>JAAALK010000286.1:27276433-27579350 GCA_019279435.1 Zizania palustris
ACTCTTGATATTGCTTCATGTTCAACAAATATATCATCTTCATCTAATTCATTGTTAGTTGTTGAAAATCATGAGCTCAAGGAGCAAGTTGCCAAACTAAGTAAGAGTTTGGAAAGATGCTTCAAAGGTAAAAATACTCTTGATGAAATTTTAAGCCAACAAAGATGCTCTTTCAACAAGGAGGGACTTGGTTTGTTCCTAAGAAGGGCAAAAAGCCTTCCTACCAAGCCCCAAGGTTTGTTAAGAGTAATGGAAAATTTTGTAATAAATGTCGAAAAGTTGGTCACATAATTGGTGAATGCCACATAAACAATATTCCTAAAAATAATGTATTTGATTCTCATTACATGCTTAAGAGAGCTAATGATGGCTCTATCTATGCTAAGTTTTTGGGCACTCCTATTTTAGGAGAAAAGAAGAAATCTATTTGGGTGCCAAAGGCCTTGATAACTAACCTACAAGGACCCAAAAGGATTTGGGTACCTAAAAAGGCTTGATCTCTTTTGTAGGTAAACTACCACACCGGAGGATCACATTGGGTGCTTGATAGTGGGTGCACTCAACATATGACCGGTGATAGGAAAATGTTCACATCATTTGAAGTTGGTGCTAAAGATCAAGAAAGAGTGACCTTCGGTGATAATAGTAAAGGAAAGGTAATGGGTCTAGGTAAAATTGCTATCTCAAATGATTTCTCCATTTCAAATGTTTCACTAGTTGAGTCATTGAATTTCAACTTATTGTCTATTGCTCAACTATGTGATTTACGCCTTTCATGCACATTTAATCCTCAAGAAGTATTTGTAACAAGTGTCCATGATAACTCCTTAGTTTTCAAAGGTTTTCGTTTTGGAAATCTCTATTTGGTGGATCTCTCTTCAAATGAAGCTAATTTGAAAACTTGTTTGGTTGCAAAAACCTCATTGGGTTGGCTTTGGCATAGAAGGCTTGCTCATGTGGGAATGAATCAACTAAACAAACTTGCAAAAAGAGATTTGGTTGTTGGTTTGAAAGATATAAAATTTGAAAAAGATAAGCTTTGCAGTGCTTGTCAAGCGGGGAGGCAAGTTGCTTGCTCTCATCCTAGCAAAAGCATCATGTCCACTTCTAGACCATTGGAACTTTTGCATATTGATTTATTTGGTCCAACAACTTATAAAAGCATCGGTGGAAATAGTTTTTGTCTTGTTATTGTGGATGATTTCTCAAGATTTACTTGGGTTTTCTTTTACATGACAAAGCTAAGACCTCTGAGATTTTCAAAAAGTTTGCAAAACGAGCTCAAAACGAATTCAACTTTTCTATTGTAAAAGTAAGGAGTGACAATGGATCCGAATTTAAAAATACAAATATTGAGGATTATTGTGATGATCTCGGCATTAAACATGAGCTTTCTGCCACCTATTCACCACAACAAAATGGTGTTGTGGAAAGAAAGAATAGGACCCTTATTGAGATGGCTAGAACTATGCTTGATGAGTATAGTGTCTCCGACTCGTTTTGGGCGGAAGCTATAAACACTTCTTGCCATGCTTCTAATCGTCTTTATTTGCATCGTCTTTTGAAAAAGACTCCATATGAACTCTTAATTGGACGAAAACCAAACATTGCTTACTTTCGAGTTTTTGGTTGCAAATGCTATATTTATAGAAAAGGTGTCAGACTAACCAAGTTTGAAAGTCGTTGTGATGAAGGATTTCTCCTTGGATATGCATCAAATAGCAAGGCATACCGAGTGTATAACAAGAACAAAGGTATTGTTGAAGAAACCTCGGATGTTCAATTTGATGAGACTAATGGCTCCCAAGAGGGGCACGAGAATTTGGATGATGTAGGTGATGAAGGCTTGATAAGGGCAATGAAGAAAATGTCCATCGGTGACATCAAACCTAAAGAAGATGATGAACTTCCATCCTCCACTCAAGTTGAAACTTCTACTTCCGCTACGCAAAACTTGACTCAACTTGAAGAAGATGAAGCCAAAGATCAATCCTCTACTATTCCATCCAAAGTTCACAATGCCACCGCAAAATATCACCCAATTGATCAAGTCTTGGGTGACATTAGTAAGGGTGTTCAAACTAGATCTCGTGTTGCTTCTATTTGTGAGCATTATTCGTTTGTTTCTTCTATTGAGCCTAAACATGTAGATGAAGCTCTAAATGACCCGGATTGGGTAAATGCTATGCATGAAGAGCTCAACAATTTTGAAAGAAACAAAGTTTGGACATTGGTGGAGAGACCCAAGGAGCACAACATAATTGGAACAAAGTGGGTTTTTAGGAACAAGCAAGATGAAAACGGGTTGGTCGTGAGAAACAAGGCAAGATTGGTAGCACAAGGATTCACTCAAGTCGAAGGTTTGGATTTTGGTGAAACCTTTGCTCCCGTTGCTAGACTAGAGGCTATTCGCATCTTACTTGCTTTTGCTTCATGTTTTGATATCAAGTTATATCAAATGGATGTGAAAAGTGCTTTCTTGAATGGCGAAATAGCCGAACTAGTTTTTGTTGAACAACCACCCGGCTTTGAGAATCCTAAAAATCCTAACCATGTTTATAAACTCTCAAAGGCTCTCTATGGTTTAAAACAAGCTCCCAGAGCTTGGTATGAAAGATTGAGAGATTTTCTCCTCTCAAAGGGTTTTAAAATTGGTAAAGTCGACACTACCTTGTTTACAAAAATAATTAATGATGATTTCTTTGTCTGTCAAATTTATGTCGATGATATTATATTCGGTTCTACTAATGAAGAATTGTGCAAAGTTTTTGGTGATATGATGTCTAGGGAATTTGAGATGTCCATGATAGGAGAATTGAGTTTCTTCCTTGGACTTCAAGTCAAGCAACTCAAGAATGGAACCTTTGTGAGCCAAACAAAGTATATTCATGATCTTCTCAAAAGGTTCGGATTGATGGAAGCAAAGCCTATCAAGACCCCTATGGCGACCAACGGACATCTCGACCTAAATGAGGGAGGTAAACCGGTAGATCAAAAATTATATAGATCCATGATTGGTAGTTTGCTCTATCTTACCGCATCTAGGCCTGATATCATGTTTAGTGTTTGCATGTGTGCTAGATTTCAAGCCGCACCAAAGGATTGTCATTTGATGGCAGTCAAGAGAATTCTAAGATATTTAAAACATTCCATCCATATAGGCTTGTGGTACCCCAAAGGTGCTAAATTTGAGCTAATTGGCTATTCTGATTCGGATTATGCCGGTTGCAAAGTTGATCGTAAAAGCACTTCTGGGGGTTGTCAATTCCTTGGGAGGTCTCTTGTTTCTTGGGCCTCTAAGAAACAAAACTCCGTTGCCCTTTCCACCGCTGAGGCAGAATATGTCTCCGCGGGTAGTTGTTGTGCTCAATTACTTTGGATGAGGCAAACCTTGCTTGATTATGGTATAGAATTCTCAAATGTCCATCTTCTTTGTGACAATGATAGCGCCGTCAAAATTGCCAACAATCCAGTCCAACACTCTAGAACCAAACATATTGATATTCGCCACCATTTTCTAAGAGATCATGTTGGCAAAGGTGACATTGTCATTAGCCACATAAGAACTGAAGATCAACTAGCAGATATCTGTACCAAACCACTTGATGAATCCCGCTTTTGTAAGCTTAGGAATGAATTGAATATAATAGACTTCTCAAATGTGGCTTGAAATCATGCATATGTGTGAATTTTAGATTTTTCTATCCTTGTGACATATATGTATGCTTTTATGCTTGAAGTGCCATATTTGAAGTTCATGTACTCTTATGTGTGTTTCAAAGGCTATACATTAAGGGGGAGCATATGGTTACTCTCATATGTTGGAAATTGCTCAGTTTGTTGAAAAACAAAAATTTGAAAGTTTTGGTATCTTCAAAATCCTATTTTTGAGTTAAAAATTATTTTTCCCATGATTTTATTTCAAGACATATTTTGAACTTTTGCCCAAAATAAAACTTGTAGATATGGATCATATGATCATTTTTCGTATTCAAATGTTTTAATTTTATCCATCCTATCAAAAGATATTTAAAGAATCGAAGTTCAGACAAGTGTTCGGACAAGAGTTCGGACGTGTTGGAAACTTTGGCTGCAAACGGTCTCGTTTTGAACTTAAAAATTTGAAAACTTGATGTTTTATAAACCTTGGGAGTTATACTAGGTTTCTGCAAAGTTTGAAATTTTTCAAAATTATTTTGCTATATTTCTCACTTATGCTCCCTTTCGTGCTGTGAAATCTATTTGCTGAGCATTAGTGTTGTCGGTCTAATCGGGCCTACTTGGCCGGTCCGACCGCCCTTGCTGAGTCGGTCCAACCGGGCCTACATGGCCGGTCAGACCGGGGCTCGGGTAGGGTTATAACTCCCCTCTCTATTCAGTTTTCTCTCCCCTCTATTATTTCCTCTCCTCTCAAACCGAGTTCCTCTTCTCCTCTCTTGCTCCCAACCCTTGAAACCGTGTTTCATCGATCTTCTTGCCGGTCCAACCAGTGGATCTTCTCCGGTCCGACCTCGAGTTCATTTTCCCTTGCCGGTAAGAATTTCCTCCGATTAAATCCTTGGATTTCATTCCTTTGAAGGCTAGGGTTAGGGTTCTTGTTCATGGGCTTGCATGTCATCTTGCCAAGGCTAAATCCTCTTTAAACTCAATTGTTAGCCTTGTGGTACTATTTCCCTTGCCTCTATGAATTTTGAAATGGCAAATTTTGATTATAGAGAAATTTTGTGCAAAAGGGAATTTGTGACCGGGTTGCTAGGCCGGTTCGACCGGTGGGCAATGGGCGGTCCGACCGACCATGTACTGGCGGTCAGACCGGCCCTATTACCTCGGTCAGACTGACCTCCCAATTCCTGCCCCTCTTTTGTTCATCATTGCTCATTAATGCTTTTGCCCTCTAACAAATTCATAGATTGTCTCACATCATATCTTTTATCTTATCTGGGTTAAATCTTTGATTCAGTCATGCCTCGCGCCGGCCGTTCTCAAGGAAATGAGCGTCGCTCAAAGTTTGTCGAGGACCGTGGCCAATCGTCCCGGCACTTTCAAGATGACAGTGACGAGGACTTTGCCTATGAGGATGACAGCTCTGATAATGAAGAAGAATTGGCACCTCAGCCACCAGTAGCTAGTGAAGATCCATTTGCATCTTTGGAATTCAAGGTGGATGTCCGAAATCAAGAGAACTTTGCTCGTCTGCGCCATCACAATCAATTTCTCAGACCAAGAGACACCTCGGATCAGCGATTTCATACCAAATTTCAGAAAGAGGTATTCAACATTGCTTATGAGAACCGCTCCTTGGCGCCTCATAAGTGGATTTCTTGGAGGGATCTCAGTGGAGAGGTTGCAGCTCTCAGGAATATATTTGGAACTGTTGGTATAAACAAAATAGTGAGTCTGAAGCAAGATTTCAATTGGGATGTTATCCGTCAGTTTTATGCCATAGTGTTCATACCTGCCACTTGTGATTCTCTCACATGGATGACTGGTGATATCTTCTGCATTGCTACTAAGCAAGAAATTCAGAGTGCTTGGGACATAAGATTCTCTTCTGGCCTCAGACTGCATGATGAGTTTACTCACAACCCTTTGTCAGAAGAAGAGATGGCTCAATTCTACATCCCATCTACTGCTCACAAGATCGGAGGAGTCACTGGAATGAAGACTCTTCATAGTGTGGCACATCGCATCCTGCGGCACTCCATTTTACCGCGTCTGGGCAACAATGATGCTATTCGAGGTGTTGCTTGGACCCTTCTAGACGCCGTGATGACTAGGAAGAGGTTTGATGTCATCCATTTGATGCTATATGAGATGACACTCTCAAAGGGAAGCCTCACTGTTGGAGTCTACTATGCTCCATTCATCATGAGATTAATTTTGAGCAAAGTAGGAAATGTGAATGAGCGCCTTGATATCACTCACTCTCAGTACAGGCCTCGCTTCTCGGCTACTCCTTTGGCTCCAGCCGTCGATCCAGCTGATATGGGAGCAGGACAGGTTCATCCTAAGGACATTCCTAGCAGCTCTTTTGCTCCTCCTCAGGGCTCTGGATCTGGTGCGTATTTTGGTATGGATGCCACCCAGTTCTTTGATCCAGTTCTTCAACATGTGACAGCTGGCTTTCTTCAATTAAATGCAAGAATGGATCAAATGGCTCTAGGACAAGAAGCTATCACCTCCCATCTGCAGAACCTTCAAGGTGGTCAAGAGCGTATCAACTCCAGGATTGACACTCTTTCTTCTCGAGTTGATCGGCTAAATTCATCTTCCTCAGCAGGATACCCTCTTCAGTATCAGCGTCGTCGTCGTCGCCTTGATGATTCTCAGCCTCCTCCTTCCCAGGATTAGTCTCTCTTTTTGGTTCTTGATGCCAAAAGGGGGAGAAGCAGTAGAAATAAGCAGTAGGGGAGAAGGCAGCAGAAGTTTAGGGGAGAAGGTAGTAGTAGTAAGCAAGAAATATTAGGAAGAATCAATCTAAGCTAGTTTTGCCCTATATCTATCTATCTATGGTTGTTTGTATGACGAACTCTATTTGCTTTCCATGCCGTGATGAACTTAATTTGAACCATTTGCTTTTATTATGAAAAACTCTCTCATGTGTGATTTGCTTCATTGAATTTGTGAATTATGTTTGGAATTATAACTCATATCTTGCTCCATATACTTGTACCCCATCATTCCTTCAGGCGGAGCTTTGCGCTTAATTGTGGATACTTCTATTTAACATATTTCTTTATCTCTGAAATGTTTGTCATCAATTACCAAAAAGGGGGAGATTGAAGATCTAGGCCCTATGTGAGTTTTGGTAATTAATGATAAACATCCGTTTTGTGGACTAATAATTTTCTTAAGTGGGAAGGAAATGAGTAGGTCCCGCGCAAATGGAGCACAAGATGGGAAACCCGAAGATCTGGAAGCTTAAAGGCTACGACAAAAGGTTTGAAGGAATCTAGAATTGATCGAGGTGTTTGGAGCGATCAATTAGGCTAGGTTTAAATTCTGTTTTTGTCGTACTATAAAGAGGGGTTGCATCTTGGTTATGAGTTGATTTTCAAGTGCCTAATTGCATTGCATATAGTATCTTTTGATCATGTGTGATTGGTGCAAAAGTTGCTTTTTTGGCAAAATTCCTTGAAAAACATATTGCAGCGTGTGTTGGAGTTGTCTGACCCTGGCGGTCTGACCGACCATGTGGGTCCGGTCAGACCGGCTGGAGTTGGGCGATCCGACCAGCCAGGGGGCCGGTCCGACCGAGTTGCGCAGGTTGGAAAACTGCTGGTTTACAGAGCCGATAGGAGACTATCGGTCCGACCGAGCCGATGGCCGGTCAGACCGGATAGGGCCGGTCCGACCGGGCCAGCATGGCCGGTCCGACCGAGGCGTCCTGTCACATCAGTAAAACGGCTAGTTTTCTAGCTGTTGCAGTTGTGGTCGGTCAGACCGGCCCAAGATGGGCGGTTAGACCGACAGTGCGCAGAGAGCACCTAACTCGTGTAACGGCTAGTTTTTGAGTGTGTGGCTATATAAACCCTTGCTACAGCTCCTTTGCTAGACTTTTGGCATTCATTTGAGCATACTTGTGCATAAGAGAGTCTCTCCCACCATTGAGCACTAATTTGAGCACTAGTGAGGTTGGGAAGAAAAAGGGGTGATCAAGTGATTGAGTTAATTGCATTGCATTTGCATTTTGGCACTTGATCCTCTTCTCCTAGCTTTGTTTGCAGCTTGTTACTCTTGGAGATTGCCATCTCCTAGACGGCTTGGAGAAGAAACCGGTGATCTCTCCTAGAAGGTTGTGGAGGAGACCCGGGAGGTTGTGAAGGTTGGAGCTCGCCTATCCGGAGGGGAGAAGAGCTACCACTAGTGATCGAGGCCCGAGAGTTGCACTTCCGGTGCCGGCTCATCTTCAAGCTAATTTCTCATTGAGAAATCCGAGGCTTGGTGAAGAGAGTGGTCAAGTGAAACTCGCCTCAACGAGGACGTAGGAAATTGGCAAATTTCCGAACCTCGGGATAAAATTCGGTTGTCTCTTGTCCCCTTTATTTTGTGCAAGTAAAATTGTGATAGCTTACTTTTCTAGAGTAATCTACATTCCACCTTAGGTTGCACTATTTGCTCTAGCTATTTGCTATCATTGTTTTTGGTCCTTGATTATTGTTTAGATAAAATTGAATTAGTTTTAAAAACCGCCTATTCACCCCCCCTCTAGTCAGTACATCGATCCTACAGTGGTGCGAAGAGGTTTGAATATGAGCCACCAGGATTTTGTTGTATGAATGACAAGGTCAAACTTCAAATGCCTGAGCCACCTGAGGAGCTTCGACGGTTGTACACAGGTGAAGACATTCAATCACAACACTTTATGGAGAATATTAGATATTTTAACAGTCATTTTTCCTTCACCACAATGTACTATGATTATGACAAAAACCTCACAAGTGCAAGGGATGGAGTGTACACATTTAAAGCGCATGGGCAAATGTACCATATCATACATTCTTTTGGGAATGGAGACAATGAACCTAGCCACTTGTAGTTGTACTTCTATGATCATGATCCTAGCTTATCACATCATTTCCGTCGTGCTCGAGATG
The DNA here is from genome assembly GCA_019279435.1 of Zizania palustris. Taxonomy (NCBI): domain Eukaryota; kingdom Viridiplantae; phylum Streptophyta; class Magnoliopsida; order Poales; family Poaceae; genus Zizania; species Zizania palustris. Next base: position 27,285,031 of record JAAALK010000286.1, read on the forward strand.
AGATATATAGAGAAAGGGACATATCTATTATTAGATGTTTGGTACATATTTTGAGAGATAATCCCTACTCTGAAACATTCAGAAGCCTAGGACAGGTTGAAGACGTTGATGAATATCGAATTGTGCTAAATATGGACTATAAGCTAGACTAGAGAACTTATAACAGACCATTAACATCAGAGGTTGCTGATGTGTGGGTTGAGGGGAATGATATTAATAAACATTTTGATCGTAGCATCACCTTGTTTGGCAATAAAAACAACTACTATTCAATTAGACCGAGTGATGGGTGCTATGACCCTTTGTCATACCCCCTATTTTTTCCAAGAGCAGAGCTCGGTTAGCATTCTGATATACCGAGAGAAGGTATTGACATTAGTCAGATAAGTACAACCCGACAAAGAAATGCTGACAACTCAGGTTAGCTAAGTGACTCGTATTCGTGTTATTACGATACTATTAATCCATACGGTAATCACCTAACTGATTTCTCTTTGCTTTGTAGATACTACCAGCAAGTTTTTTGTTTCGATGCGCGAGTATTATTGCTATAAATTCCAGATACGTAGTGGAATCTTCAACACGGTCTTGCATGGGAGACGTCTATTCCAACAATTTGTAGTTGATACCTACATAAAAATTGAAACGTCTCGACTGAATTACTTCTTATACAATCAGAAGAAAATTTGTGCAGATCTTTACCAGGGCTTGATGGATAGTGTATCTGTTGGAGAACATAGAGCCAGCAGATTGGGAAAAAGATGGGTCCTACCTGCATCGTTTATCGGTGGCGGGAGGGATACGAGACGAAGATACATGGATGCTATGGCCTTGGTGCAGAAGTATTGAAAACCAGACAAATTTATCACAATGCAGAAGTTTGTTCGAGTATTAAGGCTGTTAAGTACCTCTACAAGTATATTTATAAGGGTCATGATAGGGCATCTGTGTCCGTCAATGAAGCTGATGAAAACCGTGAGATTAATGAGATCAATGAATATAGGGATGCTAGGTGGGTAACACCATAGGAGGCATTGTGGAGAATATTTGGATTTGATCTTAGCGGGATTTCGCCACCAGTGCTACAGTTACAGCTCCACCTCCCAGGAATGCATCTTGTGTCCTATAGAGAGAATGCTGATGTATGTGAAGTTCTCGACCAACAGGGTGCCTCAAGAACCATGTTGACTGAGTATTTCAAGGCAAATAAAGAATTTACGTGGGCACGCACATTACTTTATAGGGATTTTCCACAATATGCAGTGTGGTTGCCTGGACGTAAGCTTTGGAAAATAAGAGAACGAAGCACGCAGGTTGGGAGGATCATATCAGCACATCTAGCAGAGGGAGAGAGATACTACTTGAGGGTGCTATTAAACCATGTGGTTGGTTCTACTTCATTTGAGAATTTGAGGACATATGATGGTATTGTATACCCTACATTTCGAGAAAGCGCTGAGAAAAGATGTATTATTGAATCAGATAACAACATTGATGAGTGCCTCTCTGAAGCTGAAGTTTTTCATATGCCTTCGTCCCTCCGAAGGTTGTTGCCTACAAGGTATCAGCTTGGGCTCCGGATGGATTTCAGCCACCACACCGGAGGCTTCGACTTTATAGGTACGAAGTCCGGAAATACAGCCCAGCTTGATGACACTTCCCTCTCGATCGACTTCTGTCCCAGCGCGTCCGCTCGGGAAACTAGGAGTGTCAAGGGGAAGGCAAACAGAAGGGTGTATGCTTTATTAATTTAGAGGTGATTACAAGCGAATTACAAGGAGCCCCTATGCGAAGTATCGCTTTAGGTGCTCCGCATGCCAAGTATGTGCTAACTCTTCACCTTCTAAATTAGCTAATTTAAATGAACCAGGGCGCCCCGAGCGGACGATTAGATATGGACCTTCCCATTTATTGCCTAATTTCCCTGGTGCTATAATGCTTCGTAGAACAAGATGACCCGGCCTTAACTCGCTGAGCTTAACCTTCAGGTCATACCAAGTCTTCGTCTGCTGATGATACTTTGATAAATTAGCTACAGCTCGAAGTCTTGTTTCTTCTGACAAATCTAATGAAGCTTGTCTTTCTTCTTCGATGTTTGGTTCGGTGCTGCGAAATGAGCCCCCTTTGAGCTCCGTTGGAGTCATAGCTTCATCTCCGAATAGTAGTCTGAACGGAGTAAAACCTGTGGACCTTGTTTGCGTAGTCCGAATGGACCACAGAATCTTCGGAAGCTCTTCGGTCCACAATCCCTTTGACAACCCTACTATTCTTCGATTTAGCCCTGATAAGATATTTCCATTGGCTCGCTCAACGGCTCCATTCGGCTGAGGATGTCTCACTGCAGCAAAACATAGTTGAATGCCTAGGTCTTCGCAAAACTTCCTGAAGGGTTCTGCGTCGAACTGTGTTCCATTATCAACTGTGAGATATCTAGGCACTCCGAACCGGCAAATAATGTTCTTCCAGAAGAATTTCTGTACATTATTCGAAGTGATAGCTGTTAAGGGCTCTGCTTCCACCCACTTAGAAAAATATTCAATGGCTACCACTGCGAACTTCAGATTTCCCTTTGCTAACGGAAAGGGACCAATTAGATCCATACCCCATCTGGCCATAGGCCATACTGGAGCAATGACTTGAAGAGCTGTTGGTGGGCGATGACTCCGTCGACCCATCCACTGGCATCCTTGACAAGTGCGGACCAAGCTCTCTGCATCAGCTGTTATTGTGGGCCAATAAAGCCCCTGGCGAAGTGTTTTTCCTGCCAGAGCTCTAGGGGCTAAATGACTTCCACAAAGGCCTTCGTGAATTTCTCGAAGAATTTCTTGGCCTTCGGCTTGAGATATACATCGGAGTAGAGGGGAACATACTCCGGCCTTATATAATATACCGTTGATTAACTGATAGTTTCTTGCTCTGAGTTTTAATCTTGACAATTGGGGCTCTTCGGGCAAATTTGTTCCTCCTTGCAAGAGTTCTATAATCAAATCATTCCAATCTGCACTAGAAATGCAGAGAATCTCTGCAGAAGTAACTTGTGGCACCGAAGGTATATTGAGCTCCTCATAGAAAGCTTCGTCAGGTACATCCACAGCTCCGGCAGCAGCCTTTGCTAAAATGTCCGCTTGCACATTTTCAGCTCTTGGTATACTCCGAATGGAAATACCCTTTAAATGTGCTTCGATCTTGCGGATTTCTTCCAAGTATTTTGCAAGCTGTGGATGTCGGACTTGAAAACTTTTGTCTACGTGCCCTGCTACTATTTGAGAATCTGTTTTTATAATTATCCTTGTAGCCCCTAGAGCACGTGTTTTCCGGAGTCCCAATAAAATTCCTTCGTACTCCGCTATATTATTGGTAGACTTAAAGTTGAGTCTTGCGGAGTACATTGCTTTTTGTCCTGACGGTGAAATCAATACCGCCCCAATGCCTGCTCCTGATGCTTGGAAAGCCCCATCGGAGTAAATAGTCCAAACTCCGTCATTTGATTTCTCCGGAGTCAACTTCGCAGGTGGAGTCCACTCTGCTACGAAGTCTGCTAGGACTTGAGATTTGATAGCTGTCCTTGCCAGGAAAGATATGCCGAAGGGTGCTAGTTCTACTGCCCACTTTCCAATCCTTCCAGTGGAATCCTTGCTTCGGAGCATATCTCCTAAGGGATACGAAGTTGGTACAATTACATTATGAGCCAAAAAATAATGTCTTAGTTTCCTCGAAGCCATTATCAGAGCATAAACGAACTTTTCAAGTTCGGAGTATCTTGTCTTCGCTCCTGACAATGCTTCAGATACAAAATAGACAGGATTTTGGACCAACTTCCCATTGATATCAGCTTCTCTGACAAGGACTGCGCTGACAGCTGAGCCTGTAGCTGCAAGATACAGAAGTAGGGTTTCGTCCGCAATAGGCACCGTAAGTGTAGCAAGATTGCTGAGATAATCTTTAATATCGTCGAAGCTTTTCTGACACTCCGGTGTCCATGCAAAATCTTCGGACCCTTTCAAAGCTTTAAAAATTGGCAAACTCCTCTCCGCAGACCTTGATAAAAACCTGCTAAGTGCGGCCAGACGTCCAGTCAGCTTTTGCACTTGCTTTAAATTCTCCGGAGGAGCCATCTTCTGCAGCGCAGTTATTTGAGTAGGGCTAGCTTCAATTCCCCTGCTTGAAACTAAGTACCCTAACAACTTTCCAGCCTTAGCTCCGAATATACATTTTTCGGGGTTAAGACGGATGCCACACGCCCGAAGGCTATTGAATGTTTCTGCTAAGTCTAGGCTATGTTGGTGCTTTAAAGCACTTTTTATTACAATATCATCCATATAGGCCTCTACATTACGACCTAGTTGATGACCTAGAGCCTTAGCAACTAATCTTGAAAAAGTAGCCCCGGCATTTCTTAGGCCGAAGGGCATTCTTACATAGCAGAAGACTCCCGAAGGAGTTACAAAGCTCGTCTTGATTTCATCTTCGCGCTTCAACCATATTTGATGATAACCGGAATACGCGTCGAGGAAGCTTAGTAACTCCGAACCTGCAGTGGAGTCAACTAGTTGATCAATTCGGGGCATGGGGTAGGGGTCACGTGGGCACGCTTTATTCAAAGATGTGAAATCAATGCACATGCGCCACTTTCCGGAGGACTTTTTCCTGACGAAGACTGGGTTGGCTAACCATTCTGTATGGGCCACTTCCCTGATAATCCCAGCCTTCAACAGTTTTTCAACTTCGTCCTTAGCTAGAGCAGCCCTCTCTGCGGACATCTTCCGGAGCCCTTGTCGAACAGGCCGGGCCTTCGGGTTTACAAGCAAGCTGTGCTCAATAATATCCCGATCGACTCCGGTGATATCTTCGTCAGACCAAGCGAAGACATCCAAATTTTCTTCTACGACCTTTTCCAAGGAAGTTGCAACTTCGGGAGGTAAATCTTTACCAAATTGAAAAGTGTATTCTTTACCATCTTTGACAATGACCTTCGTTGCAATCTCTCCTTCGGGACTTGGTCTTGGAAATGACTTCTTCGAAGCTTCGGAGGAGGCTGAAAAAATTTCTCCATTATCTTGGACACTGTTTACTTGCCTCGGATCAAGAGGAGGACCATGACCATATTCTGCCCTTCGAGCTATGGCTTGATCTCCGAAGATTGTCAGAACTCCTGATTGCGTGGGCATCTTCATGCACAAGTAGTTGTGATGCGCCACAGCTCCGAACTGATTCAACATGCCTCGCCCAAAGATGACATTATAAGCATACGGGGCATCCACCACATCAAAGATAACTTCTTCAGTTCGGGCTAGTAAACCTTCTCCGAAGGTTACTTCCAGGCCTATCTGGCCGAGTGCATCTAGCGGAGGTCCTGCAAAGCCTTGCAGAGGACGAGCCGCTGGGAGGAGATGCTTCCGGGAAATGCATAACTGATCGAAGGCTTGTACAAATATGATATCTGCCGAGCTACCTCCGTCAATTAGCACCCTTCGGACTTCTGTCCCTGCAATATCAGCAGTAATAACCAATGGATCTGCATGCGGGAACTTGATACCAGCTGCATCCTCCGCAGAGAAAGATATTGGAACATGAGACCACTCCGGCATTGCAGCTGCAGATGACGAAGTCCCAATGTGGCCTACTTCTCGAACGTACTCTCTTCGCTGTCTCTTGGACATGCTTCCGAGGGTACCTCCTCCGGAGATAGGGAGAACTACTCTCTTCCCTCTATCTTGCCCTTCTTCTTGCTTCGGAGGTGGCATAACATTGGCCACCGGAGGATGCCTTGCAGCATCAGAATTTTCTATCCGCGCCACAGCCTGGACCGGCTCCGGGCGCACTGCTGCTGCTGGACTTCGGTCGGTACTACCTCGACCCGAAGTTCTCTCCAAGTATTCTCCCCGAAGGGTAAGAATAGCCTTGCAGGTGTCAGTTGCATGGCTTCGATTCTCTCCATGAATACAACAAAAAAGGGTCTGGCCCTTGCCAGCCGTTTTCCCTGGCGGCCTCCAACCGCTGGACTTGTTCCCCGCAGACTGTGGAGCTCTTGGTGCAAACTTCTGCGGGGGTGCAATGTTTAATACTTCAGAGCGAGGGTGCTTTTGCCCTCTTCTTCTATCATGTTGCGCTTCGGAGACTGGTTCTTGCGGCTGTGCCGAAGTCTTCACCTCTGCTTTAACTTCTGTCAATACTGTCGAAGTAGCAGTAGTCCTCCGAAGCCAACCTTCTTCTGACTTCGAGTACTCCTCGAAGTACGACATCAGCTGTGATACTGTGGTGATGCTTTTCCGATGCAGTTTATCCAGAAGGCCTTTATGACTGACGCCTTCTCGAGCCGCATCAACCACCGAGGATGTGGACAACCCCCGAATTTGCGACTTCGTGTGAGCGAAGCGCTTGAAGTACTGCCTCAATGTTTCTCCGGGGAGCTGTTTCACTTGGAAAAGGCTTCCTGTCGACATGGGGGGCACGAAGGTGCCCTGAAAGTTACTTATAAACTTCCTCTTCAACTGTGACCACGAAGCGATTGATCCTGGCTTTAAAGACCAGAACCATCTCAACGCCACTCCTTGAAGGGCTAACGGGAAGCACTTCGCCATAGTTTCCCTGTCTCCGCCACTAGCCTCAATTGCTAGGGCATAAGAACGCGCAAACTCACTGGGATCTTCGTCTCCGGCATACTTGCAAAGCTTCGAAGCTTTGAACTTCGGATCGAAGCGAACCTTCTGAAGCTCGGGATGCAACGGAGATTCATTGTCGTAAGAGGCGTTCTCTGGGGCTTCGGGATAATCAAGATCGTCGTCTTCGTGCACTTCGGGGATAGCTGGGGTGGCTTGAGGGCGAAGCCTGTTCGCAGCTTCTTGTCGCCACCTCGCTACCTCGGCTTGAAGATTGGCCATTTGAGTGGCCATGTCTCCAAGGCTATCTTCATCTCCTCCGGAAGGACCTTCCGGGTCTTGAGAACTGATGTGATCAGTTCGAATCGGAATGGAGGGTGGCAGAGTGGCTCCAGGCGGTCGAAGTGTGGAAGGGGTTGGCGGAGAGGTTTCGTATCCTCGAGGGATAGAAGCCCCTTGCGGAGTTTGAGGTGGAGGGATAGTCGAAGACCCTCCGACTTCGACTGTGTCGAAGGGTATCTCTCCGGAGATCCGAGAAGACCTCCGAGTGGGATTGCGAGGTGCGCTCCGCTTAGGAGGCATGATGTAAGAAGTTGGTAGAGAACGAAGTTTTTTGGACTAGTTTCCCCACGGACGGCGCCAACTGTTGGCGTAAAAGATTACGCTAACAGGTTTCTGTAGAAAAGAAACTAACAAACGAAGTGTTTGCGAAACAAACTGTTCTAAGCCTCCGAAAGGATAATAACTTAGAATAGTTCGAAAGTGTGTACTGGATCACTTGTAATCGGTCCTTCTTACAGGGTGAAATGGGGGGTATTTATAGGCCTAAACATTAAGGAAAAGACCTATTTACCCCTCTATTACAACCGACATTAAGGAAACTATTCAGTTTCCTTAATAGGGCTAAAATGGTAAAAGACTAATCTAATAGCATAGAAGATAAGTCTTCCATCTTAGCTGGCAGAAAAGATCTTGAAGAGCTTTGGTTCGAAGACATACTTCGAACCAGTGCCTGCCTTTGGGCTTCGAACCAGGTTCCGAGCATCTTCGAAGAAGGTCTTCGGACAATCTTCGAACTAGTTGGCTGTCTTTGTGCTGCTTCGGCAATAACCCCGAAGAGGAGATATTTTCCCCCAACAGTAGCCCCTCGAATACGCTTCTCCGTTTGACCTGTAACGTTAGGAGAGCAGTATACGGAAAGAAAAGATAACCAATCATAGGGGTTATTGGTTTTTATTTTATCTTCGAAATGCATGAAGATATGAACTTCGAGTCAATCATAAGATAATTACTTTTCGAACTATCTTAGAACCGACTCAGGAAGTTCGAAAGTCTTTTTAGACTTAGAAAAAATAGCCGTTAGTTTCTGTTTCTAACGGAAGCTATACGAGGCGTTAATTTCGGAGGAAAATAACAGGCGGGAATGCGAAAGGGCAGAGCCTAAACGGTAACAAACGGAAAGATTAGGCTATAAATAAAGAGCCCCAAAACTTACCCGATTACCTTTTCACCGCTTCCTCTTAGTCAAAAACTTTTTGAGCCCTTAGAGTTCTTGAGCTCTAGCCTTCGAGTTCTTGAGATCAATTCGGCAATCGCGATGGTGAAGACCAAGGGATCTGCGCCTCCTTCGGCCTTGGCTCGGCAGCAGGCAGCCGCAGCAGCAGCTGCGGTGACATTGGCGGCGGCACCCTCGACGCAGGCGACGATTTCCATGACGGTAGGGGGAAGAAATCCCCAAACCGCCGATGACCAAGGTCTGTGCCCTCCATCGACCAAATATTTGGATCAATCCTTTGAATTGGGGCCTTCGACCTGCAAAAGAGAGTCCTTGGCAATCGCAGCAGGAGGAAATATTGGTGCGGGAGTTATGATTCGGAAACCAGGGAAAGAAGTGATTCCAGTGCCAAGACCGGAAGAAGTAGTAGTGTTCGAAGCTTTTTTCGAAGCTGGTTTGGGTCTTCCTGCAGTGGACTTTTTGGCAGAGGTACTCGACCTGTTCCATATAACCGTCCCCCAACTATCTCCGAATGCGGTAGCTAGATTAGCTATCTTTGAGTGGGCCTTAAGAGCCGAAGGATGTGAAGGAAGGGCGGAAATCTTCGCTGCATTACATAGAGCAACCTGCCAACCAAAAACCTTCGTAACTCCCGGAGGTGAAAAAGTAGTAACATCTTTTGGCAGTATCAACTTTAGACTTCGGGATGAGTATGCCCTTCGCTTTCCTGCTAAAGCCATCAACGCCAGATGGTACACCGACTGGATTTTGAAATGGTTCTATGACGAAGTTGGGGCAAGCAATCCTTTGGCTGGACCCCTTAGAAAAATCCAATTCCGAAAAGAAGCTTTGGTGCGTCCCGACGAAGGCCAATTCGAAGCCCGTCTGAATCTGCTTGAAAAAGTTAGCCGAAGGCTCAGTATGCGAGATTTGGCTGAAGAATTCATCGGTCTGCAAATTCCTCCACTGATGGCCAACTGGCCTATTATCTTCGAAGATGACTCCGAAGGCGGTCTTCGCAGAATTAACTTGACTTCAAGTCCTACAGGTAACTTCGAAAACAACATGCATTAAACATATTTACTTCGAAGAAAAACTGACTTGAATTATTTATTTTGTAGAATCTTCAGCCCCTGTTACTTCAGAACAGATTATAAGGGCTTCGGAAAAGATCTTGGGTGCTCCAACTCCGACTGAGAAAGAGTGGCGAATTAAACTGGTTGGGAGTTGGGAGAGATTTAACAGAGTATGGGGAATGCTGAAACTCACTCCTCCCCCTCTGATGGATTGGGTGCCTCAGGAGAAAGGCCCCAAGAAAAGAGTAGCTGAGGCCGGAGCTTCAAGCTCCGCAAGGACTCCAGTGAAAAAGGTGGCTCGGAAGCCGAAGAAACTCGCACCTTCGGATCCTGCTCCTTCAAGCTCAAGAACCTCACTTTCTGGTTCGGAGTCTGGAGATAATGCTGATCAACCAATGACTTCGGTAGTTCAAGAAGATACAACTCAGGACGGAGTTCCTGTGAACGAAGGTGGGATCGAAGTCACTATGGCTTTGATTCCTGAAGAAGTAACGAGGACTCCCCAGGACGATGCTCCTGCAGTCCAAGATTTAACGGCTGATTCGGATGAGGACTACACTTTTGATCCTCCGATCAGTCCGGTGCTCGATATTCCCGAGAATGTCGAAGGTAAATTTTGCATAATTCTTATCAATTTTTGCAAAATTATACAATGTATAATATTTTTGTTTTTTCAGAGCCTCCTGTTGTCGAAGTATCCCTCGAAGATACAATTCAAAGACCTTCGACGACTTCGGAGCCACAACCGAGGGTTACTCTACCGGGGCCTGGAAGAGGAAAAAGACACATTGAGCCTCTCCCTGCTCAAGGATCGACTTCATCTGAATCATCAGATGAAAGTGAATCGACTGAAGGGGGGCCATCTTCAGAAGTTTCGAGGGCCTCGGAAGAGCCCTCCGGACCCTCGCTAAGCAGAGCTGATCAGAAGGCTTCAGTAATGCTTCCTCTCATAACTCCATTTTTGGAGGAGAAAACCGGACTTGGGACTTTGGTTAAACCTTTGGGTGAAGCCAGTCGCAAAGTCGGGGAAACAGAACTGGTAGCCCGTTTAAGCAGAGTGAAGGGTTCGGAGCTTAACCTTGCTGTGGAAAGAGCAGCTTATCAGGTATAAAGCATCTTCGAACTAAATAATGAATTATATATGAATAATTTCTTATTCCAGTTTTTCTTTTTTCTTAGCAAGCAGTCTTAGCCCGCGCTGCAGCTTTATCGAACGAAAACGAAATTGCTCAACTTCGAGAAGAGAATGAAGCTCTTCAAAGAAATTTAACTTCTCCGAAGGTCGAGTAGCTCAGATGGACAATGTAATATTAGCAGAGCGAAGGGCTAGGCAAAGCTTGGAGGCTGCGAAGAAAGAGCTCGAAGCAGAAAGAATTGTGCTTCGGGCAGAGATTGAAAGACTGCGGACGGAGGATGCTGCCAAAGGGTCTAAACTTGTAAAGCTACAAGAAGAAGCTGGCCAACTCCGGACTCAGAAGAATGCTTTGACTACGGAGAATGCTAGAATCTCCGGAGTTTTAGCAGAAACGACTTCGGTCAAGGATGCACTTAATGCAGAAAAACTCAAGTCTGAGAAGGTGGCTTCGGAGGTCATCGAACAGATGCTAGGTGTCATGGAGTACTTCGGTACTACTGGATCACTACCTTCGGATGACAATGTAACTCTGCTGCGCCGGCTAAAGAGGATCCAAGGAGCAGCGAAGCAAATGAAGACGGCAGGCATGCGTTATGGAGAACTCTCCGGACAAGTGTCTGCCCTTGGAATACTTCGTTACTACGAGGATTTGGGCCGAACAATTACTCCGAGCGCAGAGGGCTCCATCATCTTCGATGACGCGAGACTTTTGACTCCTTCCGAAGGCGTAGCTACTGCTTGGCGAGCCTTCCAGACTTCGTGGAGAGCCGAAGGTCGATCTGCGATTAAGGCTTGGATTGATGAAGGCCAACGCCAAAAGCAAGTTCGGAGCCAAGCTTCGAGCAGTCAGCCTCCTCCGAACCCGCAGGTTTAGGATTATTTAGGATTTTTTGATTATGTAAAGCTGATGCTTGTAAATATTTATCAATGAAAGTCTTGTTTGTCATATTTTTAGGCTTTGCCTCTTATGGAAGATATCGAAGTGTTAGAGCTTAACAGCGAACTTCGCTCACTGTGGAACACCTTCGAACTTCTAAAGAGTTATAAACGTCCTCGATTCCTTATCCCTCGAGATGACTCCGGCGTTATTGCGCCCGAAGTAATCAAAGACGTATTGTCTTATATTAAAGAGGAAGATAAGGAGATTGACGCAAACACCTCGTCTTCTGAATACACTAATTGGTCCGAAGACGAAGGTGAAGCCCAAAATAAAAGATCTGAAGATCTTAGAAGCTGGGAGAGAAGCCCCGAGCGACTTCGAACTTGGGCCGAGCTTCAACAAGAACAGAAGGATTTTAGAGCTTCGAAGGGGAGGAAGAGAGTTAAACGTAAAGTTCTTAGAACTTCCGATGTTGGAACTAGTCGTTCCACCCCTAGCTCTCGGGACCGAAGAGGTCTCCGATTCCTTCTTGGTATAGATACCAATTTTTCATAATGTAATCTGTAAACACATTTGTTTCAATAATGAATGCCGATTTAAAATTGTCTCCATATTTACTAGCCCCTCTTTGGGTATAAGCAACTTCGAACTGTATTCAAAGATGGTTATGCGCAAAGAAAAAACTTCGGAGTACAATTTTTTGGGGGTTCGGAGCCCCTCTGTCATTTAAATATCTTTGAAATCTTATGAAATGTCTTCGACTTTTTGCAGTCAGAAGAATGGTAACTTAGTACCTTTGTTTGTTTCATGAAAGAAATCAATTGAGATAACTTTCAGGACACTTTAGTGCCTTAAAGAATTTGTCACTTTGGACTTATATGAACAGACATTCGAAGCTCATGGCTTAAATGCTGTTTTGCTTTGGCCACCTTCGGCTATTTTTGCAGAAGTCTACCAGCCGTAGCTTGGACTTCGCAGAAATTGTAGCCACCTTCGGCTATTTTTTGCAGAAGTCTACCAGCCGGAGCTTGGACTTCGCAGAATTTGTAGCCACCTTCGGCTATTTTTGCAGAAGTCTACCAGCCGGAGCTTGGACTTCGCAGAATGTGGTATTGGCTCTTTTACGGATGCCTACAAGGTATCAGCTTGGGCTCCGGATGGATTTCAGCCACCACACCGGAGGCTTCGACTTTATAGGTACGAAGTCCAGAAATACAGCCCAGCTTGATGACACTTCCCTCTCGATCGACTTCTGTCCCAGCGCGTCCGCTCGGGAAACTAGGAGTGTCAAGGGGAAGGCAAACAAAAGGGTGTATGCTTTATTAATTTAGAGGTGATTACAAGCGAATTACAAGGAGCCCCTATGCGAAGTATCGCTTTAGGTGCTCCGCATGCCAAGTATGTGCTAACTCTTCACCTTCTAAATTAGCTAATTTAAATGAACCAGGGCGCCCCGAGCGGACGATTAGATATGGACCTTCCCATTTATTGCCTAATTTCCCTGGTGCTATAATGCTTCGTAGAACAAGATGACCCGGCCTTAACTCGCTGAGCTTAACCTTCGGGTCATACCAAGTCTTCGTCTGCTGATGATACTTTGATAAATTAGCTACAGCTCGAAGTCTTGTTTCTTCTGACAAATCTAACGAAGCTTGTCTTTCTTCTTCGATGTTGGTTCGGTGCTGCGAAATGAGCCCCCTTTGAGCTCCGTTGGAGTCATAGCTTCATCTCCGAATAGTAGTCTGAACGGAGTAAAACCTGTGGACCTTGTTTGCGTAGTCCGAATGGACCACAGAATCTTCGGAAGCTCTTCGGTCCACAATCCCTTTGACAACCCTACTATTCTTCGATTTAGCCCTGATAAGATATTTCCATTGGCTCGCTCAACGGCTCCATTCGACTGAGGATGTCTCACTGCAGCAAAACATAGTTGAATGCCTAGGTCTTCGCAAAACTTCCTGAAGGGTTCTGCGTCGAACTGTGTTCCATTATCAACTGTGAGATATCTAGGCACTCCGAACCGGCAAATAATGTTCTTCCAGAAGAATTTCTGTACATTATTCGAAGTGATAGCTGTTAAGGGCTCTGCTTCCACCCACTTAGAAAAATATTCAATGGCTACCACTGCGAACTTCAGATTTCCCTTTGCTAACGGAAAGGGACCAATTAGATCCATACCCCATCTGGCCATAGGCCATACTGGAGCAATGACTTGAAGAGCTGTTGGTGGGCGATGACTCCGTCGACCCATCCACTGGCATCCTTGACAAGTGCGGACCAAGCTCTCCGCATCAGCTGTTATTGTGGGCCAATAAAGCCCCTGGCGAAGTGTTTTTCCTGCCAGAGCTCTAGGGCTAAATGACTTCCACAAAGGCCTTCGTGAATTTCTCGAAGAATTTCTTGGCCTTCGGCTTGAGATATACATCGGAGTAGAGGGGAACATACTCCGGCCTTATATAATATACCGTTGATTAACTGATAGTTTCTTGCTCTGAGTTTTAATCTTGACAATTGGGGCTCTTCGGGCAAATTTGTTCCTCCTTGCAAGAGTTCTATAATCAAATCTTTCCAATCTGCACTAGAAATGCAGAGAATCTCTGCAGAAGTAACTTGTGGCACCGAAGGTATATTGAGCTCCTCATAGAAAGCTTCGTCAGGTACATCCACAGCTCCGGCAGCAGCCTTTGCTAAAATGTCCGCTTGCACATTTTCAGCTCTTGGTATACTCCGAATGGAAATACCCTTGAAATGTGCTTCGATCTTGCGGATTTCTTCCAAGTATTTTGCAAGCTGTGGATGTCGGACTTGAAAACTTTTGTCTACGTGCCCTGCTACTATTTGAGAATCTGTTTTTATAATTATCCTTGTAGCCCCTAGAGCACGTGTTTTCCGGAGTCCCAATAAAATTCCTTCGTACTCCGCTATATTATTGGTAGACTTAAAGTTGAGTCTTGCGGAGTACATTGCTTTTTGTCCTGACGGTGAAATCAATACCGCCCCAATGCCTGCTCCTGATGCTTGGAAAGCCCCATCGGAGTAAATAGTCCAAACTCCGTCATTTGATTTCTCCGGAGTCAACTTCGCAGGTGGAGTCCACTCTGCTACGAAGTCTGCTAGGACTTGAGATTTGATAGCTGTCCTTGCCAGGAAAGATATGCCGAAGGGTGCTAGTTCTACTGCCCACTTTCCAATCCTTCCAGTGGAATCCTTGCTTCGGAGCATATCTCCTAAGGGATACGAAGTTGGTACAATTACATTATGAGCCAAAAAATAATGTCTTAGTTTCCTCGAAGCCATTATCAGAGCATAAACGAACTTTTCAAGTTCGGAGTATCTTGTCTTCGCTCCTGACAATGCTTCAGATACAAATAGACAGGATTTTGGACCAACTTCCCATTGATATCAGCTTCTCTGACAAGGACTGCGCTGACAGCTGAGCCTGTAGCTGCAAGATACAGAAGTAGGGTTTCGTCCGCAATAGGCACCGTAAGTGTAGCAAGATTGCTGAGATAATCTTTAATATCGTCGAAGCTTTTCTGACACTCCGGTGTCCATGCAAAATCTTCGGACCCTTTCAAAGCTTTAAAAATTGGCAAACTCCTCTCCGCAGACCTTGATAAAAACCTGCTAAGTGCGGCCAGACGTCCAGTCAGCTTTTGCACTTGCTTTAAATTCTCCGGAGGAGCCATCTTCTGCAGCGCAGTTATTTGAGTAGGGCTAGCTTCAATTCCCCTGCTTGAAACTAAGTACCCTAACAACTTTCCAGCCTTAGCTCTGAATATACATTTTTCGGGGTTAAGACGGATGCCACACGCCCGAAGGCTATTGAATGTTTCTGCTAAGTCTAGGCTATGTTGGTGCTTTAAAGCACTTTTTATTACAATATCATCCATATAGGCCTCTACATTACGGCCTAGTTGATGACCTAGAGCCTTAGCAACTAATCTTGAAAAAGTAGCCCCGGCATTTCTTAGGCCGAAGGGCATTCTTACATAGCAGAAGACTCCCGAAGGAGTTACAAAGCTCGTCTTGATTTCATCTTCGCGCTTCAACCATATTTGATGATAACCGGAATACGCGTCGAGGAAGCTTAGTAACTCCGAACCTGCAGTGGAGTCAACTAGTTGATCAATTCGGGGCATGGGGTAGGGGTCACGTGGGCACGCTTTATTCAAAGATGTGAAATCAATGCACATGCGCCACTTTCCGGAGGACTTTTTCCTGACGAAGACTGGGTTGGCTAACCATTCTGTATGGGCCACTTCCCTGATAATCCCAGCCTTCAACAGTTTTTCAACTTCGTCCTTAGCTAGAGCAGCCCTCTCTGCGGACATCTTCCGGAGCCCTTGTCGAACAGGCCGGGCCTTCGGGTTTACAAGCAAGCTGTGCTCAATAATATCCCGATCGACTCCGGTGATATCTTTGTCAGACCAAGCGAAGACATCCAAATTTTCTTCTACGACCTTTTCCAAGGAAGTTGCAACTTCGGGAGGTAAATCTTTACCAAATTGAAAAGTGTATTCTTTACCATCTTTGACAATGACCTTCGTTGCAATCTCTCCTTCGGGACTTGGTCTTGGAAATGACTTCTTCGAAGCTTCGGAGGAGGCTGAAAAAATTTCTCCATTATCTTGGACACTGTTTACTTGCCTCGGATCAAGAGGAGGACCATGACCATATTCTGCCCTTCGAGCTATGGCTTGATCTCCGAAGATTGTCAGAACTCCTGATTGCGTGGGCATCTTCATGCACAAGTAGTTGTGATGCGCCACAGCTCCGAACTGATTCAACATGCCTCGCCCAAAGATGACATTATAAGCATACGGGGCATCCACCACATCAAAGATAACTTCTTCAGTTCGGGCTAGTAAACCTTCTCCGAAGGTTACTTCCAGGCCTATCTGGCCGAGTGCATCTAGCGGAGGTCCTGCAAAGCCTTGCAGAGGACGAGCCGCTGGGAGGAGATGCTTCCGGGAAATGCATAACTG
This sequence comes from Zizania palustris, assembly GCA_019279435.1. Classification (NCBI taxonomy): domain Eukaryota; kingdom Viridiplantae; phylum Streptophyta; class Magnoliopsida; order Poales; family Poaceae; genus Zizania; species Zizania palustris. The sequence goes on from JAAALK010000286.1 coordinate 27,301,204, forward strand.
ATCGAAGGCTTGTACAAATATGATATCTGCCGAGCTACCTCCGTCAATTAGCACCCTTCGGACTTCTGTCCCTGCAATATCAGCAGTAATAACCAATGGATCTGCATGCGGGAACTTGATACCAGCTGCATCCTCCGCAGAGAAAGATATTGGAACATGAGACCACTCCGGCATTGCAGCTGCAGATGACGAAGTCCCAATGTGGCCTACTTCTCGAACGTACTCTCTTCGCTGTCTCTTGGACATGCTTCCGAGGGTACCTCCTCCGGAGATAGGGAGAACTACTCTCTTCCCTCTATCTTGCCCTTCTTCTTGCTTCGGAGGTGGCATAACATTGGCCACCGGAGGATGCCTTGCAGCATCAGAATTTTCTATCCGCGCCACAGCCTGGACCGGCTCCGGGCGCACTGCTGCTGCTGGACTTCGGTCGGTACTACCTCGACCCGAAGTTCTCTCCAAGTATTCTCCCCGAAGGGTAAGAATAGCCTTGCAGGTGTCAGTTGCATGGCTTCGATTCTCTCCATGAATACAACAAAAAAGGGTCTGGCCCTTGCCAGCCGTTTTCCCTGGCGGCCTCCAACCGCTGGACTTGTTCCCCGCAGACTGTGGAGCTCTTGGTGCAAACTTCTGCGGGGGTGCAATGTTTAATACTTCAGAGCGAGGGTGCTTTTGCCCTCTTCTTCTATCATGTTGCGCTTCGGAGACTGGTTCTTGCGGCTGTGCCGAAGTCTTCACCTCTGCTTTAACTTCTGTCAATACTGTCGAAGTAGCAGTAGTCCTCCGAAGCCAACCTTCTTCTGACTTCGAGTACTCCTCGAAGTACGACATCAGCTGTGATACTGTGGTGATGCTTTTCCGATGCAGTTTATCCAGAAGGCCTTTATGACTGACGCCTTCTCGAGCCGCATCAACCACCGATGATGTGGACAACCCCCGAATTTGCGACTTCGTGTGAGCGAAGCGCTTGAAGTACTGCCTCAATGTTTCTCCGGGGAGCTGTTTCACTTGGAAAAGGCTTCCTGTCGACATGGGGGGCACGAAGGTGCCCTGAAAGTTACTTATAAACTTCCTCTTCAACTGTGACCACGAAGCGATTGATCCTGGCTTTAAAGACCAGAACCATCTCAACGCCACTCCTTGAAAGGCTAACGGGAAGCACTTCGCCATAGTTTCCCTGTCTCCGCCACTAGCCTCAATTGCTAGGGCATAAGAACGCGCAAACTCACTGGGATCTTCGTCTCCGGCATACTTGCAAAGCTTCGAAGCTTTGAACTTCGGATCGAAGCGAACCTTCTGAAGCTCGGGATGCAACGGAGATTCATTGTCGTAAGAGGCGTTCTCTGGGGCTTCGGGATAATCAAGATCGTCGTCTTCGTGCACTTCGGGGATAGCTGGGGTGGCTTGAGGGCGAAGCCTGTTCGCAGCTTCTTGTCGCCACCTCGCTACCTCGGCTTGAAGATTGGCCATTTGAGTGGCCATGTCTCCAAGGCTATCTTCATCTCCTCCGGAAGGACCTTCCGGGTCTTGAGAACTGATGTGATCAGTTCGAATCGGAATGGAGGGTGGCAGAGTGGCTCCAGGCGGTCGAAGTGTGGAAGGGGTTGGCGGAGAGGTTTCGTATCCTCGAGGGATAGAAGCCCCTTGCGGAGTTTGAGGTGGAGGGATAGTCGAAGACCCTCCGACTTCGACTGTGTCGAAGGGTATCTCTCCGGAGATCCGAGAAGACCTCCGAGTGGGATTGCGAGGTGCGCTCCGCTTAGGAGGCATGATGTAAGAAGTTGGTAGAGAACGAAGTTTTTTGGACTAGTTTCCCCACGGACGGCGCCAACTGTTGGCGTAAAAGATTACGCTAACAGGTTTCTGTAGAAAAGAAACTAACAAACGAAGTGTTTGCGAAACAAACTGTTCTAAGCCTCCGAAAGGATAATAACTTAGAATAGTTCGAAAGTGTGTGTTGGATCACTTGTAATCGGTCCTTCTTACAGGGTGAAATGGGGGGTATTTATAGGCCTAAACATTAAGGAAAAGACCTATTTACCCCTCTATTACAACCGACATTAAGGAAACTATTCAGTTTCCTTAATAGGGCTAAAATGGTAAAAGACTAATCTAATAGGATAGAAGATAAGTCTTCCATCTTAGCTGGCAGAAAAGATCTTGAAGAGCTTTGGTTCGAAGACATACTTCGAACCAGTGCCTGCCTTTGGGCTTCGAACCAGGTTCCGAGCATCTTCGAAGAAGGTCTTCGGACAATCTTCGAACTAGTTGGCTGTCTTTGTGCTGCTTCGGCAATAACCCCGAAGAGGAGATATTTTCCCCCAACAGTTGATGAATATCGAATTGTGCTAAATATGGACTATAAGCTAGACTAGAGAACTTATAACAGACCATTAACATCAGAGGTTGCTGATGTGTGGGTTGAGGGGAATGATATTAATAAACATTTTGATCGTAGCATCACCTTGTTTGGCAATAAAAACAACTACTATTCAATTAGACCGAGTGATGGGTGCTATGACCCTTTGTCATACCCCCTATTTTTTCCAAGAGCAGAGCTCGGTTAGCATTATGATATACCGAGAGAAGGTATTGACATTAGTCAGATAAGTACAACCCGACAAAGAAATGCTGACAACTCAGGTTAGCTAAGTGACTCGTATTCGTGTTATTACGATACTATTAATCCATACGGTAATCACCTAACTGATTTCTCTTTGCTTTGTAGATACTACCAGCAAGTTTTTTGTTTCGATGCGCGAGTATTATTGCTATAAATTCCAGATACGTAGTGGAATCTTCAACACGGTCTTGCATGGGAGACGTCTATTCCAACAATTTGTAGTTGATACCTACATAAAAATTGAAACGTCTCGACTGAATTACTTCTTATACAATCAGAAGAAAATTTGTGCAGATCTTTACCAGGGCTTGATGGATAGTGTATCTGTTGGAGAACATAGAGCCAGCAGATTGGGAAAAAGATGGGTCCTACCTGCATCGTTTATCGGTGGCGGGAGGGATACGAGACGAAGATACATGGATGCTATGGCCTTGGTGCAGAAGTATTGAAAACCAGACAAATTTATCACAATGCAGAAGTTTGTTCGAGTATTAAGGCTGTTAAGTACCTCTACAAGTATATTTATAAGGGTCATGATAGGGCATCTGTGTCCGTCAATGAAGCTGATGAAAACCGTGAGATTAATGAGATCAATGAATATAGGGATGCTAGGTGGGTAACACCATAGGAGGCATTGTGGAGAATATTTGGATTTGATCTTAGCGGGATTTCGCCACCAGTGCTACAGTTACAGCTCCACCTCCCAGGAATGCATCTTGTGTCCTATAGAGAGAATGCTGATGTATGTGAAGTTCTCGACCAACAGGGTGCCTCAAGAACCATGTTGACTGAGTATTTCAAGGCAAATAAAGAATTTACGTGGGCACGCACATTACTTTATAGGGATTTTCCACAATATGCAGTGTGGTTGCCTGGACGTAAGCTTTGGAAAATAAGAGAACGAAGCACGCAGGTTGGGAGGATCATATCAGCACATCTAGCAGAGGGAGAGAGATACTACTTGAGGGTGCTATTAAACCATGTGGTTGGTTCTACTTCATTTGAGAATTTGAGGACATATGATGGTATTGTATACCCTACATTTCGAGAAAGCGCTGAGAAAAGATGTATTATTGAATCAGATAACAACATTGATGAGTGCCTCTCTGAAGCTGAAGTTTTTCATATGCCTTCGTCCCTCCGAAGGTTGTTTGCTACAATATTGGTTTATTGTGAACCTAGCGATGTGCGTGGACTCTGGAACAAACACTTCGAAGCAATGTCTGATGACATCCGACGATCCCAGATGAATGCATATGCAGTTGAACAAATGGTGTTATTGGATATCAGAAAATTGCTTCAGTCAATGGGTAAAGAGATAACATCATTTCCTCTTCCAGAAATTGATGAATCATATGACGCCATGGCAGGTGAGGTGAGGGAGATTTGTGAAGAGTCCTCTATACAGGTGGATAATGAGCTACTAGCGAGCACATCCTCTCTTAATGCAGAACAGAGATATGCTTATGATGTTATACTATCATCCGTTGACAACAATAGTGGAGGTGTGTTTTTTGTTGATGGTCCAGGAGGAATAGGAAAAACCTTTCTGTACAAAGCTTTATTAGCAAAAGTCCGTAGCGAGGGGAAGATAGCTATTGCTACTGCAACATCTGGTGTTGCTGCTTCGATCATGCCTGGAGGTAGGACAGCTCATTCAAGGTTCAAGATGCACTATGTATACATGATAATGCAGTGTGTAACTTCACCAAACAAAGTGGTACTGCGAAGCTTCTTCAAAAAGCTTCGCTTATATTATGGGATGAAGTCTCCATGACAAAAAGACAGGCAATTGAGGCGTTGGACAAGAGCATGAGGGACATAATGGAAAAGCCCAATCTACCATTTGGGGGAAAAACAATGGTTTTTGGAGGTGACTTTAGACAAGTTCTTCCAGTTATACGAAAGGGGAATAGGGCTCAAATTGTAAATGCAACATTGCATAGATCTTACCTATGGGATAACATGCATCAATTGAGACTTGTCCATAACATGAGAGCTCGATCAGATATATGGTTTTCAGACTACCTGCTATGGATTGGCAATGGCATTGAAGAGACCATCGATGATGACTATGTACATTTACCCGACGAAATATGTGTACCCTACACTTGTGCAGAATCAGACATTGATAGTCTTATTGACATGGTATTTCCAATGTTAGGTGCAAACATGACTGATGCAGACTACATCACATATCGAGCTATTTTGTCAATGAGGAATGAGAACTTTGATGCAATAAACATGAAGCTTATCGAACATTTTCCTAGTGACGAGATGATTTATCACAGTCATGATCGAGCAATCGATGATCCATGCAACCATTATCCGTCTGAGTTCCTGAATTCATTAACGCCAAATGGGTTACCTCCACAAATATTAAAACTCAAGGTTAATTGTCCTATGATTTTGCTCAGAAATCTTGACCCAACCAATGGTCTATGTAATGGGACTAGGTTGATAGTCCGAGCATTTCAAAGAAATACTATTGATGCTGAAATTGTATTGGGACAACATGCTGGTGAGAGAGTCTTCCTTCCACGCATACCCTTGTGCCCCTCCGATGATGAAATGTTCCCCTTCAAGTTTAAGAGGAGTCAATTTCCTGTTAGGGTGAGTTTTGCAATGACAATTAATAAAGCACAGGGTCAAACAATACCACATGTTGTAATATACCTCCCGAACCCGGAGTTCTCTCATGGACAATTATATGTAGCTCTGTCACGAGCAACTTCTCGTAGCAATATCAAAATACTTGCCGCTTCGGAAACAAATAGGGGTATCGATTCAACATGCACGCTAACGAAGAATATCGTCTACAAGGAAGTGCTCACTGAGTAGATAAAAGAATATGTGCTCACTGTATAGTATATTGTACAATTTCATACCAGATCTGTAATTATAAATATGCAATGACACTTTATATAGAAATGATATCTCTATGTATTGTTTTGAACAATAATATATTCTTTTGTTTCTTATCATCGCAATATTACTAAATAAATGTGTTCGGCAAATATATCATGTTCTAAATATATTGCCGTTAACATATGCATCCGTTGCAACGCACGGGCCTCTCACTAGTCAAGGATCAATGTGGTTGAAGCAAAACTGTCATTTGGCAATGTGATGCCTTATCTACGCACCGATGACGATGAAAAATTAGTGCAAGGCTAGATCATTTATGTTTAGCATGCGTATTTGTAAAATCAATTATGTCATTTTGTTTAAGATATTGGTAATATAGGTTATTATTTAATTATAGTTAATACATGTCTAATCTAATCAAAAAATTCTTTAAAAATTAATAATAAAAATAAAGTATAAAATATATATTGAAACATTTTTTTAACAAAATAAAGTATAAAAAATCTTTACAAAATTAATAATAAAAATAAAGTATTGAAATATATTTGTAAAATCAATAATTGTTTTTGAATTATATATTAAATTTGATAAGTTATGATGTATTTTTTTTAAAAAAAAATCAAGTTTAAAGAGGCCCGCAGCAAGGTTCAAACCTCAAACCGTCTGTCGGCAGCAAGGTTCAAACCTCGAACCGCATGGCCCCAAGCGAGCCCCTGCACCACTGCGCTACAAAATCTTTCTCGACATTGTAGGTAGTGTATGCTAGATAATCCCTACCGCTATTAGTAGTGGCGGGCATGCTGACATCATCAGCCCTCCACTGCTATTCCTTTTAGTAGCGGTGGTCAGGTGATGTCAGCGGCCCGCCACTACTAAGGCGAGCACCAGCGGCAGGCGGATTAGTAGTGGCGGGCTGGTGATGTCATCGCCCGCCACTACTAAGAGAAAAATAGCAGTGGTGAGCTGATGACGTTAGCATACCCGCCACTGCTAATACACCTATATCAACGACCTCAATCCCCAATCCCCAACTCTTTGCCTTCTCACCTACAACGTCGCCGTCCACCCTCCTCGCTGACCCCAACCGTGACCGCACCCCCAACCGCGATCGCGCCCTCCACCCTCATCACCGACCCCGAACCTCGACCTTGGCTTCCACACTTATCGCCGACCGCCAACCTCAACCGCGCCCTCCTCGTCGGTCTGCGATGGCTCCTCCTATGCACGAGTTTATGAGGGATAAGAAGGGGGGTTTCAGCGCCATACACAAGCCGATAAGAGGTTTTTTTACCAAAGATTGAACCAAACAGTGGATCCTCAGACTCTGCATCAAGTAGCATGTGTGAGGTTTGCAAATGCGGTAAGCTTAAGGTCCATGGTATAGTTTGCAGTTGCTTGGCTTCCTCCAAAAGGAAGCAAGTGCTTCTCGCATTGGACTCCGACTCGGAGGACGACTCGCCGCAACCAGTTAGGGTAAGTGTTGGATGTCTTGATGGACAAGCTTGACGTAGTCATCGAGAAGATGTGATCTAAATGACATGGACAACCTTGACGTACTGATATTTTGGGTAGTTAGTAATGAATGTATGGTCTATTTTGGATAGCTTGTGGTTGTTGGGTTATCGATGGATTGATGGTCTCTTTTGGTTAGCTTATGTTGGTTGTAGCTATCGATGGATAGATGGGCTCTTTTGTAACTGTTGTGGTGTTTGTTGTTATCACTGCATTGCTGTCGTACTGACTGATGGATACTATATTTAAGAATTTGTAATGACAGTTCTATAAGTGCTATATCTTAACTATATTAAAGCGGGGACTTACTCGTCCGTCCGCACCGCGCGCAGTGCGCCTCCCTCCTCGCCTCGACTGCGCGCCCCCTTCCCCGCGCATCGCGCGCAGCGCGACCTCCCCGCCTCGACCGTGCGCCCCCTCCCCGCGCATCGCGCGCAGTGCAACTGCCTGGACCAAGTCCGAGCGCAGCGCAACTGCCTGGACCAAGACCCGTGTGCCCCTCTTCATAACCCAGAACTCTCCCCTCCGCTCTACCTCTCTGCTCTCTCCCCTCTGATCTCTCCCTCTGCTCAGACCCTAACCCTAACGCCGCTCACCGTCGCTCGCCGCCGCTCGCCCGCTCCACCGCGGGCTAACCTTGGCCCCTCGGGTCGTCGCGTCGCCGCTCACCGGGGCCGGGACAGCCTTCGGGTAAGAGAGGAAATCAGAACAAACAAAAAAATCCGAAGGTTAGGGTTAGGGTGAAAAAAATTCCGAAGGTTAGGGTTAGGGTTTTCACCCTAACCCTAACCCTAAACTAAGAGTAAGGGTGTCGGGATCTTACCTTGGTCGTTCGCCGGGGCCGGGACCACTCCGCCGCCGCACCGCCGGAGGCTAGGAAGAGGCCGGCGAACCCTCTCGGGTTCCTATGGTTTTGGCCGCCGTGGGCTAGCTCGACGGAGCCCCTCTCACCCTCGGGTGAGCGCGATGCTCCTGCGAGCTAGCCGGTGGCGGCCGACCACCGGTCGCCGTCACCGTCGCGGGCCGCCGCTGCCGTGCGCGGGCCACCGCGCCACGCCGCTCGCCACTCCGCTCTCGCGCTCGGGACCGAAGGGAGGATGAAATGAGGATTAGGGTTTCGGGGGAGCGGGCGCGTGGGTTTTATTCCGGCGAAAACGACGCTTGGCCGTCGGATTAGATCCGACGGCCAAGATTAAGTGGACTCAATTAAGCCCAGGCGGGGGGAGGTTTCCTGGCCCAGGCCCACGTTGCGGGCGCGCGCGCGGGGGGCATTCCTGGCCTGGGCCCAGGACTCCTTCGGCGTGCTAATTTTCGTTGTTTTGGGACGGACCGTTGCACTGTTTGGGCCGAAATCTGTTTTTTAATTTCCAGAATTTAAGAAATTGATTTTCTATTTTGTTTATTCCTGGAAAATTAAGAAAATGCCCAAAAATCAGAGAAAATTAAGTTTAATGCAGGGAAAATTTTGTAAATTTCATCACATTCAGTAGTATTATTCTGAATTTTATGAGAATTTTTAGAGCATTTTCTATGTTGTTTTCCAATTTTTTATAAGACCAACGACTTATTTAAATTGGAGAATAATTTTTTAAGTTATTAAATTCAGAATATTTACTGATTTTTATGCTGATTAAACATGTGCTATTTTATTTAAGAATTCCGCTGTGCAACCACTGTTTAATCATAATTTTGTTCATCCACCTTATTAAGTTTAAATTTTGTCGATTAAATTTGAACCACATTAGAAAATAATTGTTTTTTGTTTCTTAATGAACTATTTTTATTTCTTACAGGTTCAAGACGATTTCTCATCTAAAGAGTATTCACAGCTAACTGTAAATCCAAAGACTACTAATGATACCACTGTTGTACCTATCTAAATTTTTATGATGTAGCATTTAGGCACATCTGGTTCATGAATCTGATATAGGATGTGCATGGTTTAAACCTGATTTATCTCTAGCTTATCTGCTTATGAGATGTTCATTTCCTATGAGTAATAATACCATCATTGCAAACCTAATTATCGTGACATTCTCCAATTATTACATGAGAAACACAAAACATATATTGAATAAAAACATCAGCCAATATAAACACAAAAGAGTACAAAATCCCGTCTTGGGCCCAAGTTACTTTGGCCTGTTCACTGTACTGTGTGAGCTGTTTTTTTTATAATTTCTATAATTTTATAATTGCATTTTCTTTTTTATTATTCCCTATAAAATAAGAAAAATGTCCAAAATTAAGATAAAGTAAATTTAGATGTGAGGAAACTTTTGTATGATTCATCATGTTCAGTACCACTGTTCTTAATTTTTTTTAGCATTTTCATGATTTTTTTTATAATTTTCTATATATTCCATAATTGTGTTTCTCTATTTTTTGAATTTTTGGCATTTTTTCGATGAATTATCTTGTTTATTTCTTTAATATTTCCCCTTTTTATTCTGTAAAGATTTTCCCCTATTTTTATTCTTACATGTGTTTCTATTCTATTTGTCAAATAATGTGTTTATATCTGGTTTGTCAAATAATTCCGCAAAATAAAACGTTATAATATAGTTGAATTTCTTAGATATATTAAATGGCTGGCATGCGAAAGAGAACTTACGCCGACCGTCCAACTCGTAATGAGGTCGTACCTAGGTGAGCCTATATTACTAAAACCAACTTTCCTGCAACGATGAAAGATGTTCTAAATTTTATTTTTTTGTTAAGGTTTATGAAATTTGACGAGATAGAGTTCGAGCACATAGGCCATACATGGAGTGCCGTCGCCAGAGTAGATGTTAAGTTTCTCCCTAATGAATATGGAGAAAAACAACGATTTATTTTAATGGATATTACCGTAAGTTGCACACAAGTTGGAGTAAATTTTACATAGTAGTGAACATATGACATAATCTAAACCCTAATATTATACGTAGGGTGCTAAAATAGAAGTCATTGCATGGGAGCGGGAGGAAGTTCATAGGTTTAACATTCTCCTAAATGAAGGATAATGTTATAATATTCATTGTCTATATTTTCAACCCAATCTTGAAGAGGCATTGTACTATCGGAGCATTGCCCATGCCTATGAAGCTTATCTTCGAAGAAATACAATAGTTGAGCCATACATTCTTCCAATCCAATTCCCTCCCTATCAAAAATATCTATTGACGTTTCATGACGCGTGGATTCGTCCGAATAAAACGTTTGTGGGTACGTTCGTAAATAAATCGGCGATGCATAGTTTAAAAAAAAATAGTTGTCTTACTTATAGTATGATATGATTATTTGCACAAACATAGCTGGAGTGGTTGTCTATTGGGGGAAATTGGAACGTATTGGAGGTCTATATAGGGAGATAACACTGATGGATACTAGGTAATTCATAAGTTAGATACAACCACTTATATCGTCATAAACAATCACATTGTTGTTGCAAATCGAAAGCTAATGAACATTTCATATTTTTTAGCTTGAACATGATGGTTGTTGGAATTTGGGGTGACTCCCTCACTAATCACATGTCTGAATGGACAGATGCTCATCGTAACAACCACATTGTTTTAGGAACCATGCTTCGACTTCACAAGAAGCACAGTAATTCAGTCCTAACCCATTTTATCATTCATAAAGATATAGTGATGAATTACACTAATATTTGTTCTACTTGGCGATAGGATGTTTAGAGACTTCAGAACACACTACAGTCAAGTTTAATCCGATTCATCCAGCCACACTACCTTTGCAAAGTAAGTAGTTCCAACAATACAAACACAATATAATTATAATGGCAATACATCACATAATATTATAAATATTGTTAATTATTTTTCTTCGAAATATAAATGCAGACTTACGGCAACGTGTGAGTTCAGGAACTATGGATCTAAGATTTGTGAATAGGTTCATGGAAGCTAGATGGAGATATTTTGCAATGATTTTTGGATCTGACTGTCCATAGTGTTACAGTCTTGTGTGTGTATTGTGATGTGCGTTGTTTATGTATTTCTCCATATTCGGATGTTTTGTGTTTATTTCTATTGTGTACTCCCTTTGAAGTTATTTGAATGTAATATTTGGTTTTTGTGTTCATTTCGTTGAATCTATTGTGTACTCTCTTTGAAGTTATTTGAATGTGGTATTTGGTTTTGTGATCATTCGTTTAATCTATTGTGTATTCCCTTTGAAGTTATTTCAATGTAATATTTGTATTGGAATACATGTCTCAAATTCAAATACACTTATTTACAAACTGAAAACATCATTCACTGTAATACTCTCATTCCTAACCTTGAAGAATATTTTCTTTCCTCTAACACAATCTCCAAATCCAATCTTGATTAATAATCATCCAATGCCCTACTTAAATAACAAATTTGTAATCCTAACCCTCAAAATAACCCTTTCATCCAAAACAAGTATTCTAAATCACTCTTTGGTACCAAGAAAAATAAATTAAAAACTCAACCACTTCTCTGAATTAAATTCATGTTCCATCTCTAATGTTTCCACTCAAGTATCATTTGTTTGGTGGTTAACCAATTATGCAATCAACAGGTCGCTCGACGCCGCGATAACAAAGCTATCAACCATGTCAGAAAATATAGCGAGGAGAGAGGGGAAAGAAGGTTATTTTATTTTATGCGCTTAATTTATCCTATTTATTTGTCTATTCAGATATTTGTGCTACAACATTACACTAAAATTATTGTCTGAAAATGTGTACTCATTTTAAATTTTTATAGTTATCGATGGTCGTCATAGACAAAAGAGAAATCGCTGTAACAATTTGTCTCACGGCTCTTCTGGAATTTGTATTCGACAACCATCACAAACTCCATCGGAAAGTTCATCGGACGGTGAAAATGTGCCATATCGACCACCATCCTCATTTGTTGTTCCAACGCAAAGTACCCTTACATCAGCGGGATTATTTCAAGGACACACCTCTAATGGTATAAACTACTACAATGTGGGTTGTGCAATTACTAATAGCAAAAATTATGTCTTATGTGATTACATACACTTTGTGCAGGTGCAAATTCTGCTATAGTAGCAACTCCAACTATCGACTCACAAGAGCAACAAGCAATTCCATCTGTTCAATAAACCCAACTTGACCGATCGATAGATCATGCTGAGATAAGGCGTGCACGTGAAAGAGCACGCTATGCAAGCTTGACATCAGAGCAATGAAACAAAAGACGTGCACGTGATAAAGCTCGATATGCAAGTATGACGGATGAACAAAGGCAAGTGAGGCGAGAGAACCAACAATATTCAGTAAGTATGACAGATGAGCAAAGGCAGGTTATGCGGGAAAAACGTAACCAACGAAATCGAGCAAGAAGAAGAACTCTTGGTCCAAACTGTGTTGTTCGTAATACACCACATGCCTCTGAGATAGGCTCTAACAACCTCGATACAACCGACGTTGTCTACCAGAACCTACCTGGTAGCGCTCACTTTTTAAAGACTCAGCCAGACTGTCGTCATTGTGGTGCGAAGAGGTTTGAATATGAGCCACCAGGATTTTGTTGTATGAATGGCAAGGTCAAACTTCAAATGACTGAGCCACCTGAGGAGCTTCGACGGTTGTACACAGGTGAAGACATTCAATCACAACACTTTATGGAGAATATTAGATATTTTAACAGTCATTTTTCCTTCACCACAATGTACTGTGATTATGACAAGAACCTCGCAAGTGCAATGGATGGAGTGTACACATTTAAAGCGCATGGGCAAATGTACCATAACATACATTCTTTTGGGAATGGAGACAATGAACATAACCACTTGCAGTTGTACTTCTATGATGATGATCCTAGATTATCACATCGTTTCCATCGTGCTCGAGATGAGATATATAGAGAAAGGGACATGTCTATTATTAGATGTTTGGTACATATTTTGAGAGATAATCCCTACTCTGAAACATTCAGAAGCCTAGGACAGGTTGAAGACGTTGATGAATATCGAATTGTGCTAAATATGGACTATAAGCTAGACCAGAGAACTTATAAGAGACCATTAACATCAGAGGTTGCTGCTGTGTGGGTTGAGGGGAATGATATTAATAAACATTTTGATTGTAGCATCACTTTGTTTGGAAATAACAACAACTACTATTCAATTAGACCGAGTGATGGGTGCTACGACCCTTTGTCATACCCCCTATTTTTTCCAAGAGCAGAGCTCGGTTGGCATTCTGATATACCGAGAGAAGGTAATGACATTAGTCAGATAAGTACAACCCGACAAAGAAATGCTGACAACTCAGGTTAGCTAAGTGACTCGTATTCATGTTATTACGATACTATTAATCCATACGGTAATCACCTAACTGATTTCTCTTTGCTTTGTAGATACTACCAGCAAGTTTTTTGTTTCGATGCGCGAGTATTATTGCTATAAATTCCAGATACGTAGTGGAATCTTCAACACGGTCTTGCATGGGAGACGTCTATTCCAACAATTTGTAGTTGATACCTACATAAAAATTGAAACGTCTCGACTGAATTACTTCTTATACAATCAGAAGAAAATTCGTGCAGATCTTTACCAGGGCTTGATGGATAGTGTATCTGTTGGAGAACATAGAGCCAGCAGATTGGGAAAAAGATGGGTCCTACCTGCATCATTTATTGGTGGCGGGAGGGATATGAGACGAAGATACATGGATGCTATGGCCTTGGTGCAGAAGTATGGAAAACCCGACATATTTATCACAATGACTTGTAATCCTAATTGGGAAGAGATAAGTAGGGAGCTTGGACCTGGCCAAACACCACAAGATCGTCCTGTTCTTGTTGTGCGTGTATTTAAAGCCAAGCTAGATGATCTCAAATTCCAGCTATTTCATAAACATATCCTAGGAATCATTGCAGCACAAGTCCATGTAATCGAGTTCCAAAAAAGGGGTCTACCACATGCACATTTCCTCCTTATCATGGAGTCAACATACAAATTGAGTTGTCCCGATGAGTATGATAATGTTATCTCAGCAGAACTTCCAAATAAGGATATATACCCGGAGCTACATGAAATGGTAGTGAAACATATGATGCATGGCCCATGTGGCCCACTAAATAGGAAGAGTCCATGCATGAAAAATGGTAGTTGCAAGTGCTATTATCCACGCCAATTTAGTGACACAACTATCCAAGGCGAAGATTCTTACCCTATCTACTGGAGAAGGGATGACAGACAAAGGGTAAGAGTGAGAGGTCATGACTTAGACAATAGATGGGTTGTTCCATATAATCCTATGCTTCTAAGAAGGTATGACTGTCACATCAATTCAGAAGTTTGTTCGAGTATTAAGGTTGTTAAGTACCTCTACAAGTATATTTATAAGGGTCATGATAGGGCATTTGTGTCCGTCAATGAAGCTGATGAAAACCGTGAGATTAATGAGATCAATGAATATAGGGATGCTAGGTGGGTAACACCACAGGAGGCATTGTGGAGAATATTTGGATTTGATCTTAGCGGGATTTCACCACCAGTGCTACAGTTACAGCTCCACCTCCCAGGAATGCATCTTGTGTCCTATAGAGAGAATGCTGATGTACGTGAAGTTCTCGACCAACTGGGTGCCTCAAGAACCATGTTGACTGAGTATTTCAAGGAAAATCAAGAATTTACGTGGGCACGCACATTACTTTATAGGGATTTCCCACAATATGCAGTGTGGTTGCCTGGACGTAAGCTTTGGAAAATAAGAGAACGAAGCACGCAGGTTTGGAGGATCATATCAGCACATCTAGCAGAGGGAGAGAGATACTACTTGAGGGTGCTATTAAACCATGTGGTTGGTTCTACTTCATTTGAGAATTTAAGGACATATGATGGTATTGTATACCCTACATATCGAGAAAGCGCTGAGAAAAGAGGTATTATTGAATCAGATAACAGCATTGATGAGTGCCTCTCTGAAGCTGAAGTTTTTCATATGCCTTCGTCCCTCCGAAGGTTGTTTGCTGCAATATTGGTTTATTGTGAACCTAGCGATGTGCGTGGACTCTGGAACAAACACTTCGAAGCAATGTCTGATGACATCCGACGATCCCAGATGAATGCATATGCAGTTGAACAAATGGTGTTATTGGATATCAAAAAATTGCTTCAGTCAATGGGTAAAGAGATAACATCATTTCCTCTTCCAGAAATTGATGAATCATATGACGCCATGGCAGGTGAGGAGAGGGAGATTTGTGAAGAGTCCTCTATACAGGTGGATAATGAGCTACTAGCGAGCACATCCTCTCTTAATGCAGAACAGAGATATGCTTATGATGTTATACTATCATCCGTTGACAACAATAGTGGAGGTGTGTTTTTTGTTGATGGTCCAGGAGGAACAGGAAAAACCTTTCTGTACAAAGCTTTATTAGCAAAAGTCTGTAGCGAGGGGAAGATAGCTATTGCTACTGCAACATCTGGTGTTGCTACTTCGATCATGCCTGGAGGTAGGACAGCTCATTCAAGGTTCAAGATACCACTAAGCATACAAGATAATGCAGTGTGTAACTTCACCAAACAAAGTGGTACTGCGAAGCTTCTTCAAAAAGCTTCGCTTATATTATGGGATGAAGTCTCCATGACAAAAAGACAGGCAATTGAGGCGTTGGACAAGAGCATGAGGGACATAATGGAAAAGCCCAATCTACCATTTGGAGGAAAAACAATGGTTTTTGGAGGTGACTTTAGACAAGTTCTTCCAGTTATACGAAAGGGGAATATGGCTCAAATTGTAAATGCAACATTGCGTAGATCTTACCTATGGGATAACATGCATCAATTGAGACTTGTCCATAACATGAGAGCTCGATCAGATATATGGTTTTCAGACTACCTGCTACGGATTGGCAATGGCATTGAAGAGACCATCGATGATGACTATGTAAATTTACCCGACGAAATATGTGTACCCTACACTGGTGCAGAATCAGACATTGATAGTCTTATTGACATGGTATTTCCAATGTTAGGTGCAAACATGACTGATGCAGACTACATCACATCTCGAGCTATTTTGTCAACGAGGAATGAGAACTTTGATGCAATAAACATGAAGCTTATCGAACGTTTTCCTAGTGACGAGATGATTTATCACAGTCATGATCGAGCAGTCGATGATCTATGCAACCATTATCCGTCTGAGTTCCTGAATTCATTAACGCCAAATGGGTTACCTCCACATATATTAAAACTCAAGGTTAATTGTCCTCTGATTTTGCTCAGAAATCTTGACCCAGCCAATGGTCTATGTAATGGGACTAGGTTGATAGTCCGAGCATTTCAAAGAAATACTATTGATGCTAAAATTGTATTGGGACAACATGCTGGTGAGAGAGTCTTCCTTCCACGCATACCCTTGTGCCCCTCCGATGATGAAATGTTCCCCTTCAAGTTTAAGAGGAGTCAATTTCCTGTTAGGGTGAGTTTTGCAATGACAATTAATAAAGCACAGGGTCAAACAATACCACATGTTGGAATATACCTCCCGAACCCGGTGTTCTCTCATGGACAATTATATGTAGCTCTGTCACGAGCAACTTCTCGTAGCAATATCAAAATACTCGCCGCTTCGGAAACAAGTAGGGGTATCAATTCAACAAGCACGCTAACGAAGAATATCGTCTACAAGGAAGTGCTCACTGAGTAGATAAAAGAATATGTGCTCCCTGTATAGTATATTGTACAATTTCATACTAGATCTGTATTTATAAATATGCAATGACACTTTATGTAGAAATGATAGCTCTATGTATTGTTTTGAACAATAGTATATTCTTTTGTTTCTTATCATCGCAATATTACTAAATAAATGTGTTCGGCAAATAAATCATGTTCTAAATATATTGTCGTTAACATTATGTATCCGTTGCAACGCATGAGCCTCTCACTAGTATATCTACATATGACTATGAAATGTCTTCTTTTATCAGGTTGTATGCTTTTAATAAGTTGTTCTCACAATCAATGCCACGTGTATTTTCTTGTTCATGAACACTAGAACATGTCAAGGATCAAATTAGTTGTGCAATGTTAATGGGATTTATTTATGGTGTCTTTAAACACCACTTGCATGATAAACCTTAAGTGTTTGTAGAAAATTTTATCAATTTTGAGCATTTGTATCAAATGAAGAATCACAACAGAATTACATTTGTTTGTAGTTGTTCACTACTTCACTTGTTTGTAGGTGCAAGGGTTTTTATTTTCTAATGAATAATTGATTCATTTGATGTGAATTGTGACTTGTAGTATGTGAACGCGGGAGAGCAGTTCAGACTACCTGATGATGCTGAGTTGGTGGAGGATTGACAAGTTAAGGCTTTTCATCTGTTTAACTAGAAAGAAGTTGGGTTTGTGCCGAGGAAGAAGAAGAGCAAACCATAGCTTCCTTTTGGGTTTGGGCCGGAAGTGCGTTTTGGTTTGTTGTACGGTTCGATGTGTAAGCTGGTTTCCCTAGCCTGGACTTGTGTCTGTATACTTGCTTTCCAATAAACGTGATGTGTCAAGTTTGGATGTGAATTTGAATGTATATATGAATTTGGATGTGATATGTGAAGTTTGGATGTCAATTTAGATGGATATGTGAATTTGGATGTGATATGTGATTTTTGATGTGATATGTGAAATTTGAATGTGAATTTGGATGTGATATGTGATTTTTGTTGTGATATGTGAATTTGGATATAAATTGTGTTTGATTGTGAGTGTGGACATAAAGATACATTCTTTATAATGGTTTTAAATTTATTGGATAAAACTAATAATAGAGTAAAAACATGAATATGGTTTTTCTATAAATTTTGGTTAATTATTTCATGTCTTGTAGTTCAAATTTAACTTATTTTGACTTTGATCATAAAAACACACTTAACAAAATAAAAAACAATAAACTGAGGCAAAAATACCAATTTTTTAAATTTGATAAGTTATGATGTATTTTTATTGTTAAAAAATTCAAGTTCAAACGATGATTTAAACATCAATAAAAAAGTGTTGAAATTTTAAAAAATAAGAACTGAAAAAAATTGTTTGGGCACCAACAGCAAGGTTCAAACCTCACCCGCCTGCCCGTAGCAAGGTTCGAACCTTGAACCGTATGGCCCCAAGAGAGCCCCTGCACCACTGCGCTACAAAGTCTTTCTCGACATTGTAGGCAATGTATGCTAGATAATCCCTACAGCTATTAGTAGTGGCGGTTGGGTGTAATCAGTGGTGGGCATGCTGACATCACCAGCCCGCCATTGCTATTCCTTTTAGTAGCGGCGGTCGGGTGATGTCAGCGGCCCGCCACTACCAAGTCGAGCACCAGCGGTGGGCGGATTAGTAGTGGCGGGCTGGTGACATCATTGCCCGCCACTACTAAGAGAAAATAGCAGTGGCGGGCTGGTGACGTCAGCACACCAGCCCGCCACTGCTAATACACCTATATAAAAGTTTTCACTCCTGCCGTCTGAAAACCTAGTTTCATTTCTATCCCTAAACTCCCGCGCACCGAACTCCGCCCATTGCCGCCACTCCCGAAGCCCACACCACCCTCGGAGCCCGTCGTCATCGTCCCCCGAAGCCCGTCGCTGCCGAACTCCGCCCATCGCTCCCGGAGCCCGCGCTGCCGATCTCCGCCAGTCGCCGCCGTCCCCATCCCCGAGCGCACGCCACCGTCCCAGAGCCCATCGCCGCCATCCCGGAGCCCGTCGCCGCCGTCCCCAACATCATCCTTCATAAAAGTGAGACATTACCCTAATACTAAGTCGTTTCTCACCCTCTGCTTCAATTTTCCTCAAGAAAATCCAGACCGTACATTACACTCCATTTGTTTGCATGCAATTTTGGATTTGTTTATAGTTTCATGAGATCAAAATATCCTTTGATGAATTATGTTGCTGCTACGTCTTTTGTCCCTATTGATGGAGTTGTATGCTCGTGATATGTTGTTGTATGGAAGAATTAATAAACGTGGCAAAATTGTAGCATTACTAAAACACCTGTAAATGCTAATATGTAGATATTGTGGATGGTTGAACGCAAAAATGCATAAGCAGTAAAACACATGAAAACGTGCTCGATAGATTAAACTTGGCGAACCCCTATTTGCCATAGTGGATTTGTGTAGTGATAGATGGATATGTGTAGAAAACACTTTATTCTTTTTGCTTGATGATCTAATAGTAAATAAGCTTGATGTGATGATTTTGTAAATAATCTCAGAGATTTGAAATGGCTGAAGACCAACATTGGATTCTGCAATTCCTTTTAGAGGCCTATGATGCAAATTGTTATTGAGTTATCTCATGTATGTCGTCAAAGTCGTGCGACACATCCATTCCTTGCAACAGCTTCTTTCTTATGCTACTGGTAGGGAATGGATGTGCCCACGATTCCATGGCAACCATGAACATATTTTAAAAAAAACACAAAATATATTGAGGCCTCAACAACACTAGAGAGAGAACAACTAATAGTAAACTAGCTAGTTGTTATATAATGCATACATAACACAAACACTATACTTGAGGATTAATGGGCTCTGCCCTAGGTGCCGCCGCCCGACTAGCGCCTAGTGCCTTTTAGAACACTGCTAGGGATTAGATCTTCAAGAGTCATGTTTAGATTATATTTCTATCTTTTAGAGGCCTATGATGCAAATTGTTATTGAGTTATCTCATGTATGTCATCAAGCCATGTGACACGTCCATTCCATTCAACAGCTTCTTCTTTCTTGTGCTGCTAGCAGGGAATGGATGTGCCCATGGTTCCATGGCAGCCATGAACATATTTGAAAAACAACACAAAATATGTTGAGGCCTCAACAACTTTGTGCAGAATCCAATGTAACACAACAGTACTAGAGAGAGAGAACAACTAATAGTAAACTAGCTAGTTGTTATATGATGCATACATAACACAAGCACTATACTTGAGGATTAGTATAGTAGCTTCAGAAGTAATAGTTGACTACTGATACATGAGTCCACTGCCTAGTCTGAATCATACATAACACAACCAAGAGGAGAGTTGTAGAAAGAAAAGTTTTCATCCATTTGTTCTGAAGCCACTATACTAATCCTCAAGTGCATCCAACATGTGCATTGTTTCGTACATGAAAATATGATAGCAGACCTTTTTTACATAACCAAAATTCTGATACATTAGCCTCTTAACTATGAATAGTTCATCTATGGCAGAAGAAGGACGTTCTATTGACGAGCTCATCTATGAGTCTCCTGCAAAATCAAATAAAGAGGGTTCATCTAAAGGATCCTCTGATAGCGATCTTCGTACCACTCTCCAGAGAATGAACATCCACTGGAGCCTAGGAAGAAGTGAACGAGAGAAGACGCCGATGAGGATTGCATTCCTAAAGCTTAAGCGGATGTAATTATTGTGTTAGTAACAAGTCAGAGCAGCTTCTAACCGAGGATTACATTCCTGAAGCTCACATTGTATATCATCATTTGATCGTCCAAAGCGAGGAAGCAAGCGTCGATTATTCCATGTCGAGAAAAGAACAACTATTGTCCTAGTTGTTGAGTCATCTGAGCCAACAGTTGTTGATCCCAATGCCACTACATCCTATGCAAATGCGAAGAGTAGACGAAAACGGGAGAAGAACAAGTTGCATACAACTATCTATGAGGTTGAAGAAGTGTATGTTGATGGGGCTCCAAAGAAGCCGAAAGAAATCACAGCTAAGTAGTGCAACGACTGTGGATGTCTCACCAGAGAGCGATGTAAAATAGTTTGGAAAAACTGGAAGAGTGTCCCTGAAGTTACAAAGAACGAATTGTGGCAGCATATAAAAACGCATTATAAATTCTCGGAAGATCACTTAGAAGATGCTAAAACTGCCACATTGAAGACTATCGGGAAATCTCTTCGTACATTCAAGACTAAATTGAACACCTAGTACTTCAGAAAGGAGAATCTCCGCTCAACGACTATGGCTTTATCACGCCAAATGAATTGAACGAATTAAAATTGCAGCATTGCTCTAAAGAAGCCAAACAAGAGAGCATTATGTTCAAAGAGCATAATAAAAAGAATAAGTTCCCACATAAACTTGGTCCGGGTGGATATAAGGCCAAGGAGGATGAGTGGAGTAGAAAGGAGGAGGAGGACCGTGCGGCTGGGTTACTTGAACAGTTTTCAGGTGCTGATCAGCGCACTAAGAGATGGCTCCTAGGTCGAGCTAAAAAAATATCCGAGGGCCAATATATCCTCTCCGACTCACGGACTAGTGAAGTATTTCAGAAAGCACAGGAAATCGCTGAGTTGGAGAAGGCTGGAAAGTTCAATCCCGATGGATGTAATGACCAGCTTAAATCTGCTCTCGAAAATGAGGAACATCGAGGGCGCACCCGAGGTGTCTCTTCTATAGCACCTTGGAAAAATACTTTCAAGAAAAAGGATGGTGCCACATACAATAAGCGTCAAGCACACACAGACGACGCCATAGAGAGCCGAGCAGAGTGGGAGAGACACTTTTTTGAATTTATTAGTGAGAATCCAAACATAATGCAGGCTGCAGCGGGACAAATAATTGTGCTAGAGGTAAGACTTGACATACCAAGCAGTGTTAGATCAGTACAAGAAAATTTTTCTATAAATTATATCAAAGAGGATACACAATGCAGTTTGAATGTACCGATTGGGCGCAAAGGGCATTCTCAAGAGGCTGCATGAGGCATTGCTATGCCTGGGGATTTATTTCACAATCGGCCTATTCCTGCAGAGTATACCAAGGTTCAGGTCAATGAGATCATCAATGACAGATTTATCAATGACTCCTTGGATCTTCCAATGCATGATGAGGGGATTGAGACAATTGGAGATGCACTGAATAACCTTGTATTATGGGCCAGCCGAGATATCAAATTACTCCAGAGGCAGTCTCTGACAAGTTCTCAGAGTAGATCGTCTATTTTCTCGTCGCAAACCCCTACATATCCTTCATCTCATGATATGCAAAATATAGGATCTTTATCACCTGTTGTTGAGCGTGAGATGGAGGAAGAGACAGAGAAGGAGCCAGTGCCCGATAAAATGGAAGATCATTAAATGGCTCAAGAACTCGAGGAACACGTGCCCGAAAAAGTGGCAGATCCACAAATGGCTCAACAACACATGCCGGAGGAAGTGACAGATCCTAAAGTAGTCGAGCCTGATCAAGTAGAAGAGTCGGTTCCAATGGCCGAGCCTGATCAAGTCAAGGAGTCAGTTCCAACGGCTGAGCCTCAAGTGATAGAGCCAGTGGATGAGCCTGATCAACTGAAAGAGTCAGTTCAAGCGGGCGAGCTCAAGCCTGAGAATCAAGTTGGGCAGTGTTCT
The DNA here is from genome assembly GCA_019279435.1 of Zizania palustris. Classification (NCBI taxonomy): domain Eukaryota; kingdom Viridiplantae; phylum Streptophyta; class Magnoliopsida; order Poales; family Poaceae; genus Zizania; species Zizania palustris. The sequence continues at coordinate 27,323,549 of JAAALK010000286.1, forward strand.
GAGACAAAGTATGAAATGCTCAAATTCTTTAGTACTGTGGAGGAAAACACGTTCTATGCCCATAGAGGCTCACTTAAAGGCTCTAGTACAAAAACATGGCTCACTTTCTGTGGATCAATGGACCTACGAAGACGGTGATTTTATCGAGTACGAACTAGGAAAACAATTCTTACCCCAACGAGTACTTAAGAGTATGAACTGGGAGTTGAAATCATTTCATGACTTGTATCTTGAAGCATCTTCGTTAGGAGTTATGCAAATAGAAGTGAATGTTCAAAAAGAAGTATTCAACTGCCCAGAGTTTAATCTTGTACTATTTTTCGATGACTTCCACCGGATGTTTCGTCTGAAGCGAATCGACATCACAAGCATGATACTCTGGTGCCTGTAAGTAATTTTAATTTGTCAATACAAAGCAGAAATGATAAGCGGGGCATATAACTTTAAGTAAGTATACCCACTATATCCACTTAATCACATTTTATTGATTATGAAACTAACATAATCACATATTACTTCTTTCGATAATGATCATTGGATTGCACTTCTGATATACCCGAAGAACTCTAGGGTTTGGGTGCTCGACTCTCTCGACAAACCCAGAAAAGAATATTAAGATATAATAAATGTTCTTCGGAGTGCATATAAATATTACGTGGAAAAGTTCCATGGCCCACATGATCCACAAAGGCCGAAAGAAATGCATATTAGAACCAACTATTCGGTAAGATTATATTTTGAAATTTCTTAATTAAAATAATAAAGCAAAACTATATATCATTTTAACTTTGTCTATTTTGAAGTGTCACGAACAACTTCCTGGTTCGGTGCATTGTGGGTATTACACTTGTAATTTCATGAGAAATGACTTAGGAAAGTATGCGCAGATAGTATCTGAGGATACTAAATAAGTAAGTTGATTTATTGTGTATTAATCTAATATAACATGCAACATATGTACTTATATGTTACATATGCAGACATCATGTCCATCAACCGTTGCCAGGAAGAGCCAACTCTCTGATGGAAAAAAGTATGGAATCGTATCAAATATGTGACGCTTCACGATGCATGTAATTATTCATGAGCATGGAATACTCTTCGATGTTGAGGGTGAAGTGGCCAAGCATCCAACTCTGAGACGTTAGGACGGAAGACCTAAAAGGCTTGAACAACAAATTTTCATGAATTTTGAAGCTCAGAAGCAAAAAGAAGATGTGCAAGAACAGAGCTGGCCTTCCAAGAAGAATCATTAAACAAAATGGGCATGTATTTGTGAACAATTGTTAATTTTGAAGTTTTGATAGATGTAAACTTTGTAAACTTGATGTGTGATGAAATGTAAACTTTGTAAATTTGTAAATTGATGAGATGAGTTGTTGTTGTGTTGATATTGTGTTGCTGTTGTGGATGGTTGTGGGAGCTGATAATTTATGTGGTTGTGTTGCTGTTGTGGATGTGGTTGGTTGTGTGAAGCTGTATATTTCTGTGTTTTTGTTTGTGGGACTGTGTGAATTAATGTTTATAACATTCTGTGTAATGGGGATAACACAGTAGTGGCGAGCACGCTAACGACATCTGCCCGCCACTGCTGTTAGCCATAGCAGTGGCGGGCAGATGACGTCAGCACACCCGTTACTGCTGTTGACACAGTGGTGGCGGGCTCACTGACATCATCTACCCGCCACTGCTACAGCTATCAACAGTGGCGGGCATATGACGTCAGCGAGCCCGCCACTGCTGTTGACATAGCGGTGGCGGGCACTCTATCCGCCACTGCTAACCCTAGCAGTGGCGTTAGAGCAGTGGTGGACTGGTTGCCCATCACTACAACACGTTTTTGCTCGCCGCTACAGTGTCGCTTTATAGTAGTGTGAAGTTGGAATTGTTTTGTTAACATAGAAAAATAACACTTTTAGTTGCGTCAAAATTCTTGATTCTAAGGTAAATTAAAACAGTATTAACGTAAAATATTTCAGGCTCTTGCAACTTGAATAATTTTCAAGATCTAAGTGAATACCAAATGACGATATAATATTGTTGTTAACTTCTTATGGTTCCTAGATAATCAAAGCATGATAGATTCATGCCCCTTCCCCCATGTTGGCTAATCAGGATGCATGCCCTTCAAGAAACCAGAGCAAAAGAGCAAGTACTAATTTGTTCTAAACAAAGAAACTATCTACATTAAGCTTTTTTATCTACTGACAACAAAAGATGCTTCTCTTACAGATTGGAAATAGGGCAAGAAAACTTAATTAGACAAATCACTTCACATCTACCGTCTCCTGCCACAGTAGACAACTCCATCTTCCTCATCAGCTCTGGTGCAGAGTGCGGAGTCTTTATGTGATTAAGGGACTCTGCATATATTTGGATAGATAGGCATTGGGAAGATCTGTGTACCAAATTAATTGCTATCTATGGAACAGACAAATCTGTTTGCAAAGTCGCAAAGATTTGGTCTGGAAAACAGGGATAGTCGAATTGATTTCGCATCTGTCTGAATAAATTAGAATGTGATGTGATCATTTCAGGTTTATTTCTCTGATCACATGGACAACAAAAGCTTAAAGGACTGTCTCAATATTACAGAGCAAGTCTTTGCATATGAGACAAGTTCTAAAAAACTAAAGTAACAGGTGAAAATCGTGTTATTCCCTTAAAGAAGTCTTGAGCCTGCCTATGTGACAATCACTGGTACAGGAAACCTGGATAGCTACAGCTCTCTGCAGAAGCCAGCATTCTTTTTGTTCTTCAGAGGTGGCATGCCCTCCCTATCTACCAACCACTAAGGTTGGTCCTAGGGTCTCTCTCTGAACATGACCATGAAACTTAGGCCAAGTTTCAGACATTAGGCTATGTGTTGTTACATAGCAATCCACAAATTAGGTAGGATCTTTGTCTTCTTTATAGGTCTGTTTCTTTGGTTCAGTACCTCATTAGCAAATAACTACCGATAGCTAGATTGGTTCGATCTAGACTAGCATGTTCATTTATATTTAATGAGGCCCTTATTAGTCTCTAAAACGTGATGGCCGGCACTTCCAACCACCAATATGAGAAGGAATTTTCTATCTCGGCCAAGCTTCGAGAACAACGAACCATGAAGTTTTGCCCGCAAAAAAAAAAGAATCATGAAGTCACCAGTTGCACTTACCATCTTCCTCAGTCTGAATTCCCACATAAATGGCAGAGGACTTGGTTAACGAAAGATCATTCAGCCTCTTTCATTACATGTGACTTCGACTAGAACCTGGATTAACAAATGATCAATCAGTCTAGCACTGGGTGTTGTATTAATCTAGTCTAAGTCCATGTGACTGACTTTAGATATTTCTACCTTCTATACCGGAGTACTGATCGGAGGCTCTTCGCGGAGAGGACCTCCATCATAGATAGTACCGAAGGGAGGCTTCGCAACTGCACCGGACGGAGCTCAAGTGAAGCTCGAAGGGGTCTTCGAAGAGGGCCTTGGAGGAGGCTTCGAAGGAGGCCTCGGTGCTATGGATTGTACCTTGTGGCCTCTAGGGGTAATCTGCGCAGTAGGCTTTAGAGCGGGCTTCGCTTGTGATGAAGGGGCTAGGGCCTGCTATCAGCCTTGCTAGCCCAGCTGTCTTTGGCTTGGTAGAGGCCTCGAAGCTTACTGTCATTTGGCCCCTGTTAGGGTAAACTATTTCCCCCAACAGTACTCATTAAACCAAAGACCCATTTCCTATAGTCCTGGTCCTATAAAAAATATCGCCATTTTGAAAATTGTACACATGATTACCTTTTGCCGAACGTTGTGAATGGCCCCACCAAATCCGACGAGATCAATTTTGACTCGACTGCCGAAGAGTAATTTATGTTCTATAAGTACCAGATCTATCTACTTTTGATTTTTACTCTTGTTGTTAGTCTCCAAGTTAACCGTCATTTGGTACAGGTATTGTTTGATAATGTCGCTTGTTATCTTCTCTTTTCCACTGATCCTATACCCCTGCGATGCTAGGATGGCTACTATCAACATGATTCCTGAGGTGAGTTCTTCGGCATTCTTTTCTTTTGTTTGATCATTTTTAGTTTGCCCGCCATTTCTCTTTTTTTATTGTTTCCCCTTTTACTTCTTCTCTAGAACTTACAACACTAGGTCTTCATTCCAATAGCCACTCACCCGTCTGGTTTCTTCTTGGGCCCTTTGGGCAATCTGGATGAGGAGCCATGCTGACGAGCGTGGGCCTCATGGATTCAGATGTGATGAGTCATTGTCAACGGAAGTCAAGAGGACACAAAGAGAGGAGAAGACCTGCTGTGTCTGGGCCGCATGCGACTTTCGGGCAGAGGGGCCGTGAAGTCGGGCTGGCCCAATCCGGGTACATGGGCTAGGAGCAGCAGAGGATCCACTAGGCTGTTGACTAGGATTGACTCAGCTATACGAGCGGCGAGCGATTGCCAGGCTGAGAGAGCTGCGGAATCGGGCCGGCCCAATCCGGGTACCTGGTGCAAAGTCGGTGGACGCTTTGTCAGTTTCGGCGCAAAACTAATAACCGCTGATCTCGGATCAGACCATTCTGAGGCGAAGCCGTAGTCGCTACGAAAGCTCCGCTTCAGGATAAGTCATCTGTAATTAGGAGTTTACTATTTTGTCCTTAGGCCCACGGTCAGTCAGTCGAGTCTGTAAAAATATCATAAGGGCAGTTTGGTCTTTTCCATTTTATTTCAGCGTCTGTAAAAAACCCTAAGGGTCTTTTGGTATTTTCCTAGGCTATTGGGCTGCCTATAAATAGGGCCCCAATCCCTAGGGTTAGGGTTAACTCACTTAATGACAAACTTGAGTTCACTTTCCCCACGTTGTTTTCCTGTTCGTCTCCTATTTTGAGCGCCGCCACTGTTCTTCCTGTTCTTCCAAGAAGACAATCTCTCTGTGAGCGTGTGCGCGGGAGCCGAATCACTGCGTACTGCGTGCTGCGTACTACACGTGTACATGCGACGAACCCTCGGTGCAGTCCTCTAGTTTTTCTCTGGTTGTTTCATCTGTGGACTGAGTTTTTATTCATCATGCGCATGGACTGAGTTTAGTTTATATTTTCAACTGAATCCTGTTGATTGACGTCTGAAACAGCCATGCGCTTACAGTTTTAGAATCTGTGATTTCATTGTTAATACTTCTTCCTGGTTTCTTTCTTGAGTAGCTTTCGCATAGAGCTACAGCTTTCCTCTCCATAGCTTCTAGTGCCTATGGCCTAGAGCTACAGTTTCTGTCTCACAGATTTCATGCACTTTGCTCCTGTTTTTGCGTATTGCTTCTTAAATCGCGTCTGACAGGCAGCAGTTTTTGAGTGTAGGCATGTAGCTGTTTCAGTTTTCCTTTAGTCTAGTTAATAGGCCTGAGCCCTTGGCTAGGAAATAGCCTGCAAGCTATTATATAGGAACTAGTTTCCTTGCATAAAGCAGCTAGCACACGACATCTGTTGTTTATGATTTAACATGTTGTGGGTCCCACTTGTTGTTTGGCAGCGGTTGTTTCCGAAGGTAGACAGCGAAGGCATGCAGCAGTGCAGGATTTTTATCGAAGCATACTTCACTGTCGTATTCTAGCTCTGATAGCCTATGGATTTTGTTCAGCAGCTTTGCTGCAGACTTCGAAGTAATACTTGCGAAGTACTGCTGTCTAGGCGAAGCTCAAGCAACAGGATTCGAAACCCTCTCGCTCCGTAAGCGAAGCACTGTTTGTGTCGGATATACTTCGCAGTTTTTACTTTCGGAGTGGAGGCTTCATCGGAGTCCACTTGGCCTTTTGTTTTTCCTTGCGAAGTGTGCTTTTAAGCTTCAGACTTTCTTTGTGCTTCAATTTCTATTTTGTTTCGAAGATTGCGAAGTAGTTCTTGGAGTTCAGTGTTTTAGCCAATCAACCTCACAGAATGTGCTTCGACGGATCCATTTGGAGGTCTTCGCTTCGAAGGCTGCACTTTGAACAGTAAGACTTCAAAGATTTCGAAGTAGGCTTCGACATCTACACATTTACAGCCTTCGCACGAGGACTTTGAACAGGCTTCGTCAAGTACCGAACAGGAGACAAATCTTGAACAGTAAGATTCCTCGTTTTACACGCACTCATGTTAAATCTTTGTGATGATATATTTTCGTGAAGCTTGATTCGTCCATGTTTTAAATGCTTTATTAATCTCCCTTTAAGCACCGTGTTGGTGCCTTTTCTTTTAGGACACCGGTCGTTTTTAGGCTAGATCTTTTTGGGTACTATTGATTTGTTTACCTTTCTTTGCTAAGTCTGTTGAGGAGCGTTGGGTGTTGGGAGCAGGCCATTGATTCGAAAGAATTTTTTAGGCGCCCATTCACCCCCCTCTTGTCGCTACTTTCGGTCCTACAAGTGGTATCAGAGCCTGATTACGGTTTTTTCCATACCTTAACCGGTTCTAAACCCCAGTAGTGATCATGACTTCTCTTGGAAAGGTCCCGTCTTTGGAAGCTTCTGGCTATAATTATTGGAAGACTCGCATGCAAGCCTATCTCGTGAGCCAAAGCTCGGACATTTGGGACATTTGTGATCACGCAACTTTCACTGTATTGCCTGTTGCTGAGCGTAATACTCCTGATATTATTGCTCAACATCAGAACAACAACAAAGCGGTGAACATTTTGTTTTCTGGATTAGGTCCCACTTAATTCGAGCGTCTAAGCCATCTCACCACTTCTAGAGAAATATGGGCTACCCTCCATGCACAACATGAGGGGACAGCCCAGGTCAAGGCTCGGCTCTTTCAGACCTACCAGCGTGAATATTTAAATTTCACACAGAAGTCGGGTGAATCTGTTGAAGCCTTGTTTCGTCGTTTTCAATCGATCATCAACAAGCTTCGGGCCAACAAGGCCGAGGGAGTTCAGCTGGTCTCTGATCATGAGCAGGCGCTCAAGGTTCTCCATACGTTGGACCCTAAGATCTGGGAGATCAAGGTATCCTCTATCATTGAGAGCACCTCTTATGATACCTTGACAATTTCTGAGTTGTTTAGCAAGCTAAAGGCCACTGAGGTTGATACCCAGTTGAGATCAAATCTCACTAGCTCTGGATCAAAGACCCTGGCCCTTGCTACACCTTCTGCTGATGCCTCGTCTGTGAGCTGTGCTGGGTTCTCCTTGATGTCTATCACTGAGGACCAGCTTGAGTCATTAGGAGATGATGACCTGTATCTGTTTAACAACCGGGTGCGTCGTGTCTATGATAAGCGAATGTTCAAAAGACACAGCACAAAATCCGGATGCTTTGAGTGTGGTGATCTAGGTCACTTCATCGCCGATTGCCCCAAGCGCAATGGTCACAAGATGGGTACCGGTGGTGGCTTCTACGACTCCGGCAAGCATGACATCTCCTCCTTCACAAAGGGCAAGCCAAAGACCAGATTCTTCAGAAAGGCCCTAAAGGACTACCGGCGTGAGAACAAGAAGCGCGACAAGGCCTTCTTCGCCGAGATGGAGAAAAGCTACTCCAAGCAGTCCACGTCTTCTTCCTCTTCATCAAGCTCAAGCGATGAGGAGGTCGTGATAAGAAAGCGGAAGGACAAGGATGATCCGGCAGGCCTCTGCTTCATGGCCTTTGGGGACAGGCCAAAGAGCCGCTCACATCAACGCCGAAGATCCCGCAAGAGCTTCTGCTCAATGGCTCTTGGGGATAAGGAAGAAAAGGGCTCCTCCGACGACTCCGACGACGACGAAAATGAGAAGGTATCCTCTTACGAACGTGAAATTGTTGATTTACTTGAAAGTAATTGTCAGGAGTTGAAATATCGGGAAAACTGCTTAGAGGGGCTAAGAAAAGGATAGATGAGCTTGAGAGTGAGCTTGCCGTGGCCAACGGCAGAATTGAGAGTCTATCTTCTTCCCCTTGCTTTGGTGATAGTAGTGAGTGCCCAAAGTGTGAGGTGTTGTTGTGTGACCTGACGACTCTGAAGTCCAGGTACACCGAAAGGTTGATGAGAGGGACGCTTTGGCCACTGAGCTTGAGAGCGCTCAGCTGGAGCTGAAAGATGCTCATGCCACTATCGTCGTGCCCTGTGCTGATTGCCCATCCTATCTAGCTAGTTTAGCTGAGCTGAAAGCCAAGGGTGATGAGCAATTGGGCGATTTGGAGAGAGTTAGAGCTGAGCTGGAGCAGACTAGGCTAGAGCTTGAGACACTGTCAGTTCCACCCACTGTCTGTGAGAACTACTTGTCTCTTAGATTGGAGTTGATCAAGTTGAAAGCCGAGAAGTCTATCCAGGTTGATAGAGAGTGTGAGACCTTCTTGTCTCAGGTGGAGGTTCTAGCATCCTTGATAGAGGAGCTAGTTGATGTTCAGAATAAAAACTTTTACCTCCGTCAAATCTTGAGCTGGGTGAGTGCCAGAGAGCCATAGCTCGGCATGATGATCCAGCAGTTTAAGAGGCAGGATGGGTTTGGGGTAGGCTACACCTACACCAAGGCTGATTTTGAGAGTGCTATTAGCCGCGCAGTGGAGTGGAGTAAAATGACTCCTGAACAGAGATACCCCAAGACTCACTCCACTGAGTCTTTCCAGGCAAGTCAGCCCAAGGATGGAGTGTTCCAAAAATAGCCTAAAGCTCCACCCAAGAAGCCCATCTGGGTTCCAAAGCCCAAACATATTCGCACTTCTCTAGACTCTCTACCTGGACCGTCTCACACCAAAGAGTCTACACCCAACACCACCAAGACCAAGAACCCCAAGCCTCAACCACATCCCAAGAAGCCCACTTACCACTGTGAGTTTTGTTAGAAAGACGGGAATCTTGCAGAGTTTTGCTTCAGGAGGAAGCGGGTTGAGAGAACAGAAAGAGCTCGTGGTGGCAAGGAGCAGTTCTACCAGCAGGGTGGTAGACTGAGCATTCCTCGATGCGGGGAGAGGCTAGAGGCTAGGCCGCGTCGTGTAGGTGGTGGTAGAGGAGACGGACTTTATGCCCATGCTCCGGAGGGTGGTGTTCGCTACGGCAGAGCTCTAGGTCATTTTGGATACGGCTCTGTACCTCGTGGCCGAGACTTTAGTCAGAACCGAGGACCACGCTTTGAGCCGTGTTTTGGTCCAAACTCTTATGATGATTTCTGCTTTCTGTCTTTTGAGCAGATGGCTCGACACTGGTTTAGTTCTTTTGCTAAACCTGGTGCTGGACCATTTGCTCCCCCTTACGACCACTGATTGTGCAGGATCGGGGACTGGAGGACGTATTGATCATGGACTCAGGATGCTCTCGCCACATAATGGGACATTGTAGATGGTTCTCTAGTCTCTCCCCTGAGCTCCAAGGAATACATCACCTTTGGAAACAGTAGTCAAGGGAAGGTACATGGCGTTGGCTCAATTCGTATCTCTAACCATTTCTCTTTGAAGAACATTGCTTTTGTTGGAAATTTGAACTTCAATTTGATTTCTGTTTCGCATCTTCTTTAGGATGGTTTGGAGGTTCGTTTTAAAAATGGCAGTTCTTCTGTGATTGACTTCTCTAGTTCTTTTGGCCCTTCTCGTTGTTTGATTGCTAGATCCTCTTCTGAGCTCTGGAAGTGGCATAGGAGGTTAGGCCATTTGAGTTTTGATCTGCTAGTCAGATTGAGCTCTATGGACCTCATCTGAGGATTGTCCAAGCTTAAGATGGAGAAGGATCTAGTTTGCTATCCCTGTCATCACGGGAAAATGGTTGCCGCTTCTCACTCACCTGTGACTCAGGTGATGACTTCGTACCCAGGAGAGTTGTTACACATGGACACTGTTGGTCTATCTCGGGTATGCTCAGTCGGTGGGAAGTGGTACGCGCTAGTGATCGTTGACGATTTTTCTTGATTCTCGTGGGTTTTCTTTTTGGAGTCTAAGGATGAGACTTTTCATTTTGTTCATGACCTGATTTTGAAGCTAAAGAATGAGAACAATGGTCGGATGCGAGCGATTCACTCTGACAATGTCTCTGAGTTCAAGAACTCTCAGTTCGTCAGCTTCTGTAGTGATCAGGGTCTTGATCATCAGTTTTCTGCTCCTTACACTCCCCCACAGAATGGCGTTGTGGAACGAAAGAACCACACGCAAGTCGAGATGGCCAAGACGATGCTCGATGAGCACAATACTCCTATGCGTTTTTGGGCTGAAGCCATGAACACAGTTTGCTATCTGGCCAACCGTATTTTTCTTAGAGCTTACTTAGGTAAAATTTCATATGAGTTGCGGTTTGGCAGAAAACACAAGGTGAGCCACTTGCGAGCGTTTGGCTGCAAGTGCTTTGTGCCCAAGAAGGGAGGTCATTTGGACACGTTTGAGTCTCATTGCTGGGATGGAGTTTTTCTTGGCTATGCTTTGCATTCTCGAGGCTTCCGTGTTTGGAACCTAGACTACCAGCAGCTTGTCGAGACTTGCGAGGTTTCTTTTGATGAGTCCTTGCCTTCTCTGACTCCTTTTGATCTTTCTGGAGATGGTGAGCTCGGAGAGTCCATCTTCGAGGAAGATGATGACACTCTAGCTGTTGATGAGGGTGGGCCTTCTGCACAGCCTGCAGAACCCACACCTTCTGAGACTTCGACTGAGGATTAGGGTGGACCTCTGATCACTTCTTCCACTTTGATCGAGCCCCTCAGTCGAGTCCAGAGGTGCCAGCTGCTGACTCTAGTGAGGTGACTTCAGATCACTAGGGATCCCGAGCAGTTCAGCGTGATCAACCCTCAGAACTCATCATCAGTGATTTGTTTGAGAGGACTTTGCGTTCTTCTGTTGACTCACTTGCTATGTTTGCTGAATTGGCTTTTGTTGCATCTTTTGAGCCTAGAGACGTTTCTCATGCTCTTTCTGATTCGAATTGGATTAATGCTATGCAAGAAGGGCTTGAGAATTTTGTCCACAATCGGGTTTGGACACTAGCTGAGCTGCCACCCGGATGTAACCCCATAGGCACCAAGTGGGTGTTCAAAAACAAGCAAGGTGAAGATGGGGTTGTGGTGTGCAACAAAGATCGACTAGTTGCCCAGGGTTTTTGCTAGAAAGAGGGTATTGACTTTGAGGAGATTTTTGCCCTTGTTGCCCGTCTTGAGTCCATTCGCATTCTTTTAGCTTCTGCCGCTTCGAAGGGTTTTAAGCTTTTTCAAATAGATGTCAAGAGTGCTTTTCTGAACGGGTACATAGAGGAGGAGGTCTATGTTAGGCAGCCCCCTGGTTTTGAGAACCCAAAGTTTCCTCGACACATTTTTAAGCTGCAGAAAGCTTTATACGGACTGAAGCAAGCTCCCAGGGCTTGGTATGACCGGTTGAAGCAGTTTTTGTTGGGGAAGGGCTTTGTGATGGGTTCTGTGGATAAAACTCTTTTCTTGCTCAGAGATACCTCAGATTTCTTGGTTGCTCAAATTTATGTGGACAAAATTATTTTTGGCGGTACTACTGATGCTCTTGGGTCCAAGTTTTCTGAGCAGATGCACAGTGAGTTTGAAATGAGTCTCATGGGTGAGCTCAAGTATTTCATCGTGGGACTGTGCGCGCCTTTCCAGTCTTCACCACGCGCGTCTCGTCGGCAGACTGTCAAGCGCAATTTCAGGTATCTTACCTATGCGCCCGATCTAGGTCTTTACTATTCAGCATCATCATCTCTTGATTTATCTGGCTTTTCGGACGCTGACTTTGGTGGGTCTCGGTTGGATCACAAGTCGACTTCCGGTACTTGCTAGTTTCTTGTTTCGTCTCTTGTTTCTTGGTCTTCTCGAAAGCAGTCTGGAGTTGCACTTTCAACCACTGAGGCTGAGTATGTAGCTGCTGCTAGCTGCTGCTCACAGTTGGTTTGGATGATTTCCACTTTGCGAGATTTTGGGTTGTTCTTTCCTACCAGAGTTCCTCTGTTTTGTGACAGCACCAGTGCAATTAGTATACGGAAAAACCCTTGTCTCCATTCAAAAATCAAACACATTGATGTGCGCTTTCACTTTCTGAGGGATCAATATGAGAAAGGCGTCATTGACCTTGTTCATGTTGATACCCACCATCAGTTGGCTGACATTTTCACCAAACCCCTAGATCAGTCTACCTTTGAGCGTTTACGAGGGGATTTGGGTGTTGTGCATCCTTTTTAGGATATTTTGAGTCAGTTTTCTTTCTTCTTTACTGTTTTCTTGATTATTTTTTTGTGTGTTCATATCATACATACTCACATATCACACTTTGAGCTTGCTTCTGTTATATGATTGAACTGCTTTACATATTGTAGCTGGTACATGCTTTTGATTACTTGTCGATGATCATGCTTTGCTTCAGTTCACATGATATGTATGATATCTGTCATATGCATGGCTTTTATGCTTTAAAATTGAAAAATGATCACCATTGCTTCTGGTAACTAGCATGTGTAGGCTGAATGCTTTTGCTATCTGTTACATGCCTTGTAGCTAGATCCTTACTTAGATGCAGATATGCAACTTGGTCATCTATATGCTTTAAACATGGCAAATGTGCTCTAAAAATGATGAAAAATTAGAAAAATGAAAATTCCATGCCTTTTTGTGCTTGAGTTGAAAAGATCCAGGTTGGTTTGCTATGTCTCATTGCATTGTTCTGGACTGCTTACCATAGCACTTTGGTATGAACTAGGACAATGTAGTGTATGCCAAGACCAATGTCTTAAGCTTCTGATGGTCCAATTATGGCTTAGGCTTGACTTGGTCGGTTAGCATAAGGTTCGACATGCAAATAACCCCTGGCAAAAATGAAAAAGGAAAAAGAAAAAGCCTGAAAATTAAAATGATAACAAGTTTGATGAAGCACTCAGTTTTGGACAAAGCTTATCTTGGTAGATATCAGTTAGCTTTTGCATCTCATGCTTTACCTTGCTTGTCAACTAGAAAACGTGGTGATGCTTTTGTTTGCAAAAATTGAAAAATGCGTGCTAATGACTTTCTTTAGATATCATCTATTGCACTGATCATGCCATGTGTCTTAGACAGTATGTATTTTTATATACCTGCTAGATATTGTAATTGTAGTCAATCATATCTGAGAAGCATGCTTTCTACACTCCACTTGCACCCCAGTTGCATTCATTGCATATTTTGAGGGGGAGTTGCATATTAGGGGGAGTCTATGTCTCTTTAGAGTGCATTTAGTCTCGCTTGATGAGTCCAATTGTCAACAAGGGGGAGAAATTTTGGGAGAAGAGTTTAAGGGGGAGTTTTGGCTTTCTCTAGGATTTGCTTCAGGGGGATTTTTTTGTCCCGTTTGTCCTTACTCTTTGGATATCCTTGTTGATATTTATGAGATTGCACTCATTTTATGAGTCTTTACTTTTGGTTAACCATAATGACCGCTTTCTTGCTTTTGTTTGGCTTTTGGTCATTAGGGTTAAACTTTTATTTTATTTCCTTCTTCTCTGTTTTCTTGTGTTTTGTTTTCATGTTTCCACATGTGTTTATAGGTACTGGAGAGCTGATGAAGAGAAGTGTTAACAATGCACTCATCAAGAGGGAGATTGAGGATCCATGCTGAAGAGCGTGGGCCTCATGGCTCTAGATGTGATCAGCCATTGTCAACGGAAGTCAAGAGGACACAAAGAGAGGAGAAGACATGCTGTGTCTGGGCCGCATGTGACTCAGGTACATAGGCGGCGAGCGACTGTCGGGCAGAGGGGTCGCGAAGTCGGGCTGGCCCAATCCGGGTACATGGGCTAGGAGAAGCAGAGGATCCACTAGGCTGTTGACCAGGATTGACTCAGGTACACGGGCGGTGAGCGATTATCGGGCTGAGAGAGCTGCGGAATCGGGCCGGCCCAATCCGGGTACCTGGTGCAAAGTCGGTGGACGCTTTGTCAGTTTCGGCACAAAACTGACAACCGCTGATCTCGGATCAGACCGTTCTGAGGCGAAGCCGTAGTCGCTACAAAAGCTCCGCTTTAGGATAAGTCATGTGTAATTAGGAGTTTACTATTTTGTCCTTAGGCCCACAGTTAGTCAGTCGAGTCTGTAAAAATATCCTAAGGGCAGTTTGGTCTTTTCCATTCTATTTCAGCGTCTGTAAAATATCCTAAGGGTCTTTTGGTATTTTCCTAGGCTATTGGGCTGCCTATAAATAGGGCCCCGATCCCTAGGGTTAGGGTTAACTCACTTAATGACAAACTTGAGTTCACTCTCGCCACGTTGTTTTCCTGTTCGTCTCCTGTTTTGAGCACCACCACTGTTCTTCACGTTCTTCCAAGAAGACAATCTGTCTGTGAGCGTGTGCGCAGGAGCTGAATCACTGCGTACTGCATCTTGCGTACTGCACGTGTACTTGCGACGAACCCTCGTTGCAGTCCTCCAGTTTTTCTCTAGTTGTTTCATCTGTGGACTAAGTTTTTTTTCATCATGCGCATGGACTGAGTTTAGTTTATATTTTCAACTGAATCCTGTTGATTGACCTCTGAAATAGCCATGCGCTTACAGTTTTGGAATCTGTGATTTCATTGTTTAATACTTCTTCCTAGTTTCTTTCTTGAGTAGCTTTCGCATAGAGCTACAACTTTCCTCTCCATAGCTTCTAGTGCCTATGGCCTAGAGCTATAGTTTCTGTCTCACAGATTTCATGCACTTTGCTCCTATTTTTGCGTATTGCTTCTTAAATCGCGTTTGACAGGTAGCAGTTTTTGAGTGTAGGCGTGTAGCTGTTTCAGTTTTCCTTCAGCCTAGTTGATAGGCCTGAGCCCTTGGCTAGGAAATAGCTTGCAAGCTATTATCTAGGAACTAGTTTCCTTGCATAATGCAGCTAGCGCACGACATCTGTTGTTTCTAATTTAACATGTTGTGGGTCCCACTTGCTGTTTGGCAGCTGTCGTTTCCGAAGGTAGACACCGAAGGCATGCAGCAGTGCAGGATTTTTATCGAAGCATACTTCGCTGTTGTATTCTAGCTCTGATAGCTTGTGGATTTTGTTCAGCAGCTTCGCTGCAGACTTCGAAGTACTACTTGTGAAGTACTGCTGTCTAGGCGAAGCTCAAGCAACAGGATTCGAAGCCCTCTCGCTCTGTAAGCGAATCACTGTTTATGCCGGACATACTTCACAGTTTTTACTTTCGGAGTGGAGGCTTCATCAGAGTCCATGAGGCCTTTTGTTTTGCCTTGCAAAGTGTGCTGCTAAGCTTCAGACTTTCTTTGAGCTTCGATTTCTGTTTTGCTTCAAACATTGCGAAGTAGTACTCGGAGTTCAGTGTTTCAACCAATCAACCTCACAGAACGTGCTTCGACGGATCCATTCAGAGGTCTTCGCTTCAAAGGCTGCACTTTGAACAGTCAGGCTTCGAAGGTTTCGAAGTAGGCTTCGATAGCTACACATTTACAACCTTCGCATGAGGACTTCGAACAGGCTTCATCAATTACCGAACAGGAGACAAACCTGAACAGTAAGATTCCTCGTTTTACGTGCACTCATGTTAAATCTCTGTGATGATATATTTTCGTG
The DNA here is from genome assembly GCA_019279435.1 of Zizania palustris. NCBI lineage: Eukaryota > Viridiplantae > Streptophyta > Magnoliopsida > Poales > Poaceae > Zizania > Zizania palustris. Next base: position 27,338,982 of record JAAALK010000286.1, read on the forward strand.
AAGCTTGATTCGTCCATGTTTTAAATGCTTTATTAATATGCCTTTAAGCACTGTGTTTGTGCCTTTTCTTTTAGGACACCGGTCATTTTTAGGCTATATCTTTTTGGGTGTTGGGAGCAGGCCATTGATTCGAAAGAATTTTTTAGGCGCCTATTCACCCCCCTCTGGTCGCTACTTTCGGTCCTACACCAGACCCTACAGATTTTATAAACGCCAAAACTTATAGAATCCCTTTTAAATATTCTCCCATGCATTCTTCTGACTGGGACTCTGGTTTTGATTCCTTTCCTTCTTCCATCCTTGGCTGGCATGACTGGTATCTTAGGGTATCAGCCACCTACAGCGCCTTTTGGGATGAAATTGACATCGGTCATTGCATCACCCTTTCCCTTGCTGAGCCATATCAGAATGAGTCGATGCTGGCCGCATCTTGTTACTTTTGGTCTGATGTTTTGAATGCTTTTATTTGTTGTAATGGGTCGATGAGTCCCACTTTTCTTGACGTATTCTTTTTAACTTATCTAAACATTGATTCATCGGCAAATCCCTTTTCCTTTCAATTCCAACCATCCCACTACCTTAGCATCAAGTCAGCTGATAGTTGGGGTCGATATATCGCAAGGCACTACAAGAAAACCGACCCTATAGATACTTGCGAACATATTGCTTTCCTCAACCTCTACATAGAGGTGTTTGTTTTTTGCGTATCGGCTCTAGCCCTGGCCTTTCAATTTCAGTTTTTAGTCGAACAGCTTGCAGCCCATGTACAGATTGCCCTTGGCCGATACCTTCTAGGAGCTACATATCGCCTCCTTCACCTTGTATCGGCCAACCTATCGGCCAGAAATTTAATCAGATGACCTAAAGGCCCCTGGTGGTTCCTCCAGCTTTGGCTTAATGTTTATATGGCCGATGTTATTGGAGGGACCCTTGTTGCTCCAACATATTTCTTATCGATTTTATAGAATCGGTCGTTTCCTCCTATCGCTGCTGCTCTTCTTTGGGTGAGGTGGTGACATTTTTTCTTGCTTTTCCTTAATCCCCCATGGCTTTGGCCACTTTCTTTAAGATCTTCTACCTTGGGTTTTCTGATCAGACCACCTAGTTTCCCTTCGAATATTACTCAGAGTATGAATGCTCCCTGTTAACTTTAATGATGAGCATCCTCGGTGGTGCTCCTATGAGTTCTACCACCCACTGGTCTTCTCAAGGCAGCTAGAATTTGGTCAACTCCCGCCCGATCTCTTTTTTATATCAATCCAAATGCACGGGAGAGTCACGAATGCCTTGGAGTGGGGCGACCTGCTAGGCGACCTCCGCCACTTTCTACCAATGGTGGGGCGAACTGAAGCAACATATTTTCAACTGCTCCTCATCAATTTACCGGGAGCGGCTTCACCCAGGTGATGCTGATACGGGACCCGTGGTAAACACTTTGACTCACCCTTTCACTTGCTTCCACTATATTCCTTTATTTTATCTGATTAACTTTTCCTCTTGCAGGAAGATGACCATGATATCCCCTTGGTGAGCTCTAGTGGCCGGCCGATATGATACAGACCAGTATCGCCCACTACAAATTTGGGCACCGATGCCCCTACTCCCTCGGCGTGGATAAGTGGGAAGCGGTCCTGATCGGATGTGTTTTAGAGAAGGCTAACTTAGAGGTGAATCCATAGGGAGCCCATCGGGTGTTAGTCTGGATTTGCATAGCACACTTGCCCTGTAATTTGAAAGACTCTGAATATATTGTTGATTTCATATTAATTGATATTGAGATTTTTGTGTTTTGTCTAAGGGCGATATAATTGGCATCGGTTGTTCTGCATGTAGATCTTTATACTTCATCCGAGCGATCAAAAAATATTTCCTTAAGTACTTCTCATTCGACCTTTTCCCATATCTCCGACGTATTCACCTTCAATCCATTTTTGTTTAATCGGGGAATTTGGGTACTCACGAAGGTTAGCCTCGGTCTATCACCAAGTCCATTATTTCACTCTCGTAGTTCGTTGGTTATGGCGAAGCCTTGATCGAGTCAATCATCTGATACTTTGAGAAAGTTTTTGTCCCAAGCCTTCCCTGATAGACAAACAACGTCCTCCATTTTCCACACTGATAAATCGGCTGTTGCTATATTAACCGATTTATTGGTGGGAATGACTTCCACTTGATCGCCGACCCACTGTATGAGGCTTTGATGCATTGTTGATGGGACATAGCAATTCGCGTGTATCCAGTCGTGCCCTAGCAATACACTATAAGATCACTTTCCCTCTATGATGAAAAAGGTAGTCGACACGTTCTTGCTTCCAACTGTTAGTTCTGTGTTTAGCACTCCCATTGTGTCTGACGAGTTGCCACCAAAGTCCCTTAATACCATATTAGTCCTGATGAGCTCCTTTGGTGTTTTCTCCAGCTTATGGAAGGTAGCGTAATGCATAAAGTTAATAGCTGCCCCTCCGTCTATCATCATCTTGGACATTGGCTTTTCGTTGACCAGACCTTTGATATAGATATGTCTTAGGTGTGGATGCTCAAGGTATTCTGGTTTGTCAAAAACTGCTCGCTATGGAGCCAACACTAGTTGAGCCATTGTATCAAACTGTTCTATGCCATCTTCTGAGATGGCTCGATACTCTGCAAGGTGGATGAAAACCATGTTTACCCCCACGTATTTCTTATCATTGTGACTGGCCTCATCTTTCACTCGCCATTCATGTTTGATCATGTGGGGCAGATCAGCTTCATCATCACACTTTTGTGCCTTCAATACTCTCTGCCGCAAATGTTGTGCCCTCCTCTTCTAGTTCCTTGTGAAAATCCCATTGGGACACCATTGCGGCTTCTCTAGGGCAGTCTTGTCATCGTTGTCCATCTGGACGATTTCCTCGGAATTGACAGGGCTGAGCCTCTCAAGCGCTAATACCCTTAGCGGTGACAACCTTGGTGAATGGCTTGTTGACCACGCGGCCTTAACTTGATGTTATGTGGCCAGTGATCATCTTATGTCCTTCCTTTAGCACCACACCCCAGGCAGTCATCCATTGATGGTAGACGTAGCCCCTTGTTCCAGCAAAGCCTGAAGAATTCACAATTCCAATTATTGTCTTTGCCGTTCATCCTTTCAATTCCTTTGATTTTCTTTCATACTTCCCGATGAGGTCTTAGGAAGTGACACTACTACTGGCTCGCCCATTCTTCTTCGCATGCCAATTGTCAGCGTGGTGCATGTGCACCATGTTGACTAGGAATTGTTGTCCGTCGATGTTCATTAGCTTCTTCCCATCGTCAAACTTGATTCGGTCTTTCTCTATGGCCGATTGAATCTGCTGTCTGAACACCTTGCATTCATTGGTGTGGTGTGATGGGGAGTTGTGCCACTTAGAGTATTTCCTCTTCTTTAGCTCATCAGCAGGTGATATCATGTGGCCAGGTGATAGGTGGATCTGCTTCTCTTTGAGCAACAGATCAAATATCTTATCAGCCTTGGTGATGTAGAAGTCGCACTTCTCTTCTTTATCGGTCGGCTTCACACAAGGGCATGCCACATGTTTCTTGTTCTTGGACTATTCGGCCAAACCGACCTTGCCTTAGAGTCACTACCCTCATCAGAGTCCGAATAGTAGACCTAAGTATATGCCATCTTTTTGTGATACTTGTCTTTCCTTGCTTCTTGGAATCGGCTCTCGTGTGCTGATACCCTTTGCACTAGTTGTGAGAGGCTCTCGAACTCATGTGATGAAAATCTCTCCTTAATTGGGTTCAGGAGTCCTTGAAATGCCAACTCTGCCAACTAGGTGTCATTGAGGTTTAAGCTATAGCATCTGCTTCATAAGTCTCAGAACCTCTAGACATAATCTTGTACTGAATCGTCTATCCTCTACCTCATGGATGTCAAGTCGGTGAGCCTAATCTCATGAATGCCGACAAAGAAATATTTGTTAAACTTCTTCTCTAAATATGTCGATCTTCTGATGGAATCCACCGGCAATGAAGAATACCACACGAAGGCTGATCCTAATAGAGAAAGCGGAAATAATCAGACCCTTAGCACTTCATCGTCCGACGCCTCCCCACACTAGGCAAGGAAATGGCTAATATGCTCGATCGTGGAGACTGAGTCTTGTCCTGAGAATTTGGTGAAGTCGGGTACCTTGTATCAGCATGGCAGTGGTACTCGATCAAACCATTATAGGTACGGTCGTCGATACATGTACGTCTCTTCTTTGGGCTTCAACCCAAATTAGTCTCGAATAACCTCCGTTATCCGATTCACCCAGTAATCTTCCTACAGTCCTACCGTATGGTGTCTATTAGGTATTGGGACCAGCTAATATTGGTCCGGTCGAGCAACATTATGCTTGTATTGTCCTTCATGATCATATGGTGTTGCTCAATAGTATGTAGTCTGATGATACCCCGAAGGAATACCATCGGGTGCCCCCCTTAGTGGCACGAGGTCCGATAATACATTCCTTGTGATGTCGTATGTCACTAGAGGCATCTCTTGTCTTGGTTATCTTGGGTCAGATGCCGGAAGTGGCATCGATGCAACCCTTTCGAGGCCATATGGCGCACACTGCAGTGAGCCTTGTGTAGGAACTAGTGGCTGGGTTGTCTTGTTTCCTTCATGGTCGAACGAGACGCCCAGCTGATCTAGCCTCATCGGCCCTTGTGATTGTGGTATCGACCGAGTATGTTGTAGATGTAGACTAGGGTTCGCAATCTTCCGAAAGGTTCTGATAACTCTCAATTTGGTGGAGACGCTACACAAATCGATCCGGCTTCTGGACGGCACATCTTGAGCCCCGCAATCGCAGCACAACATCTCCTCTGGTTATCGACCAAACGGTGCTCGGCCGACTTCGCCAAGAAGGCTAATCCTTGCCTGTGAATCGAAGAACACAAGCAAGAACCAAGAAGAATGCAACCGAATTGCAGATGAATGATTAAACTCACAAGTTGGGGTTCTACAAACCGATATGACGATGAAACTATTCTTGATAGAATAATCTAAGAAAAACCCACAAGAGATGGCGGTTGCTTCTGTTTATATAGGCTAAGGAACGTTGTTTAACCCTAAGATGCGTCCTTAAAGGACTCCAGCTCGGTACATGGCCCAAAGGTTCAAACTAGTGACGCGGCACCGGAACGGTTTTGGAAATCGGTACTATTTTGAAAATTACCGATGACTCCGATTATAGTTGGGGGTGAGGTTGGCCCCATTGGAAAGATTATCTTCTCATCTTTCCAACCATAGGTGTAACGTCCAAATCAGAGGTCGTATGCATCCTGGCCGTCCATTTTACTATTAGGTGGTCCTGGAGTCCGAATTGGACTCGAAGTAGACTTGGAACGGATCTCCAACTTTACTTGCACTCCCTTGCTGTACCTCCACGTCTCCAAGTCCTTCTTCATGAATCTCTTGGTCCTCTCCTTGGTTCCTAATAACAATATAATTATTAGGTAGCAATCTATTCTCAAAATCATAATTTGAAGTGCTTAGGAACGACCTCACCTCTAAATTCGTCGTGCATGAGCTATAGTGATCGGACCTTGAATGTCCAGTGGAGGAGTGTTGCGTGCATCCAAAGGAGTGATGTCCTCATCAGTTGTAGATTCTGGATTAATCTTGTTTTGCCGTCAGGGTAATACGTTGGATCTTGTGGTGGCTCGTGGGCTATAATGCCATCGACAATCTTCTTGATCAACCTATGGAGGGTGTTGACCAATGTTCCGGATTGGTTGATGAGTGCTTGATGAAGGGCGTTGTCGAAGATCTCTTAAAAACTGACGTGAGGGCTTTTTGTCAGCTAACTAGCCCCTACGGATGAAGCCGGTCATTGCAACGGGTCCCTCAGGATAGGACCCGACCGAGTCATACCATAGGCTTGTACGCACTACTTCTGGAAATCATCTACTTGCTTCTGCACCTCTTTCCTTTTATCTTCAATCAGTGTGTCTAGAGTGATCGGGATGATGTTGTCATCGTTGAACTCACTCGCCATGGATGAGTTGTTGAAGATGTCCCACTAGGCGTGCCAAAAAGTGTGTTGGTGTCATTTTTGGTCATACTTTGACACACGTGTGGCCTGAGAGATCTGCTTAACTCCAATGTAGGTCCTACAATCTTAGAAAAAGGGTTCAAGGTTTACCAATATGTTTAACCCTGCAATTGATAAGGGAAAAGAGAAAATATCGTTAGTAGCAAAGCCGATCAACTGCCAAGCCGATGACTGCGGAGAGGATAAAAAAATCATGAGCGAATAATGCCAATCGGCCATAAGGCCGATGAGCAAGGCAGAGTGATCGGGATGAATGTGACATCGGCCGATGAGATAGGCAGTTTACATATATGGGCCGATGGGCATTCCCCGATAGCGGATAGAATATAACGTTGAATAGAAGATAACCTATCGGCTTGTACTCCAATGGAAATAAATAAAACATGCAAGATAACATATCGGTATCTTCAAAATCATCATCATAACAAGATTGGACCTAACCAATATAGTAACTAGTCATAATGAACTTAACAATACTTTAAAGTATCGAACACGCTTTATTTAGATGAGCAGTATACAACATGAAGAAGATAAAATAAAAGAGATGTCGGACTTAACCGATGAAGCCTCAGACTACCATACCTAAATCACATCAATCTAAAAGATCAATCTGATGCAGCCATAGACCTAGCAAATACACCAAGATAAACCAGTGATCGTATTGTTTCAGCTGATGCCTCAAGAGATCAAATTGATGCAGTCGTGAGGACACTAACCTAGTCGATACGATCACCGGGGATGACAGGACTCACCTTTTCATCAGAGATCAGAATGATGCATCCTAGCCCCGAGTGCCGAATCCCACCGCGATTAACCTTGGGGAGCCAAGGGTGGCGATGCGCCAAAGAGTTGTTTGTAGGGTTGTGTTGTTTTATTTACCTAACTAAGGGATACATATTTATAGTTCGTAAACTTATCGTCCAAGCAATCTATCTTAACTGATTCTGGATAACCTTTATCTTCCACTCATTTTATATCTCCATCGATTCCTTCACATCTGATCACATTGTAATAGATATACTTCTTTTACCGGATATCTTTGACTTCTGTTGATCATGCGACATTCCTGGTGGGTACTGGGCATTTATGAAATCTTAGCGTCAACAATGACCTGGCGAGGAATGGCCTGGACCACATCCAGCCAGGCGAAAGCGGCTTGGTAGAGGGGAGGATTGTGGCATCGGCCCAAGCGTGTGGGGAAAGTCGGCCCAAGCGATCGGCCAAGTGAGAGGGGTGACCTGGTGTGGGTACTGAGCAGGCCAGCCCAATAGGAGGCCCATGCTCAGGATTTTGAGTATATTTCGGATTTTCTTTTTGGAGTCCAATTAGAAGTCAAATTTTATCCAAATTTGGCTCTATTTTTTTTTGAAGATTTTAGGGTCTTTTTAGGGCTATAAATATATACCAAGCGGATGCCAAAATATGCATATCTGAAAAAAACGCTTGATAGAAAATAAAAGCCTTCGATCAACGAGGGTGGTTTTTTAAGCGGTCGACATGGCACGTCTTGTGTAATCGGCGTGAGGAGGTTGATGGAGGCTTGAGCACTACAAAGGCGAAGCCATTTTAGAGGAGGTTTGTGTTGTGCTAAGGCGGCACATGGCAGGGCTCGGTGGTAGTCGTCGGTGGATGGACGAGGAGACACGTGGAGCCGATATGAGTGATTTGATCATGGCAACAAGTGATCTAATCATGGATCGACGGATGGCATCGATGGCTCCTAAATTTGAAGTGATGAGGTTTGACGGGACCAAAAACTTCAGATTGTTGCAGAAGAGGGTGAAAGGTATGTTGGCTCAATAGGGAATATTGAAGACCCTTACTGACAAGAATCCGAAGAAGGTGGATGATGATAAGTTGGATGAGATGAAGGCACAAGCATTTGTGACTATCAGATTGTGCATCTCTGATTAGATCATGTATCTCGTCATGGAGGAAACGTCACCGTAGAAAATTTGGGATTAATTGGCCAGTCAGTTTATGTCCAAGACATTAACCTAGAAGATGTATTTGAAGTAGAGATTGTTCGACTTAAAGATGTAGGAGGGGTCAGGTCTCATAGAGCACATTAATGTCTTCAATCAATTAATCACTGACCTTGTGAAGGTGGAAGTGAAAATTTTGGATGACAACAAGGCAATTATTCTTCTATGTTCATTGCCGGATTCTTATTAGCACTTGGTAACTACATTGACATATTGCAAAGAAACCATCATGTCAGAAGAGGTTGTTGCGACATTGCTTGATCATAACCAAAGGAAGAAGAACAATGCAACAGGAGAGTCTTCTAGGTATGCTTTGCATATCAGTAGTGATCATGGCTCAGATGAGAAGAATGGCAAGAAGAAGAAGGGGTCGTTGTGATACAAGTGCCATGAGTGGGGACATATAAAGAGAAATTGTCTAGCCCTGAAGAAGGATGGAGGATCCGTAAATTTGGTAACTACCAATAAGAAAGATGACTCAGATAGCGATGGTGATGTTCTCATAGTATCAAGTGAAAAGTCTTGTGAAGGGTGGTTGTTGGATTCAGCTAGCTCGTTTCATGCAACACTAAAGAGAGAGTTGTTCTTGTCTTACACTAAGGATGATGGTGGTGGATTTGCTTACTTGGGTGCTGACTCGGGTTACCAAGTCATTGAAGTGGGCGACATCAAGTTCAAGATGTGCGATGGACATAGTACTAAAGGGTGTGAAGCATGTGCCAGGGTTGCGGAAGAATTTGATTTCTCTCGGGCTATTTCATGAGAAAGGTTAGTTATTGTTGATAGAAAAAATGACACTAATGGTCGAAATTGTCAAAATATCAATTTTTGGTAATTTGAGCTGAAAATATGCTTTTCCTAGCGTAGGCCGGTCCAACCTTCCATAGTAGGCCGGTCCGACACGGAGGCAGGACGTTTTGTCTTCATCTTTCCCCCCAGTCATAGAATGGGGGTGTGATTTCTAGGTGACAAAAGATGTGACTTGAAGGGCACGCCGCGGCTTTTCACCGCCTATAAAATCCCACCGACACCCCGGGGCTTATTACGCGCTCACTCCTTGCTTTCTATCCTTGACTTCTATAGTTTCCTTCGGAGACTTTAGCTCTATCTCCTCTAGAGCCCCTAGCCTCCTTGTGCCCATACCCCCTAGCAAGATGCCAAAGAAGTGTTCGTTGAAGAAATGTGGACCAAGCTGCGGTGGTAGTGAAGGCTCCGACGAAGAAATGCGGAGCGTTCGACCTTCACCCTCCATCAGAGAAGTTCGAGCAGACTCTAGAGCTACAGCCTATAGCATCCACCACGGAGTCTATTAGGAGGTGTGCGCTGGCAATGTTTCCAAAAATTAAACCTCCAAGTGACTAAGTCCGAGATCATTCCGGCGCATCGGGCTGACGAGGCCGTAGTCTTCGAGTGGGCTATGAGGGCCAAAGGGTGCGAAAGGCATGTGGATGTATTCGCATCTCTCCATGACCTCAGCGGACAGCCGAAGAGGAGGACAGGGAAGGACGGAGTGGAAAAGGCCTTGGCCTTCAGAAGTGTGAACTTCTAGCTTCGCAAGGAGTTTGCGGACTCCTTCCCGGTGAGGGTGGTGAACGACCGCTGGTACTCGAAGTGGGACCAGCATTGGTTCTATGTCACTATCAGAGCAGACTCCACCCTTTGTAGCACCAATGCTCTTATCTCCTACCGCCACCAAGCTCGAGTGGTGCTAGACAACACCACCATCAAGTCTCAGATCCAGCTGCTATGGAGGGTGGCTCAGAAGATGAGCATGAGAGACCTCACCAAAGAGTTTATAAGCCTCCGGATTAGTCTCCTCGTGCAGATATGGCCGAAGAACCATTTCGTGGTGTCAGCCGCACGTCATTTGAATGATATCTCTTTGGAGATCGTCGATAAGGCCTCGAACTGACGCTCATACGCTATTGATGATTCATTGATTTATCATAACTTCTTGGGCTTCGCTATTGCAGCCGTACGTAAAGTGTTGACGCTGGAGCAGGCGATTGTCGTGGTCCAGCACATCATGGGAGCTCCGACGCCGGACGAGCAGTGCCGGAGGCTTGCTTTGGTGGGGACTTGGTCGAGCTACAATCGAGTATGGGCTCAACTTGGCACTAACGGAGTTCCTACCCTTCGAGAGCTCTCGGACTGTATACCTTCGGACAGGGGTTCGAAGCGGAAGAGGGAGGACGATGATGAATCTAGGGGAACACCGTCAAGATGCTCTGGTGTCCCTTCAGACTGCGTGGAGCCCTCAAGTACTCCTTTGGTAGTTTTGGACATCGAATCCCCTAGCGCAGAGGCATAGCTACCTTCGAGCCCCATACTCGGGGGAGCCATAGGTAGTGCCGGAGGAGGTCGTGGCCACGCGTTCGAAGCCATGGGCTTCTCCATCTCGGCCAACAAGATGGGCGATGCTCTTTGTGACTTCGGACTTCCCGGACCTTTCACCAATTGTAGAGGAAGCCGAAGGTACTCATCGTCTTTGCTTTTCTTTACGCCTTCGTTTTTTAGATTGTCTTGACTTTTCTCTTTTAGATGCTACCGGAGACATGGAAGTGAGTCCTGATGTTGTAGATTCGGAGGGGTTCTCTAGTAGTAGTGAAGGCAGCGGTAGCAGCAACGAAGAGTCCGATGAGGACCCTTCGGGCGAACGGGGTGATGGAGGAGCTGGCGATGAAACCCCCTTCCTGCCCCTTTGGGAGATGCGATGGAGGTCACAGACCGGAGCCTTGCTCCGGAGGCATCCACAATTCGGGTTCTCATGGTGAGGCCCTTCATCTCGCTGGAGCTGCCTGCTAGAGAAATAATATCTCAGTACCTCTAGAGTGGTGAAGGCATCGGAAGAAGTGATTTGGTAGTGAAGCTGGGCTGCAACCGTCACGAATACCTCACTGCAGCGGCTGAAGAGGCCCTTCTTTAGGTAACCAGGGTCATGTAAATGGCTTCACTAATTCCTTGACTTTTCTTCATTATAATCAATTTCGTCTACTTTAATCAGGCCTTCGCTCTCATTCATGGAGCCGCCACCTCCGTGGACTGCCAGGAAGTCTTGGCTATGGAGATCATTGAAAACCTTTTGGTGCTAGGCTTCGGAGGCCACTTAATGGTAATAGCAAGCCGAAGCGGCTACTGAGGTGTCAAAGGGCGAAGTAGCCGAGGCACTCGAGGCCATGGCGAAGATAGCTTCGGAGGTTGTCTTCGGCGAGCACTCCAAACATCAGAAGAGGTCAACATGAGGCTTACGACAGAGAACACCGAGCTTCGTACCTCCAAGGAAGCTTTGGAAGCCAAAAGGACCGAAGTTGTTCGGGGGTGGACGAAGCCACCTACATTGTCACCGGAGTTTTGGGACGCCTGGGGACCAGCTGCCAGACTCCGGACTTCAGCGCTCAGGACACGGTCAGGGACCGGCTTGGATTTCTTCAAATGGGCACAATTATAATGGAGGATACTTTGGCGAGCTTCGCGTGGACCATTGGGTGGGTGGCTAGCCAAGGCGTGCTGCAGCTGCTTCATGAGGCGGGGTGCCAGCACATCAATGTGGCGACCATCAAGCCGGTGGTCTTCGGAGGGCAGTGCCTGACGTCACATTTATTAGGCTGCCTATAAAAAGGCCCCAATACCTAGGGTTAGGGTTACCCATTTTTTAGAAGTCAATTTTTAGGGTCAGTTTTTCTATGTGTTCCTCGACTCCACTATTCACCGCCGCCGGCATTTCTTTTTCTCTAAAATCACCACCGGCTGCGTTGTGTTTGCTTCTCGGCTTCTTCCAGTCGCTAGCCGCACGCTGTAGCCAGCTATTGGCTTGATTCACGAGATAGCAACAGTACTAGTTCACGCGTGCAGACGCTGCCGTGCACATCCTGAAAGAGGAGCCAATGCAGCCTAGGCATAGCTGTCGCGGCTAGGCCCTAGGCATCAGCAGCACAGCCTTGCAGGAGAGCAGCGGTGGCTTGCGGGCTTTAGCAACTCGGCAGCAGCTCGAGGCAACCAGGGCGCAGCGATGGGTCATGCACGTGTGGGACCCATCGGCGCGCAGCACAAGCAGCAGTCCGGGCGATCAAGGTAAGCAGAAACAGTGCATTTGCTGGTTAATTCGTGTGAAGCAGTGTATAGGCTCGAAAATCGATGCAATTTCTAGTAGTGTTTGCTTTGAACGTTTTAAGCCTAGTCCTGTTAATCTGTATCTACGTTCAGTGATGTGCATGATTAGTAAATTGTTTTTGTCCAGCACTAGTTGCTTGTGTTAGATTAGTACTTCCTTGACGAACTCGCCTAAACACTTTATTTCACTTACTTGTTGACCTTGTGATGGATGAAATGTCTGTGGATGATGGATATTTTATGTGCTTGATGGATTACCTGTGATTTTGTGAAATCTTTGTGGAGATGCTATTTGTTATGTGAATGATTTTAGTCTGCCTTTAAGCACTATGTTGGTGTCTTTTTGATTAGGACACCGGTCGTTTTTATGCTAGACTACTTTTAGTACCTGTGATCTCTTTTGCTTCGGCTGATTGTCTATCGAGGTGCGTTGAGTGTTGGGAGAAGGCCATTTGATTATAAAGAATTTTTTAGGCGCGCATTCACCCCACCTCTAGTCACTACTTTGGGTCCTACAAGTGGTATCGGAGCTTGGTTATGGTTTATTCATACCTTAATCGGTTCTAACCCAAGCTAGTGATCATGACATCTTCTGGTAAGGTCCCGTCCCTGGAAGCTTTTGGCTACACTTATTGGAAGACTCTCATGCGAGCCTATCTCATGAGCTAGAGCTCGAACATTTGGAATGTTTATGTTCATGCTACTTTTACCATATTTCCTGTTGCTGAGCGTACATCCCCCGAGATAATCGCCCAGCATTAGAACAACAACAAAGTGGTGAACATTTTGTTTTCTGGTTTAGGTCCCACTGAGTTTGAGCGTGTGAGTCATCTTAGCACTGCTAGAGAGATCTGGGCTACCCTCCAAGCACACCATGAGGGGACATCCCAGGTCAAGGCTTGGCTCTATCAGACCTACCGGCGTGAATATGAAAATTTCACATAGAAGCCAGGTGAATCTGTTGAAGCTTTGTTTGGTTGTTTTCAATCGATCATCAACAAGCTTCGGCCCAACAAGGCCGATGGAGTTCAGTGTGTCTCAGATCATGAGATGGCGCTCAAGGTTCTTCATACCTTGGACCCTAAGATCTAGGAGATAAAGGTATCCTCTATCATTGAGAGCACTTCTTATAATACCTTGACTATCGCAGAGCTTTTCAGCAAGCTCAAGGCCATAGAGTTTGATATCTAGTTGAGATCAAATCTCACTAGTTCTGGCTCAAAAACCCTGGTCCTTACGACACCTTCAGCTGACTCCTCTTCTTTGAGCCGTGTTGGGTTCTCCTTGATGTCTATCATTGAGGACCAACTTGATTCACTAGGAGATGATGATCTGTGTCTGTTTAACAACTGGTTGCGTCGTGTCTATGATAAGTGAATGTTCAAAAGACACGACACAAAATCCGGATGCTTTGATTGTGGTGATCCAGGTCATTTAATCACCGACTGCCCCAAGCGGAATGGTCACAAGAAGGGTACCGGTGGTGGCTCCTATGACTCCGGCAAGCATGTCAGCTACACCTTCACAAAGGGCAAGCCCAAGACAAGATTCTTTCGAAAGGCCCTGAAGGACTACCGGCGTGAGAACAAGAAGTGAGACAAGGCCTTCTTCGCCGAGATGGAGAGAAGCTACTCCAAGCGGTCTTTGTCTTCTTCCTCTTCATCAAGCTCAAGTGATGAGGAGATCGTGATCAGGAAGGGGAAGGACAAGGATGATCTGGCAAGCCTCTGCTTCATGGCCTTCGGGGAAAAGCCGAAGAGCCAATCGCATCACCGCCGAAGATCCCGCAAGAGATTCTGTTCAATGGCTCTTGGGGATAAGGAAGAGAAGGGCTCCCCCGGCAACTCCGACGACGATGACGATGAAAAGGTATCCTCCTATGAACAAGAAGTCGTTGATTTACTTGAAGAGAACCGTTAGGAGTTGAGGTATCGAGAGAAACTGCTTAGAGGGGCTAAGAAGAGGATAGATGAGCTTGAGAGTGAGCTTGTCATGGCCAATGGCAAGATTGAGAGTCTATATTCTCCCCCTTGCTTGGGTGGTAGCAGTGAGTGCCCTAACTACGAGGTGCTGTTGTGTGACATGATGACTCTGAAGTCCAGGTACACAGAGAGGGTAGATGAAAGAGACGCTTTGGCCACTAAGCTTGAGAGCGCTCAGCTGGAGCTGAAAGATGCTCATGCCACTTTCATCGTGCCCTGTGTTGACTACCCATCCCATATAGCTAGTTTAGCTAAGCTGAGTGCCAAAAGTGATGAGCAGTTGGGTGAGTTGGAGAGAGTCAGAGCTGAGATGGAGCAGGCTAAGCTAGAGCTTGATACGTTTTCTGTTCCACCAATTGTTTGTGAGAACTGCTTGTCTCTTAGATTGGAGTTGATCGAGCTAAAAGCTGAGAAGTCTGTCCAAGTCGATAGAGAGTGTGAGATCTACTTGTCTTAGGTGGAGGAGTTAGCATCTTTGAGAGAGGAGCTAGCTGATGCTCAGAATGAGAACTTTTACCTCTGTCAGATCGTGAGTTGGGTGAGTGCCAGAGGGCCACAACTCGGCATGATGATCCAACAGTTCAAGAGGCAGGATGGGTTTGGGGTAGGTTACACCTACACCAAGGCTGATTTTGAGAGTGCCATTAGCCAGGAAATGGAGTGGAGTAAGATGACTCCTGAGTAGAGATATCCCAAGACTCACTCCACGGAGTCTTTCCAAGCTAGTCAGCCCAAGGATGGAGTGTTCCAAGAACAACCTAAAGGTCCACCCAAGAAGCCCATATGGATCCCAAAGCCTAAACAACTTCACACTTCTCTTGACTCTCTATCTAGACCCTATCACACCAAAGTGTCTACACCCAACACCACCAAGCCCCAAAACCCCAAGCCTCAACCACATCCCAAGAAGCCTACCTTTCACTGTGAGTACTGTCAGAGAGACACGCATCTTGAGGAGTTTTGCTTCATGAGGAAGCGGGTTGAGAGAGCAGAGAGAGCTCGAGGTGGGCAGGAGCAGTTATACCAGTGGGGTGGTAGATAAAGAGTCCCTCGACGTGCGGAGAGGCTAGAGGCCAGGCCACGTCGTGTAGGTGGTGGTAGAGGATACGACTTTCATGCATGTGCTCAGGAGGGTGGTTTTCGCTCCGGTAGAGCTCTATGTCGTTCTGGATACGGCTTTGGACCTCGTGGCCGAGACTTTAGGCAGAACCGAGGACCACGCTTTGAGCCGTCTTCTGGTCCAGACTTTTATGATTTTTTCTACTTTCCTTCTTTCGAGCAGATGGCTCGACACTGGTTTAGCTCTTTTGCTAAACCTGGTGCCAGACCATTTGCTCCCACTTACGACCACTAATCGTGTAGGATCGAGGACTGGAGGACATGTGCATTATGGATTTAGGATGCTCTCGCCACATGACGGGACATCGCAGATGGTTCTCTAGCCTCACTTCCCCGAGCTCCAAGGAGTACATCACTTTCGGGAACAGTGGTCAAGGGAAGGTGCATGGCATTGGCTCAATTTGCATCTCTGATCATTTCTCTTTGAAGAATGTCACTACAAGAAAACAGGAAATTTTCGTCGGCTTTCGAAAAAGCCGACGAAATTTAATTCACTTTCGTCGGCTCCTGTTGGCCGACGAAACTTAAATTAACTTTCGTCAGCTTTTGACTGTGGCCAACGGAAGTTAAAGTAACTTCCGTCGGCCAACATTAAAGCTGACAGAAATTAAATTACCTTCCGTCGGCTTTAGCTGTTGCCGACGGAAGATATTTTTTCAGCAGCGTTTTTCCAGCTCGCGCGCGCCCTATTTTTCCCCGCACCTCGCTCCCCTCCCCGCGGCCTAGGTTTTGCGCCGCCGCCTCCGCGCCTCCCCTCCTCGCGCCCTATTTTTCCCGGCCGCGCCTTAGGGTTTGCGCCGCTACCTCCGCGCCTCCCCTCCCCGCTTCCCACCTCTCGGCCACCGCCTCCGTGCCTCCCAGCCGCCGCCTCCATGCCTCCCCTCCCCACGCCCTAGGGTTTGCGCCGCCGCCTCCGTGCCTCTCCCCTCCCTGCTTCCCCGCCTCCCGACTGCCACTGCCGCTAAGGAGCCATGCTGAATAGCATGGGCCTCATGGCTCCAGAAGTGATGAGTCATTGTCAACGATAGTCAACGAGGACTGAAGAAGAGGAGATCTGCTGTTTCATGGGCCGCGTGTGACTCAGGTACACGGGCAGCGAGCGACTGTCGGGCAGAGGAGGCTGCGAAGTCGGGCTGGCCCAATCCGGGTGCATGGGCCAGAAGCAGTAGAAGACCCACTGGGCTGTTGACCAGGACTGACTCAGGTACACGGGCGGTGAGCGATTGCCAGGCTGAGAGAGCTGCGGAGTCGGGCCGGCCCAATCCGGGTACCTGGTGCAAAGCTGGTGGAGGCTTTGTCAGTTTCGGCGTAAAACTGACAACCGTTGATTTTGTATCCGACTGTCTAGAAGAGTAGCTTCAGGATATGTCATCTGTTACTCTAGGCCCACAGTCAGTCAGTTGTGTCTGTAAAAATTCCTAAGGGAAGTAGAGTCTTTTTCTTTATTTTTGAGTCTGTAAAAACCCTAAGGGGCTGGTAGAATATTCCTAGTGTTGGGCTGCCTATAAATAGCACCCCAATTCCTAGGGTTTGGACCACCCTTTGTGCTGAAATCAAATCCACCTTTTTGGGTCACTTTGTCTCCTGTCTTCTCTCTCCTGTGTGCGCCGCCAGGGTTTGCCTCTCCCTGTTCTTGCATTTTTGTGGCTCAAATCTGTTGGATGCATTTAATCCTTGATCTCTGGTGAAATTATTGCTTGCATCTTGTTCGGTCTGGGAAGTTAATGCCTTGGGCACGAGCTGGTGATTTTATTTCTTGGGGAGAAGCTTCCTCTGTTGCCTGTGTTCTTCACGGTGGGAGTACTAGTTCTTGCTGTTGGAAGTAGTACTGCTTTGCTGTAGCTACAGTGTCCAGTAGCAGCTTTTCACCTTCTATTGCCCAGCTTTTTGATCGAAGCCGACAGTCTCTTTTACCTTTTTCTGGGTATGTCTGGCGAAGCTCGTTTCAGTGCGAAGCCCCTCAACTCCGTGAGGCAGGCTTCGATCGAACATCTTTAAAGACTTCGCTCAGACTTCGAACTTCGGTTTTTGCGTCTGAGTTGCTAGCTTCGAAGTTCTTCTTGTTTTGGATAGCATAGCATACTTCGAACTAGCATACTCCGAATCTATATGTTCGAAGCACACACTTCATTGGGCTTTGAAGTTGGGTTCGAAGTTTGTCTGTTCTGATAGACTTCGCTTGGATTCCTTTGTGGCGTGTCAGCCTTCGATTCTCCTCCCGAAGCTTTCCCCATTCGAAGATAGAGTGTAGGCTTCGTACTTGATTTTCTGTCACGTGACAGACTTCGCTTCTTTGTTCGAAGGTTGTCGGTTTGTGTGTGTTGTGTTCGAAGTTTTTGTGTTCGAAGGATTAGCTTCGAAGCTCTCGGTTCTAAGAGTGTTCGAAGTTTTGGTCCTCGAAGTGCATACTTCGAAGCAGGCTCCGGCACTGTTTTACTTCGCTCCGAAGCTCGTGATTCGAAGCTGTGTTCGAAGTGCATACTTCGAACCAGGCTCCGGCACTGCTTTTACCTCGCTCCGAAGCACACTTCGCTTCTTACCACTTCGCACTAGGTTAGACAGTGACACCTTCGGCACTTCGGACAGACTCTGTCATCAACCTCCGAAGCAGACCTCGACGTGCGAAGGGGGCCTCGCCAAGTTTCGAACAGGAGACAAATTTGGACAGTAACTTCTCTTTTCATCTTACACATACTTAGATCATTTCATTGAGAAGTTTAGGCCTGTTATAACTTGTTTATCTGCCTAGTTGCACCACTTTAGTTTTACACTGTTTTTCATCAGTTGCTTCTAGGATAGAAACCTTTAGACTTAGGCCTTCTGTTTATTTTCTGCTGCATAGTATTTTTGAGGTGCGTTGGGTATTGGGAACAGGCCATTGATTCGAAAGAATTTTTAAGGCGCCCATTCACCCCCCCTCTGGTCGCTACTTTCGGTCCTACAAGTGGTATCAGAGCAAGGTTCGGGTTTTTCCATACCTTAACCGGTTCTAAACCCCAGTAGTGACTATGACGTCTCCTGGCAAGGTCCCGTATTTGGAAGCCTATGGCTATAATTATTGGAAGACTCGCATGCGAGCCTATCTCATGAGCCAGGGTTCGGACATATGGGACATTTGCGTTCACAGCACGTTTGTCATTCTGCCAGTTACTGAGCAAGGTACTGCTGGTATCATTGCTCAGCATCTGAGCAACAGTAAGGTTGTGAACATTTTATTTTCTGGTTTAGGTCCCACTGAATTTGAGCGAGTGAGTCATCTCTCCACTGCGAGAGAGATCTGGGCTACCCTCAAGGCACACCATGAGGGAACAGCACAGGTCAAGGCTCGGCTCTATCAGACCTACCGGCGTGAATATGAGAATTTCACACAGAAGCTGGGTGAATCTGTTGAGGCTTTGTTTGGTCGCTTTCAGTCGATCATTAACAAGCTTCGGGACAACAAGGCTGAGGGTGCTCAGTTAGTCTCAGATCACGAGCAGGCGCTCAAGGTTCTTCATACCTTGGACCCAAAGATCTGGGAGATCAAGGTATCATCTATCGTTGAGAGTACTTCTTACGATACCTTGACCATTTCTGAGTTGTTTAGCAAGCTTAAGGCCACTGAAGTAGATATCCAGTTGAGATCAAATCTCACTGGCTCTGGATCAAAATCCCTGGCCCTTGCTACACCTTCTGTTGATCCCTCTGCTGAGAGCTGTGCTGGGTTCTCCTTGATGTCTATCACTGAGGACCAGCTTGAGTTGTTGGGAGATGATGATTTGTGTCTCTTTAACAACCGGGTGCGTCGTGTCTATGATAAAAGAATGTTCAAAAGACACGGCACAAAATCCAGATGCTTTGAATGTGGTGATCCAGGACACTTCATCGCCGACTGCCCCAAGCGCAGTGGATACAAGAAGGGCACCGGCAGCAGCTTCCACGACACCGGCAAGCATGAGAGCCCCTCCTTCAACAAGGGCAAGCCGAAGACTCGGTTCTTCAAGAAGGCCCTAAAGGACTACCGGCGAGAGAACAAGAAGCGCGACAAGGCCTTCTTCGCCGAGATGGAGAAGAGCTACTCCAAGAGATCCACGTCTTCTTCCTCTTCATCGAGCTCAAGCGATGAGGAGATCTCCATCAAGAAGGGGAAGGACAAGGACGATCCGGCGGGCCTCTGCTTCATGGCTTTCGGGGACAAGCCGAAGAGCCGCTCACACCAGCGCCGAAGATCCAGCAAGAGCTTCTGCTCAATGGCTCTTGGGGATAGAGAAGAAAAGAGCTCCTCCGACGACTCTGACGACGACGATAACAAGGTATCATCATATGAGCGTGAAATTGTTGATTTACTTGAGAGCAATCGTCAGGAGTTGAAGTATCGGGAGAAACTGCTTAGGGGGGCTAAGAAAAGGATAGACCAGTTAGAGAGTGACCTTGCCGTGGCCAACGGTAGAATAGAAAGTCTATCTTCTTCCCCTTGCTTGGGTGATAGCAGTGAGTGCCCGAAGTGTGAGGTGCTTCTGTGTGACCTGTCGACTCTGAAGTCCAGGTACACAGAAAGGGTTGATGAGAGGGACGCTTTGGCCACTGAGCTTGAAAGCGCTCAGCTGGAGCTGAAAGATGCTCAAGCCACTGTCGTCGCACCCTATGTTGATTGCCCATCACATCTAGCTGCCTTAGCTGAGCTGAAATCCAAGGGCGATGAGCATTTGGGTATTTTGGAGAGGTTGAGAGCTGAGCTTGCCCAGACTAGGCTAGAGCTTGAGACTCTGTCAGTTCCACCCACTGTTTGTGAGAACTGCCTGTCTCTTAGAATGGAATTAATTAAGCTGAAAGCCGAGAAGTCTGTCCAAGTAGAGAGTGAGTGTGAGACCTGCTTGTCTCAGGTGGAGGTTCTAGCTTCCTTGAGAGAGGAGCTAGCAGATTCTCAGAATGAGAACTTTTACCTCCGTTCTATCCTGAGTTGGATCAGTGCCAGAGAGCCACAGCTTGGCATGATGATCCAGTAGTTCAAGAGGCAGGATGGGTTTGGGGTAGGTTACACCTACACCAAGGCTGACTTTGAGAGTGCCATCAGCCGGGCAGTGGAGTGGAGTAAGATGACTCCAGAGCAGAGGTACCCCAAGACTCACTCCACTGAGTCTTCCCAGGCTTGTCAGCCCAAGGATGGAGTGATTCATGAGCCACCTAAAGCTCCACCCAAGAAACCTATCTGGGTTCCAAAGCCCAAAAATCTCCGCACTTCTCTTGACTCTCTTCCTGGACCCTCTCAGCCCAAGAAGTCCACACCTAACACTACCAAGCCCAAGAACCCCAAGCCTCAACCACATCCCAAGAAGCCTACCTATCATTGTGAGTATTGTCAGAGAGACGGGCATCTTGCGGAGTTTTGCTTCAGGAGGAAGCGGGTTGAGAGAGCAGAGAGGGCTCGTAGTGATCAGGAGCAGTTCTACCAGCAGGGTGGTAGACTGCGTGTTCCTCGGCGCGGGGAGAGGCTGGAGGCCAGGCCGCGTCGTGTAGGTGGTGGTAGAGGAGACGGTTTTCGTGCCCGTGCTCTAGTTGGTGGTGTTCGTTCCGGCAGAGTTCCAGACCGAGTTGGCTACGGTTCTGGACCTCGTGGCCGTAGGGTTAGGCAAAACCGAGGACCGCGCTTTGAGCCGCGTTTTGGTCCAAACTCTTTTGATGGTTTTCGCTTCCCATCTTTTGAGCAGATGGCTCGACACTGGTTTAGCTCTTTTGCTAAGCCTGGTGCCGGACCATTTGCTCCCACTTACAGACATTGATTGTGCAGGACCGGGGACTGGAGGATGTTTGGATTATGGACTCAAGATGTTCTCGCCACATGACGGGACATCGCAGATGGTTCTCCAGTCTCACTCCCCCGAGCTCCAAAGAGTACATCACTTTCGGGAACAGCGGTCAAGGGAAAGTAAGTGGCATAGGCTCAATCAGCATTTCAGATCATTTCTCTTTAAAGAATGTTGCTTTGGTTAAAAATCTGAACTTTAACTTAATCTCTGTTTCGCAACTTCTTGAGGATGGTTTGGAAGTGCGTTTTAAGAAGGGCAATTCTTCTGTGGTTGATTCTAGAGGGTCTTTGGTTTGTCAGATTTTACCTTTTGGTAAAGTTTTTCGAATTGACTTCTCTAGTTCTTTTGGCCCTTCTCGCTGTTTGATTGCTGGATCTTCTTCTGAGCTCTGGAAGTGGCATAGGAGGTTAGGTCATTTGAGTTTTGATCTGCTAGTCAGGTTAAGCTCTATGGACCTCATCCGAGGATTGCCCAAGCTTAAAATGGAGAAGGATCTAGTTTGTCATCCTTGTCGTCATGGGAAAATGGTTGCCGCTTCTCACTCACCTGTGACTCAGGTGATGACTTCGTATCCAGGCGAGCTTTTACATTGGTAAGACATCATATGAGTTGCGGTTTGGCAGACAGCCCAAGGTAAGCCACTTGCGAGCGTTTGGCCGCAAGTGCTTTGTGCTCAAGAAGGGAGGGCATTTGGACAAATTTGAGTCTCGTTGCTGGGATGGTGTTTTTCTTGGTTATGCATTGCATTCTCGAGGCTTCCGTGTTTGGAACCTCGAATCCCAGCTGCTTGTCGAGACTTGTGAGGTTTCTTTTGATGAGTCCTTGCCTTCTTTGACTCCTTCTTTTGAGCTTTCTGGTGATGATGAGCTCGGAGAGTCCATCTTCGAGGAAGATGAGGATACTCCAGCGGCTGTTGAGGGCGGGCCTTCTGCATCCCCCGCAGAGCCCACACCTTCTGTGACTTCGACTGATGATGAGGGCGGACCTCTGATCACTTCTTCCACTTCGATCGAGCCCCCTCAGTCGAGTCCAGAGGTGCCAGCTGCTGACTCCGGTGAGGTGACTTCAGATCACCAGGGAACCCGAGCAGTTCAGCGTGACCATCCCTCAGAGCTCATCATAGGTGATTTGACTGAGAGAACTTTGCGTTCTTCTACCTCTCTCGCTGTGTTTGCTGAATCTGCATTTGTTGCATCTTTTGAGCCCAGAGACGTTTCTCATGCTCTTTCTGATTCTAATTGGATTAATGCTATGCAAGAAGAGCTTGAGAATTTTGTCCGCAATCGGGTTTGGACACTAGTTGAGCCGCCACCTGGATGCAACCCCATAGGCACCAAGTGGGTATTCAAGAACAAACAAGGTGAAGATAGGGTTGTGGTGCGCAACAAGGCTCGACTAGTCGCCCAGGGTTATTGCCAGAAGGAAGGTATTGACTTTGAAGAAACCTTCGCTCCTGTGGCCCGTCTTGAGTCCATTCGTATTCTTCTAGCTTTTGCCGTTTCAAAGGGTTTTAAGCTTTTTCAAATGGACGTTAAGAGTGCTTTTCTGAACGGGTTCATAGAGGAGGAGGTATATGTTAGGCAACCCCCCGGTTTTGAGAACCCTAAGTTTCCTCGACATGTTTTTAAGTTGCACAAAGCTTTATACGGGTTGAAGCAAGCCCCC
This sequence comes from Zizania palustris, assembly GCA_019279435.1. Classification (NCBI taxonomy): domain Eukaryota; kingdom Viridiplantae; phylum Streptophyta; class Magnoliopsida; order Poales; family Poaceae; genus Zizania; species Zizania palustris. The sequence continues at coordinate 27,361,697 of JAAALK010000286.1, forward strand.
AGGGCTTGGTATGACCGGTTAAAGCAATTTTTGTTGGGGAAAGGCTTTGTGATGGGTTCTGTGGACAAAACTCTTTTCTTGCTCAGAGATGCTTCAGATTTTTTAGTTGCTCAGATTTACGTGGACGATATTATCTTTGGCGGTACTACTGATTCTCTTGTGTCCAAGTTTTCTGAGCAAATGCACAGTGAATTTGAGATGAGCCTCATGGGTGAGCTTAAGTACTTTTTAGGGCTCCAGATCAAGCAGACCAAGGACGGCACCTTCATCCACCAAGGTAAGTACACTCGTGATATGCTTAAGAAATTTGACTTTGGTGGTGAATTGAAGCCGCAGATGACCCCAATGGGTACTTCCGGGGGTCTGGACAAGGACGAGAGCGGTGTCAAGGTCAATGAGAGAGAGTTTCGAGGGATGATCGGTTCACTGTTGTACTTAACGGCAACAAGACCAGACATACAGTTCGCCGTAGGACTTTGCGCGCGTTTTCAGTCTTCACCACGCGCGTCTCACCGGCAGGCTGTCAAGCGCATTTTCAGGTATCTCACCTATGCGCCTGATCTTGGTCTTTATTATTCAGCATCATCATCACTTGATTTATCTGGCTTTTCGGACGCCGACTTTGGTGGGTGCCGGTTGGATCGCAAGTCGACTTCCGGTACTTGCCAGTTTCTTGGTTCTTCCCTTGTATCTTGGTCTTCTCGAAAGCAATCTGGAGTTGCTCTTTCGACCACAGAGGCTGAGTACGTAGCTGCTGCTCATAGTTGGTTTGGATGATTTCCACTCTGCGAGATTTTGGGTTGTTCTTTCCTACCAGGATTCCATTGTTTTGCGACAGCACTAGTGCCATTAGTGTAGGGAAAAACCCATGTCTTCATTCAAAAACCAAACACATTGATGTGCGCTTTCACTTTCTGCGGGATCAATATGAGAAAGGTGTCATTGACCTTGTTCATGTTGATACCCATCATCAGTTGGCTGACATTTTTACCAAACCCCTAGATCAGTCTTCCTTTGAGCGTTTACGAGGGGATTTGGGCGTTGTGTATCCTTTCTAGGATATTTTGCGTCAGTTTTCTTTCTGCTTTACTCTTTTCTTGAGTCTTTTTGTGTGTGTTCATATCTTACATATTCACATATCACATTTTAGAGATGCTTCTGTTATATGATTGAACTGCTTTACTTATTCTAGCGGGTACATGCTTTTGATTACTTGTCGATGATCATGTTTTGCTTCAGTTCAAATGATATGCCTGATATCTGTCATATGCATGGCTTTTATGTTTCAAAATTGAAAAATGATCACCATTGCCTCTGGTAACTAGCATGTGTAGGCTGAGTGCTTTTGCTATTTGTTACATGCCTTGTCGCTAGTTCATCACATAGATGCTGATATGCAACTTGGACATCTTTACGCTTTAACATGGAAAATGTGCTATAAAAATGATAAAAAATCAAAAATGAATGAAAAATTCCATGCCTTTTTATGCTTAAATTGAAAAGATCCAAGTGGGTTTGCTTTGTCGCATTATATTGTTCTGGACTGCTTACCATAGCACTTTGGTATGAACTAGGACAGTGTAGTGTATGCCAAGACCAATGTCTTAAGCTTCTGATGGCCCAGTTCTGGCCTAGGCTTGACTTGGTCGGTTAGCATAAGGCTTGACATGCAAATAACCCTTGGCAAAAATGACAAAGGAAAATGAAAAAGCCTGAACATTACACAGATAACAAGTCTGCTGAAGCATTTTGTTTCGAACAATGCTTATCTTGGTAGATATCAGTTAGCTTCTGCATCTCATGCTTTACCTTGCTTGTTTACTAGAACATGTGGTGATGCTTTTATTTGCAAAAACTGAAACATGCGTGCAAAATGACTTTCTTTCGATATCATCTGTTACACTGATCATGCCATGTGTCTTAGACAGTATCTCTTTTGCTATACCTGTTAGATACTGTATTTGCAGTCCATCATATCTGAGAAGCATGCTTTCTACACTCCACCTGCACCCCAGTTACATTCACTGCATATTTTGAGGGGGAGTTGCTTTTCAGGGGGAGTCTGTGTCTCTTTTGAGTGCTTGATGAGTTCACTTGTCAACAAGGGGGAGAAATTTGGGATCAGAGTTTAAGGGGGAGTTCTTACTCTGTCGATATCCTTGTTGTTCTGCAATCGCACTCATTTTACGTTTTGATTAACCATAATGACCGTTTCTTGCTTTTGGTTGGCTTTTGGTTATTAGGGTTAAACTTTTACCTTATTTTTTCTTCTTCTTTTGTTTCCTTGTGTTTTGTTTTCGTGTTTCTACATTTGTTCGCAGGTGCTGAAGAGCTTAGAATTGAGGAGTGTTGACAATGCACTCATCAAGGGGGAGATTGAGGAGCCATGCTGAATAGCGTGGGCCTCATGGCTCCAGAAGTGATGAGTCATTGTCAACGATAGTCAACGAGGACTGAAGAAGAGGAGATCTGCTGTTTCATGGGCCGCGTGTGACTCAGGTACACGGGCAGCGAGCGAATGTCGGGCAGAGGAGGCTGCGAAGTCGGGCTGGCCCAATCCGGGTGCATGGGCCAGAAGCAGTAGAAGACCCACTGGGCTGTTGACCAGGACTGACTCAGGTACACGGGCAGTGAGCGATTGCCGGGGTGAGAGAGCTGCGGAGTCGGGCCGGCCCAATCCGGGTACCTGGTGCAAAGCTGGTGGAGGCTTTGTCAGTTTCGGCGTAAAACTGACAACCGTTGATTCTGTATCCGACTGTCGAGAAGAGTAGCTTCAGGATATGTCATCTGTTACTCTAGGCCCACAGTCAGTCAGTTGTGTCTGTAAAAATTCCTAAGGGCAGTAGAGTCTTTTTCTTTATTTTTGAGTCTGTAAAAACCCTAAGGGGCTGGTAGAATATTCCTACTGTTGGGCTGCCTATAAATAGCACCCCAATTCCTAGGGTTTGGACCACCCTTTGTGCTGAAATCAAATCCACCTTTTTGGGTCACTTTGTCTCCTGTCTTCTCTCTCCTGTGTGCGCCGCTAGGGTTTGCCTCTCCCTGTTCTTGCATTTTTGTGGCTCAAATCTGTTGGATGCATTTAATCCTTGATCTCTGGTGAAATTATTGCTTGCATCTTGTTCGGTCTGGGAAGTTAATGCCTTGGGCACGAGCTGGTGATTTTATTTCTTGGGGAGAAGCTTCCTCTGTTGCCTGTGTTCTTCACAGTGGGAGTACTAGTTCTTGCTGTTGGAAGTAGTACTGCTTTGCTATAGCTACAGTGTCCAGTAGCAGCTTTTCACCTTCTATTGCCCAGCTTTTTGATCGAAGCCGACAGTCTCTTTTACCTTTTTCTGGGTATGTATGGCGAAGCTCGTTTCAGTGCGAAGCCCCTCAACTCCGTGAGGCAGGCTTCGATCGAACATCTTTAAAGACTTCGCTCAGACTTCGAACTTCGGTTTTTGCGTCTGAGTTGCTAGCTTCGAAGTTCTTCTTGTTTTGGATAGCATAGCATACTTCGAACTAGCATACTCCGAATCTATATGTTCGAAGCACACACTTCGTTGGGCTTTGAAGTTGGGTTCGAAGTTTGTCTGTTCTGATAGACTTCGCTTGGATTCCTTTGTGGCGTGTCAGCCTTCGATTCTCCTCCCGAAGCTTTCCCCATTCGAAGATAGAGTGTAGGCTTCGGACTTGATTTTCTGTCACGTGACAGACTTCGCTTCTTTGTTCGAAGGTTGTCGGTTTGTGTGTGTTGTGTTCGAAGTTTTTGTGTTCGAAGGATTAGCTTCGAAGCTCTCGGTTCTAAGAGTGTTCGAAGTTTTGGTCCTCGAAGTGCATACTTCGAAGCAGGCTCCGGCACTGTTTTACTTCGCTCCGAAGCTCGTGATTCGAAGCTATGTTCGAAGTGCATACTTCGAACCAGGCTCTGGCACTGCTTTTACCTCGCTCCGAAGCACACTTCGCTTCTTACCACTTCGCACTAGGTTAGACAGTGACACCTTCGGCACTTCGGACAGACTCTGTCATCAACCTCCGAAGCAGACCTCGACGTGCGAAGGGGGCCTCGCCAAGTTTCGAACAGGAGACAAATTTGGACAGTAACTTCTCTTTTCATCTTACACATACTTAGATCATTTCATTGAGAAGTTTAGGCCTGTTATAACTTGTTTATCTGCCTAGTTGCACCACTTTAGTTTTACACTGTTTTTCATCAGTTGCTTCTAGGATAGAAACCTTTAGACTTAGGCCTTCTGTTTATTTTCTGCTGCATAGTATTTTTGAGGTGCGTTGGGTATTGGGAACAGGCCATTGATTCGAAAGAATTTTTAAGGCGCCCATTCACCCCCCCTCTGGTCGCTACTTTCGGTCCTACAGCCGCGCCTCCCGACATCCGTGCCTCCCAGAATCGTCCTGCACCGAGCCGTCTTCGCCCGCCCCGACACCCGCTGACTCCCCCTGCCGCTTTGCCCCGACGGGGAAGATGGCGGACCAGCAGCGGTACGTGTTGTGCTCGTCGGCGCACTTGATGCAGCCGGGTTAGGGCCCATTCCGGACGGACGACGCGCTGCAGCCTGGCACCATCTACTTCCTCCTCCCGCAGTCCATCTTCAAGTCCGAGTCCTCCACCGTCGACCTCGCCTGCCTCATGAACCGCCTCACCGCGTTTGCCAGCAAGGGAGGCGTTGCCTCCACCACTGGCCCCAACCCCATCGACGCGCTCTTCTCCGGCCGGCACCACACCCCCACCCAAAGCTCCAAGCCCGAGCAGCACGACTAGCTGACGCCGTCGTTGGGCCAGGCCACCGCTCCTGCTACGCGCGGCCAGCTCCGTGGAAGCCAAGCCTCGACAGCATCGACGAGTCCATCGGCCGCACCTCCACGGGAAGCTCCTCCAGCCGCCGCGGTGAGCACTGAACAATTTTCCATGGGGCTGGAGCGCGAGGAGCTCGTGGCAGAGCTCAAGGTGAGGCTGCTTGTGCCTATGTATTGGGAAATGCTTCAATAAAACGCTTAATGCTGTAGTATTTAGATTTGAGTTTCATATATTTGATGTGGCCTGTGCAATTACTTTAGTAAAATATTATGTGATTGTTACTATGGATGCCCTAAAGCCTTTTGCTTGTGATGCTCCTAAGCAAGTCAGTAAGTAGCTTGTGAATGCATATATATTCTGGAAAGAATTTTAGTTTTATTAAAAGCGAATTGTTCTATTGTTCAATTTTACTAGTGTTCTTTGAGTTATTTGGAGTACTGTGTACAACTATTCTAACACAGTAATTTACCGGTTGATGTGATTGCAAGTTTGTTCATTTCATGAGTTTATATTTGTTTGATAATCTGGTGTGAGGTGTCAATCGCATCTCTTTTATTTTTCCTAGTTTCTTGTGGTAGATACCAATATGTTGCCAATAAAAACTGGTTTAGTTGTGCTGATTTTGAGTATCCCGTGTTGACCCATCCATTGCATTGATTTTTTTAGTAATTTATGTGTAACTTACTGAAAACTATACATGCAAGTGTATTTAAAAGACTTATGTTACTTCTATTAGGCAATTCCTCATGCAGTAGCTCTTGTTAGATCATGTCATCTGTAATACAATATGTATTTAAAAGACAGGTACTGGAACATGTAATCTGAAATATGGTTTGATATTTGGATGTGAAATTCTGTTCTGCTGGAATGTTCTAAAAACAATTTCATTTTGTTTTCTTCTTTTATATTAATATTATCAATTAAATTGCAAGTTGATCATTGGATTTCCTTTTTTAAGGTTTGGATTAAGCCCAAGGAGCAAAGTGAACATTCAATTGTCACAAAGAGTAATTTCAAACATCTTCTGCAAATTACTTGAGAGTTCAATATGTGTTGCTTTGTGTTGCTTTCCCAAATTAACAGCTATTGTTGTATACTGTATTTGAATGAGGATACTAGATGTGATTCATGTTGTGATTAATTCTTTAGAGGATAATTCTGTATAGAGGATATATTTGGATGGATTTGAATGCAAAATTCTATTCTGGAATGTATAATCTGAAATGTGAAATTCTGATGAGTATGTTTCTAAATGAATTTGAATTGGTCTGCTGCAGTGATGCACGTCTGGATAAAACAAAAATACAAAAAAGGCATAATTTTCGTCGACTAAAATCAGCCGACGGAAGTTATCAGTAGTTAACTTCCGTCGGCTATATTTAGCCGACGGAAGTTACTGCTTTTTTCACGTCAAACGTATAACTTCCATCTCGGAGATGCCTAGCCGATGGAAGTTAGCTAACTTTCGTCGGCGGGCGACAAAAGTTAGCTAACTTCCGTCTAAACGCTTCCATCGGCCAAATGTCGACGGAAGTTAGTGTTTTGCCGACGGAAGTTAGCTTTTTCCGTCGGTATTGGCCTAACTTCCATCGGCTTGGCCGACGGAAATTCCCTGTTTTCTTGTAGTGTGTTGCTTTGGTTGGAAACTTGAATTTCAATTTGATTTCTATTTCGCAACTTCTTGAGGATGGTTTAGAGGTTCTCTTCAAGAAGGGCATGTCTTCTGTTGTTGATTCTAGAGGATCTCTGGTTTGCCAGATCTTACCCTTCGGTAAGGTTTTTCGGATTGATTTCTCTAGTTATTTTGGCCCTTCTCGCTGTTTGATTGCTGGATCCTCCTCTGAGCTCTGGAAGTGGCATAGGAGGTTAGGTCATTTGAGCTTTGATCTGCTAGTCAGACTAAGCTCTATGGACCTCATCTGAGGATTGCCCAAGCTTAAGATGGAGAAGGATCTAGTTTGTCATCCATGTCGTCATGGGAAAATTATTGCCGCTTCTCATGCACCTGTGACTCAGGTGATGACTTCGTACCCGGGAGAGCTATTACACATGGACACTGTTGGTCAGGCTCGGGTATGCTCAATCGGTGGGAAGTGGTATTCACTTGTGATAGTCGACGACTTTTCTCGATTCTCGTCGGTTTCCTTTTGGAGTCTAAGGATGAGGTTTTTCAGTTTGTTCATCACCTTATTTTGAAGCTGAAGAATGAGAACTATGGTTGGATGCGAGCAATTCACTCTGACAACAGCTCTGAGTTCAAGAACTCTCAGTTCGTCAGCTTCTGCAGTGATCAGGGTCTTAAGCATCAGTTTTCTACTCCGTACACTTCCCCATAGAATGGCGTTGTGGAACGAAAGAACTGCGGGCTAGTCGAGATGGACAGGACGATGCTTGATGAGCATAGGACTCCTAGGCGCTTTTGGGCCGAAGCCATGAACACGGCTTGCTATCTGGCCAACCACATTTTTCTTAGAGCTTACTTAGGTAAGACTTCATATGAGTTGCGGTTTGGTAGACAACCCAAGGTGAGTCACTTGCGAGCGTTTGGCTGCATGTTCTTTGTGATCAAGAAGGGAGGGCATTTGGACAAGTTTGAGTCTCGTTGTTGGGATGGAGTCTTTCTTGGTTATGCTTTGCATTCTCGAGGCTTTCGTATTTGGAACCTCGAATCCCAGCAGCTTGTCGAGACTTGTGAGGTTTCTTTTCATGAGTCCATGCCTTCACTGACTCCTTCTTTTGAGCTTTCTGGAGATGATGAGCTTGGAGAGTCCATCTTCGAGGAAGATGATGATTCTCATACTTTTGATGAGGGTGGGCCTTCTATACAGCCTACAGACCCCACACCTTCTGAGACTTCGACTGAGGATGAGGGCGGACCTCTGATCACTTCTTCCATTTCGATCGAGCCCCCTCAGTTGAGTCCAGAGGTGCCAGCTGCTGACTGCGGTGAGGTGACTTCAGATCACCTAGGATCTTAGCAGTTCAGCGTGATCACCCCTCAGAGCTCATCATCAATGATCTCTTTGAGAGAACCTTGCGCTCTTTTGTTGACTCACTCGCTGTTTTTGTTGAGTCTGCGCTTGTTGCATCTTTTGAGCCTAGAGATGTCTCTCATGCTCTTTCTGATGCAAATTGGATAAACGCCATGCAAGAAGAGCTTGAGAATTTTGTTCGCAATCGGGTTTGGACACTGGTTGAGCTGTCACCTGGATGCAACCCCATAGGCACAAAGTGGGTGTTTAAGAACAAGCAAGGTGAAGATGGGGTTGTGGTGCGCAACAAAGCTCGATTAGTTTCCTAGGGTTTTTGTCAGAAAGAGGGTATTGACTTTGAGGAGACCTTCGCTCTTGTTGCCCATCTTGAGTCCATTCGCATTCTTTTGGCATTTGCTGCTTCTAAAGGTTTTAATCTTTTTTAAATGGATGTCAAGAGTGCTTTTTTGAACGGGTACATAGAGGAGGAGGTCTATGTTAGGCAGTCCCCGGTTTTGAGAACCCTAAGTTTCCTCAACATGTTTCCAAGTTGCAGAAAGCTTTGTATGGTCTGAAGCAAGCCCCCAGGGCTTGGTATGACCGTCTAAAGCAGTTTTTGTTGGGGAGTGGCTTTGTGATGGGTTCTGTGGACAAGACTCTTTTCTTGCTCAGAGATGGCTCAGATTTCTTGATTGCTCAGATTTATGTGGATGACATTATTTTGTGTGGTTCTACTAATGAGCTTGTGTCCATGTTTTCTGAGCAGATGCACAGCGAGTTTGAGATGAGCCTTGTAGGACCGAAAGTAGCGACCAGAGGGGGGGTGAATGGGCGCCTAAAAATTCTTTCGAATAAATGGCCTGCTCCCAACACCCAACGCACCTCAAAAGAGTAAGCAGCAGAGTGTGAATAGAAAGCCTAAGTCTAAAAGTATCTAGCCTAGAAACAACAGGTGTCAAAATCAGAGAAACACCAATGCAGTGCTAATAGGCAGATAAACAAAATATTCAAGACATGGCAGATCAAACTTCTCAGTAAAATAATCTAAGTACACATGGAATGAGATGAGAAGTTACTATTCAAAATCTGTCTCCTGTTCGAAACTTGGCGAAGCCTGCTTCGCAGTGTCGAAGCCTGCTTCGTTGTGTCGAAGCCTGCTTCGCTGTGTCAAAGCTTGCTTCGGAGTCCCTTGTCGAAGTTGAGCGAAGGTTGTCGTTGACGTGCCGAAGGTTTGTTTAGTCTAACCTAGCTCGAGTGTGGAAGAGAGCGAAGTATGAGAGTATCGAAGCTTGCTTCGAACAGTGTACTTCGAAGCCTAGACTTCGATCAGAAAGGTTCGAACAAGCTCACAGAAAAACAACCTTCGAAAGAGAAGCGAAGGCAAACACACAGCAGCAAGACCAACTCGAAGCCTACCCAGCTACTTTCGAAGCTAGCAATATCAAGGTATGACCTTCGAACCACAGACTAGCTTCGAATCGAAGTCTGCAAGTGTTGACACACAAGAAGTCGAAGCCTACAATCACACTTCAAAAAACAAACTTCGAACTCACACACTGAGACCTTCGGAAGAGACAGCAATATAAAGATCTCAGAGACTACACGTTGAGCGAGGTATATCAGAGAGACAAGCTTCGAAGCCAACTTCGAAGTCTGTCGGAGTACACCTTCGCATAGACGGTCGATGTATGTCAAGCTGACAGAGCACAAAATGAACTTCGAAGCAATATTCACATGACAAGGGCAAAGTTAGAGTTCTATCAAAGCCCTTGAAGATGCCAGATCGAAGCCTGCCTCACGGAGCTGAGGGGCTTTGAACAGAGATGGGGACTTCGCCAGAAAACAGCCAGAAAAGGCACTTGGCCCTGTTTACTCGATCAAAAAGCAACACAGTAAAAAGCAAGGCTAGAGTACTAGTGTACTGTTGCTACAGAGAAGTAGTACTACTTGCAACCAACAAGAACTAGTACTCCTCACGAGAAGAACAAACCGAAGCAACAAAGAAGCTTCTGCTCAGAAATAAATCAGCTGCGTAAACCGAACAAACAGAGCCTTAAATGAAGTGTTGCACACACACCGACAGGAATAAAATCTTCCAAAAACAGTGAAGAAACAGGATGAACACAGGAGCAAAAACTCAGGCGGCGCACACATGAGCAGGAGAGAGAAAATAGTGAACAAAAATGACCCAAAGGATTGAAAAGTGAATTCTGGAAGGGTGACCTAACCCTAGGGATTGGGGCCCTATTTATAGGCTGCCCAACACTAGGAATATTCCACCAGCCCTTTAGGGTTTTTTACAGACGCTGAAATAAAGGAAAAGACTAAACTACCCTTAGGATTTTTTACAGACATGACTGACTGACTATGGGCCTAGGGATAAAATAGAAAACTCCTATTTACAGATGACTTATCCGGAAGCTAAGCTTTCGTAGCGACTACGGCTTCTCTTCTGGACAAAATAGAAAACTCCTATTTACAGATGACTTATCCGGAAGCTAAGCTTTCGTAGCGAATACGGCTTCTCTTCTGGACAAAATAGAAAACTCCTATTTACAGATCGACGGTTGTCAGTTTTGCGCCAAAACTGACAAAGCCTCCACCGACTTTGCACCAGGTACCCGGATTGGGCCGGCCCGATTCCGCAGCTCTCTCAGCCCGGCAATCACTCACCGCTCGTGTACCTGAGTCAATCCTGGTCAACAACCCAGTGGGTCTTCTGCTGCTTCTGGCCCATGTACCCGAATTGGGCCAGCCCGACTTCACGGCCCCTCTGCCCGACAGTCGCTCGCTGCCCGTGTACCTGAGTCACACGCGGCCCATGAAATAGCAGATCTCCTCTCTTCATCTATCCTCTTTGACTATCGTTGACAATGACTCATCACATCTGGAGCCATGAGTCCCACGCTATTCAGCATGGCTCCTCAAGCCTCATGGGTGAGCTCAAGTACTTCTTAGGGCTCTAGATCAAGCAGACCAAGGATGACATCTTCATCCACCAGAGCAAGTACACGTGGGACATGCTGAAGAAATTTGACTTCGGTGGAGAGCTGAAGCCTTAGATGACCCCAATGGGTACATCTAGGGGCCTGGAGAAGGACGAGAGCGGCATCAAGGTCAATGAGAGAGAGTATTGAGGGATGATCGGATCGCTGTTGTACTTGACAGCGACGAGGCTAGACATTCAGTTTGCCGAGGGACTGTGCGCGTGCTTCCAGTCTTCACCACGCGCGTCTCATCGACAGGCTGTCAAGCGCATTTTCAGGTACCTTACATATGCGCCTGATCTAGGTCTTTACTATTCAGTATCATCGTCTCTTGATTTATTTAGCTTTTCCGACGCTGATTTTGGTGGGTGCCGGTTGGATCGCAAGTCAACTTCCGGTACCTGCGAGTTTCTCGGTTCTTCGCTTGTTTCTTGGTCTTCTCGAAAACAATCTGGAGTTGTACTTTCTACTATAGAGGCCGAGTCTGTAGCTACTGCTCATAGTTGGTTTGGATGATTTCTACTGATGAGGACATCACTTCACATGATACACACATGGAGCCTCCACCTACAATTCAATTACAAGGACCAATCACACGCGCCCGTGCCTGTCGCTTGAACCATGAGGTTAATTCTTTCCTTAGCAACTATGTTAATATTTGTTTGGACGGGATGCTACTGAATACTAGTGATATTTTGTTGCTTAGGAACATGGGAGATGGAATAGAAGAGTTGGAGTTGAAGACGGAGTCGCACGGATGATTTGAAGTCAAGAATTCGCTGGTTCGGACTACAACGACCACCATGCACCAAAATGGGCATAACATCCACATACGAAGTCCGATTGGCACGTTCTTGGACTTTTTGGAAAGCTGAGGAGAAGACGGATCGTTTGCCATTGGTTTCGTCTCATTTGGAGTCTCGAGTCGACCTGTGTGTTTAAAACAGTCCTGCATGACAGAATTGGGCCGTGTTGGCCCATAGTCCGAGTCTGTACGTATTCTAGCCCACAACCCAAGTCTGTACGCCTTCCATAGGCTGCCCACGCCTTATATACTCACGCCAGCTGCCTCTAGGGTTAGGTTTTGCTTTGTTTGCATCTACACTTGTGTGTTTAGATCCCGCCCCTTGCACTGGACCGATTGGCTGCTGCATAGGTGTTTGTGAAACCTCACCTTTTCATCGTTTGTCTGTGATTTGGCATTCGACTTGTATCCTTCCTGTTCTTGCTTGTGTTCTTGGGTTCGCTTGCAGGAGTTAGCCTTCGTGGCGAGGTCAATCGCGTCCTGCGTGGTTGATAACCAACGGAGACAGTGGTGTAACAATTGCAAGGTTTTGATCCGCCGGACCAGAGCCTTGGATCGCCAACGTCGAGATTCTCCACCAACCCAAGTTATCCTTTACCTAGCGGAAGATCGGGACCAATCCCCCCATCAGTTGGTATCAGAGCTCAGATTTCCCGTTAGGTAATCTCGATCTTCTTTTATTTTCCCCAGAGTCCAGAAAACCCTCATAAAAAAATCCCCACCGAGAACCCTTTTGTGCCTTGCGATTTTAATTTCAGTGTTTAACCTTGTTGAGTTCGTGTTCTTGGTCGAGTCTTGTTGCTGGTTTAGTAATCCCTTTGTGTCGTTTGAGTAGTAGTTGGTCTTGTGTCTCAAAAAATTCCCCACCCGAAAAACCCCCCCTCCACAGCCCTACTCGTTTTCCACATCGAGTCTTTGTGACACCCCTTCGGTAAAACAGGCATAACTTTTCGCTCGTTTGGCAGAAAAATCTGAAATTTTTTGAGCGTCTTCCTGACCCAATTTGGGGGGGTCAGGAAGATAAAGAAAAAATTGGTCAAAGTTTTTGCTCGCCGTTCAGCGAACTTGTTGAATTTTTGTGAACCACATCCAACCTCAGTTCTAGGTGCCAATTTTTGTGGTTGGATCTCTGGTCATCCTTGTTCAAAAAAAATAGAGTGAAAAAAAGAGAAAAAAACAAAAAAAAGAAGAAGAACCGGTCCTGTCGATTGCTTGTCCGATCCCTTGTCCGATCTGTTGTCCGATCCCTTGTGCGATCAGTGGCAGCAGCAGTTTCTGCTTGTCCGATCCCTTGTCCGATCTCTTGTCCGATCCCTTGTCCGATCTGCAGAGAGTTGGATTTGGCCTGTTATTGCTTCCATTTGAGTTTTGGGCACATAGTTTCCCTCTATTGCTTGAATTTTCACATTGGGAGCACTAAGGCCAGCAACTTTGACGAGTACTAGGGAATACTTATTGAACTTGGTTTAACTGTTATTACTATCGCTAATCCTTGCTACTCACTTTGCCTTCCAAGCTACACCTTTCTCTTGGTCAGGACAGGTTCATTTTCTTGCAATTGCACACCACCCTCCACTTGGTTCATCACCTGTAGGCCGGTGACCTCACTGCGGCGTGGTAAGAACACTTGCAAGCGTGGGTAAGGCGCTTGACGGATTGCTTCCACCACACACCCACCACCCCACCTAGCTGTTTTCCATAAGGATTATTCTTTGTTGTTTTGTCTTTCACTAACATGGCAGATAACAACGGTACCCCTCCATCTGATTTTAATGACTGTGTCTCACGACGTGCTCTACTAGAGTCTCAGCGGCAAACCCAACATTCCATCGAACATCTCGCGCATACTATGGCTGACCTAGTGGATCGAATGACTGCCTTGGAAACACGCTTGCCTGCTGCACGAGCCAACGATGACCATGTTGAAGAGGAAGACGACCATATTGAAGAGGAAGACGACCTATCCTATGCCGGAAACAATGCCATTGACCTTGACGAAGCTGCACGTCATCGCTTTCAGTTCAACCATCAAGGTATGGGCGGCCACCGCAACCGCCATCCACGAGGTAACAATGACAACCACAGGAACAATGATCCCTACTCTAAGGTAAAATTTTCAATACCTCCTTTTGCTGGCACCTATGATCCAGATGCATATTTAGATTGGGAGATGTCAGTCGAACAAAAATTTAATGCTCACATGGTTCCTACTGTCCACCGCGTGCGCTTAGCTACTAGTGACTTCACTGGATATGCTCTTCTTTGGTGGACTGAAATAGTTCAGGTTGGCAATGAGCCACCAAATTGGGATATGTTAAAATGGCAAATGCGTGGTAGATGGGTTCCTCCTTCATATAAACGTGATTTGAGAAAAAAATTGCAGCGCCTAAACCAAGGAAATAAATCGGTAGAGGAGTATTATCAGGAGTTGCAAATAGGTTGCATGCATGCTGAAATTGAGGAGGACAATGAGGATAAAATGGCCCGTTTTTATGGTGGTTTAAGACGTGAAATTCAGGATATCATTGATTATAAAGAATACAATACTATCACTCATCTTTTCCACCTTGCCATGCTTGCAGAAAAAGAATTGCAGGGTCGCCAACAACCACAACGCAGCATGAGGACCAACGTTGGTGGTGCTACTTCATGCTCAAGTGGGCAGCAGCAACGACCACCACCACCACCTTCTTGACCGATGGCTACATCAGCACCTTCTACATCTACAGCCCAGGCTGAGAGCTCCAAGGCTGCAGCATCCAAGGCGCCAGCCAAGCCCACCTCCTCGGCGGCCTCTACTGCATGTTCTGCATTTTTGCCACGGAAGACGGTGGCTACGTAAGTGCTAGTGATGTTGAAGATGAATATGCGCTTGCTGCTAACATTACAGGAGATGACGATACATTCGACGATGACGCTGTTTTTGCGCCGGATGCCCTTGCCGACCATGAAGCACTTATTGTACAACGTGTCTTGAGCACTCACATGCAGCAGGACGATCGGGCACAACGGAATAATCTGTTTCAGACCTTCTTCCTCGTCAATGACCGTCGTGTACGTGTCATCATCGACAGCGGTAGTTGCAACAATTTGGTGAGCCACGACATGGTAACGAAGCTTCAACTTCCCACACGTGCACATCCACACCCTTACCATTTGCAATGGTTCAACAATAGCGGTAAGGTCAAGGTAACACAAACTGCTCACATCAAATTTTCCATTGGTACATACTTCGGAGTTGCTGATTTTGATGTAGTACCAATGCAAGCATGTTCTCTGTTACTTGGTAGACCTTGGGAGTATGATACTGATGCTACACACCATGGTAGGAGCAATAAGTACACATTTATGTATAAAGGAAAGAAAGTTACATTGCTTCCTATGACTCCTGCTGAAATTGTGAAATTTGAACAAGAAAAACATGCTAGGGACGCAGAAAAGAGCAAACAACCTTCTGAAAATCAGCAAGTAGCCAAAATGCTTTCAAGGCAACAAAAAGATAAACTTGCTTCTCCTTCTTCATCACAAGTTATTAATCTCAAAGGACGTGTCATGCTTGCAACTAAAACTGACCTTGCTGAAATTTGTAATGATACTCCCATGATATATGGCTTGATTTGCACGAACATGTTGTTTTCACTTGCGAACATTCCTAGCTCTGTTCCTGTTGCAGTCACTGACCTTTTGCAGGAGTTTAACGATGTTTTTCCTGAGATACCACCCGGGCTGCCACCGATACGAGGCATCGAGCACCAAATTGATTTGGTCCCGGGAGCGTCTCTTCCTAATCGTGCAGCGTACCGTACCAATCCAGAGGAGACAAAAGAAATTGAGCGCCAAGTACAGGACCTTCTTGATCGTGGGTACGTCTATGAAAGCCTTAGTCCTTGTGCAGTACCCGTTCTTTTGGTACCTAAGAAAGATGGTAGTTGGCGCATGTGTGTTGATTGTCGTGCTATTAATAATATCACCATTCGATATCGACACCCTATTCCTAGATTGGATGACATGCTTGATGAGCTTAGTGGTGCCATTATCTTTACTAAGATCGATCTCCGTAGTGGCTACCACCAAATTCGCATGAAACTAGGTGATGAATGGAAAACTGCTTTTAAAACAAAGTTTGGATTATATGAGTGGCTTGTCATGCCTTTTGGACTTACTAATGCACCTAGTACCTTCATGCGCTTGATGAATGAAGTCCTACGACACTTTATAGGATGCTTTGTGGTTGTATACTTTGATGATATCTTGGTTTATAGCAAGTCTCTCACTGAACATGTTGAACACCTACGTGTTGTTTTTTCTGTCCTCCGTGAGGCTAGAATGTTTGGTAACCTTGAGAAGTGCACGTTTTGCATGGATCGAGTTGTGTCTCTTGGATATGTTGTCACTTCACAGGGTATCGAAGTTGACGCGGCAAAGGTAGAAGCAATCAACAGCTGGCCACAACCCCAAACTATCACACAGGTACGTAGTTTTCTTGGTCTTGCAGGTTTCTACCGTCGTTTTGTGAAAGATTTCAGCACCATAGCCGGTCCTTTACATGAGTTGACCAAGAAGGGAGTTACTTTTACTTGGGGACCAGCACAAGAACAAGCTTTTGCCACACTCAAGGATCGCCTTACACATGCACCTCTACTTCAGCTACCCGACTTCAGTAAGCCTTTTGAGTTAGAATGTGATGCTAGTGGTTTTGGACTATGAGGTGTGCTGCTACAAGGAGGTAAACCCGTGGCCTATTTTAGTGAGAAATTACATGGTCCACAGTTTAATTATTCTACCTATGATAAGGAATTATATGCCTTAGTGCGTGTGCTTGAAACTTGGCAACATTACCTTCTGCCTAAGGAATTTATTATTCATTCAGATCATGAAGCATTGAAGCATATACGTAGTCAAGCAAATCTGAAT
Source organism: Zizania palustris (assembly GCA_019279435.1). Classification (NCBI taxonomy): domain Eukaryota; kingdom Viridiplantae; phylum Streptophyta; class Magnoliopsida; order Poales; family Poaceae; genus Zizania; species Zizania palustris. Next base: position 27,378,173 of record JAAALK010000286.1, read on the forward strand.
AAACGACATGCTAAATGGGTAGAATTTATTGAGACTTTTCCATATATCATTAAGCATAAGAAAGGGAAAGATAATGTGATTGCCGATGCTTTATCTAGACGTTATACATTGCTTTCTCAACTTGATTATAAGATCTTTGGTTTAGAAACATTGAAAGACATGTATGCTACTGATTTGGACTTCAAAGATGCTTTTGCAAATTGTACAAATGACCGTGCTTGGAACAAATATGTGCTGAATAATGGATATTTTTTTCGTGCTAACAAGTTATGTGTGCCGACTAGCTCTCTTCGCTTGTTATTGCAGGAAGCACATGGTGGTGGTTTGATGGGTCATTTTGGATCAAAGAAAACCGAAGATGTGCTGTCCACACACTTCTATTGGCCTAGGATGAGACGAGATGTTGAGCGCTATGTGCCACGATGCACTACTTGCAATAAAGCTAAGTCCCGTCTAAACCTACATGGTCTTTATATGCCTCTGCCCGTTCCTAGTGTACCTTGGGAGGATATTTCTATGGATTTTGTGTTAGGATTACCTAGAACTAGGAGGGGGAGGGATAGTATTTTTGTGGTGGTAGATCGGTTTTCTAAAATGGCGCATTTTATACCTTGTCACAAGAGCGACGACGCTACAAATGTTGCTGATTAGTGTTTCAGAGAGGTCGTACGCTTGCATGGAGTTCCCAATACCATCGTTTCATATCATGATGCTAAATTCTTAAGTCATTTTTGGAGGACGTTGTGGCATAAGTTGGGGACGAAGCTGCTGTTTTCTACTACTTGTCACCCCCAAACGGATGGGCAAACGGAGGTCGTCAACCGCACATTGTCCACCATGCTGAGGGCTGTTTTGAAGACCAACTTGAAGCTTTGGGAAGAGTGTCTACCTCATATTGAGTTTGCATATAATAGGTCAGTACACTCCACTACTAAGGTAAGTCCGTTTCAAGTGGTCTATGGCTTTAATCCGCGTGCTCCTATTGATTTGCTACCATTACCACCATCTGAAAAATTGAATTTTGATGCTACTACACGTGCTGAATTATTGCTTAAGATGCATGAAACTACTAAAGCAAACATAGAGAAAATGAATGAGAAATATCGTGCTTATGGTAGTAAGGGTAGAAAAGAGATAACATTTGAGCCGGGTGATCTTGTTTGGTTGCACTTGCGCAAGGATCGTTTTCCTGATTTGAGAAAGTCTAAATTGATGCCCCGTGCTGATGGTCCTTTCCGTGTGCTTGAGAAGATAAATGATAATGCATATAAACTTGAGTTGCCTGCAGCTTTTGGGGTTAGTCCCACATTTAACATTTCAGATTTAAAGCCCTATTTGGGAGATGACGATGAGCTTGAGTCGAGGACGACTCCAAATCAAGAGAGGGAGGATGATGAGGACATCACTTCACATGATACACACATGGAGCCTCCAACTACAATTCAATTACAAGGACCAATCACACGCGCCCGTGCCCGTCGCTTGAACCATGAGGTTAATTCTTTCCTTAGCAACTATGTTAATATTTGTTTGGACGGGATGCTACTGAATACTAGTGATATTTTGTTGCTTAGAAACATGGGAGATGGAATAGAAGAGTTGGAGTTGAAGACGGAGTCGCACGGATGATTTGAAGTCAAGAATTCGCTGGTTCAGACTACAACGACCACCATGCACCAAAATGGGCATAACTTCCTCATACGAAGTCCGATTGGCGCGTTCTTGGACTTTTTGGAAAGCTGAGGAGAAGACGGATTGTTTGTCATTAGTTTCGTCTCATTTGGAGTCTCGAGTCGACCTGTGTGTTTAAAACAGTACTGCGTGACAGAATTGGGCCGTGTTGGCCCATAGTCCGAGTCTGTACGTATTCTAGCCCACAGCCCGAGTCTGTACGCCTTCCATAGGCTGCCCACGCCTTATATCCTCACGCCAGCCGCCTCTAGGGTTAGGTTTTGCTTTGTTTGCATCTACACTTGTGTGTTTAGATCCCACCTCTTGCACCGGACCGATTGGCTGCTGCATAGGCGTTTGTGAAACCTCACCTTTTCATTGTTTGTCTGTGATTTGGCATTCGACTTGTATCCTTCCTGTTCTTGCTTGTGTTCTTGGGTTCGCTTGCAGGAATTAGCCTTCGTGGCGAGGTCAATCGTGTCCTGCGTGGTTGATAACTAACGGAGACAGTGGTATAACGATTGCAAGGTTTTGATCCGCCGGACCGGAGCCTTGGATCGCCAACGTCGAGATTCTCCACCAACCCAAGTTATCCTTTACCTAGCGGAAGATCGGGACCAATCCCCCCATCATCTACTTTGCAAGACTTTGGGTTGTTCTTCCCTGCGAGAGTACCTTTGTTTTGTGACAGTACCAGCGCGATTAGTGTAGGGAAAAACCCATGTATTCATTCAAAAACCAAACATATTGATGTGCGCTTTCACTTTTTGAGGGATCAATATGAGAAAGGTGTCATTGAACTTGTTCATGTTGATACCCATCATCAGTTGGCTGACATTTTTACCAAACCCCTAGATCAGTCTACTTTTGAGCGTTTGCGAGGGGATTTGGGAGTTGTGTATCTTTTTTAGGATATTTCGAGTCAGTTTTCTTTCTTCTTTACTTTTTTCTTGAGTCTTTTTCATGTGTGTTCATATCATGCATAATCACATATCACACATTGATCTTGCTTCTGTTATATGATTGATCTACTTTACTTATTCTAGATAGTACATGCTTTTGAATACTTGTCGATGATCATGCTTTGCTTCAATTCACATGATATGTATGATATTTGTCAATGCATGGCTTTTATGATTTAAAATTGAAAAATTATCACCATTGCTTCTGGTAACTAGCATGTGTAGGTTGAATGCTTCTGCTATCTGTTACATGCCTTGTAGCTAGATCCTTACTTAGATGCAGATATGAAACTTGGACATCTATATGTTTTAACATTTAAAATGTGCTATAAAAATGATAAAAATCAGAAAAATAAAAATTCCATGCCTTTTTATGCTTAATTTGAAAAGTTCCAGGTGGGTTTGCTTTGTCGCATTGCATTGTTCTCGACTGCTTACCATAGCACTTTGGTATGAACTGGGACAGTGTAATGTATGCCAATACCAATGTCTTAAGCTTCTGATGGTCCAGTTCTGGCCTAGGCTTGACTTGGTCGGTTAGCATAAGGTTGACATGCAAATAACCCCTAGCAAAAATTAAAAAGGAAAAGAAAAAGCCTAAAAATTTAAAAAATAACAAGTTTGCTGAAGCACTTTGTTCTGGACAATGCTTATCTTGGTAGATATCAGCTAGCCTTTGCATCTCATGCTTTACTTTTCTTGTCAACTATAAAATGTGGTGATATTTTTGTTTGCAAAAATTGAAAATGCGTGCTAAGGACTTTCTTTGTATACCATCTGTTGCACTAATCATGCCATGTGTCTTAGATAATATTACTTTTGCTATACTTGCTAGATGTTGTAATTGCAGTCAATCATATCTGAGAAACATGATTTTTACACTCCACTTGCACCCCAGTTGTATTCATTGCATATTTTGAGGGGGAGATGCATTTCAGGGGGAGTTTGAGTCTGTGTTTCTTTAGAGTGCTTTTAGTCTCACTTGATGAGTCCAATTGTCAATAAGGTGGAGAAATTTTGGGTTACTCGATCTTTTAGAAGAGTTTAGGGGGAGTTTTGGCTTTCTCTGGGATTTGTTTCAGGGGGAGTTTTAGTCTCTTTTGTCTTACTCTTTGGTTGTCCTTGATAATTCTGAGATTGCACTCATTTTTGAGTTTTTAGTTTTGGTTAACCATAATGACCGTTTTTCTTGCCTTTGTTCGGTTTTTTGGTCATTAGGGTTAAACTTTTATTTTATTTTCTTATTTCTGTCTTGTTGTGTTTTTTTCGTGTTTCCACATGTGCTTGCAGGTTCTGAAGAGCTGATGAAGAGAGTGTTGACAATGCACTCATCAAGGGGGAGATTGAGGAGCCATCTTGAAGAGCATGGGCCTCATGGCTCTAGATGTAATGAGTGATTGTCAACGGAAGTCAAGAAGACATGAATAGAAGAGCAGACCTGCTGTGTCTAGGCCGCATGTGACTCAGGTACACGGGCAGCGAGTGACTCCTGGGCATACTGGTCGCGGAGTCGAGCTGGCCCAATCTGAGTACATGGGCTAGGAGCACCAGAGGATCCACTAGTCTATTGACCGGTATTGACTCAGGTACATGGGTGATGAGCGATTGCTGGGCTGAGGGAGCCGTGGAATCGGGCCATCCCAATCCAGGTACGTCGTGCGAAGACGGTGGATGCTTTGTCAGTTTCGGTGCAAAACTGATGACCGTTGATCTCGGATCTGACCGTTGTGTAGTGACGCCGTAGCTGCTACGAAAGCTCCGCATCAGGACAAGTTATTTTTATTTAGGATTTTACTATTTTGCATTTAGGCCCACAGTCTGTTAGTCGAGTCTATAAAAAACCCTAAGGGCATTTCGGTCTTTTCCATTTTTGTTTCAGCATCTGTTTAAACCATAGGATTAGGGTTACCAATTTTTTTTAAAATCAATTTTTAGGGTCACTTTTTCTGCGTGTTCCTCGTCTCCACTATTCACCGCCGTCGGCATTTCTTTTCCTCTAAAATTGCCGTCGGCTGCATTGTGTTTGCTTCTTAGCTTCTTCCAGTCGCTAGCCGCACGCTATAGCCAACTATTGGCTCGAGTCATGAGATAGTAGGAGTACTAGTTCACGCGTGCAGATGTTGTCGTGCGCATCCAGGAAGAGGAGCCAAGGCAGCCTAGGCATACCTGTCGTGGCTAGGCCGTAGGCATCAGCAGCGCAGCCTGGCAGGAGAGCAGTGGTGGCTTGCGGGCTTCAGCAACTCAGCAGCAGCTCGAGGCAACCAGGGCGCAGCGACGGGACGTGTACGTGTGGGACCCATCGGCGCGCAGCACAAGCAGCAGTCCGGGTGATCAAGGTAAGTAGAAACAGTGTATTTGCTAGTTAATTTGTGTGAAGCAGTGTATAGGCTCGAAAATCGATGCAATTTCTGGTAGTGTTCGCTCTGAACGTTTTAAGCCTAGTCCTGTTAATCTGTATCTACGTTCAGTGATGTGCATGATTAGTAAACTGTTTTTGGCCAGCACTAGTTTCTTGTGTTATATTAGGACTTCCTTGACGAACTCACCTAAACACTTTATTTCACTTACTTGTTGACCTTGTGATGGATGAAATGTCTGTGAATGATGGATATCTTTATGTGCTTGATGGATTACCTATGATTTGGTGAAATCTTTGTGGAGATGCTATTTGTTATGTGAATGATTTTAATCTGCCTTTAAGCACTGTGTTGGTGTCTTTTAGATTAGAACACCGGTCATTTTTAGGCTATATTATTTTTAGTACCCGTGATCTATTTTGCTTCGGCTGATTGTCTGTCGAGGTGCGTTGGGTGTTGGGAGAAGGCCATTTGATTCGAAAGAATTTTTTAGGCACCCATTCACCCAACTATTGTCGCTACTTTCGGTCCTACACCTGCCTAGGCTCAGCCTTCAAATGTTGATGTCGAAGTGCTCGAGGATTTGGAGACGCTTCGCCAACATTGAGTAGTGCTCGAAGTATCTAGGTCCAAAGGCCCCCTTCTGTTCAAAGTACCGTGGGGTCCTAGGGGTGAAGTCATACGTGAGGTAGCCCAAGAGCTACTAGCCTCCTTAAAGGTTGAGCGCCTTCAGAGCTCTTTGTCTTCTTCGGACTTGAGCGACTTCGAAGTGGCTCTAGATGGTAGGGGATCCTACCTTCGAATGCGCCTTCGCAAGACGGTAATGAAATCTTGGATTTTCCGCTTTTGATATGGAGCCACCTATGACTCGTACTTGGGACGATTTTCAAGAAGAGCGAAGGGCCTATCGAGCCTCGAAGCGCGGAAGGTCCGGCTTCGGCGAGGGTTCGCCCATCCGAGGGGTCCTCGTCGAAAAAGGAGCAAATGGGGGTTGATTTTTTTGGGTTCTTAGGCCAACTTTTACTTAGGTTTTGATAGCGCTTATTCGTAGCATTTTAGTTTTGAAGTGTGTCAATATACTTCGCAACTACTAATGCGCTTCGAAATGTAATGCACTTCACTAATATAATGTACTTCACAACTATAATGAATGAACATTATTTCTATTCGTACTTCAAATGAATGAATAGCGAAGCACACTCCACATGCATGGTTATTGGTCCCCCCTTGCACGTGGCATATGTGGCTCAACGTATCTTAGAATGCAGAGGGGTGCGTTCGGCCCGCAGGCTTCGATCGCTTGACTTGGAGAAAATTGAAAATTTTCACTTTGATTTATATTAGACGAAGACTGGTTTAGTTTTGAATACATCGATCGAAGCCTGGCTTTGGGTTTTACTTGAGGCGAAGCCTGGTTTAGGTCTTCATGACGGAGGGTTCTGTGCCGGAATGGCCTCCGAAAGGGAGAGGTACAAAGAATGGGACATCAGAGAGGATGGGAGCATATATCATGAAACCTTACGGCCGAGGTAGCCTTCACATTTCTCGACTATGCGGAGGCCGAAGTAGTCTTTACTGCTCGAATACTTGCTTCGCTTAAGATGAAGGGATCTTAGATATTACCATTTTTAACATAGCGTTAGCAGGATGTGAACCGAAACCCTTAGAAGGTTTCGAACTGAAGTTTTTAGAATACTTCGAACCAAACTGAAGGTTTTAGAAGACTTCAAACCGAAGCCTTCAGTAGGCTTCGAATATACTGTCATTTGGATATATGGATTTGAAGTCTGGTATTAGCCATTGGGCCTTAGGCCTGGTTGATGGGACTCCCTAGGGAGTCTATCCATCGTCTGGGTGGCCAACGGTCCGAAATCAAACCGTCGCTGCAAGGAGGCATGATGCCCTATATTAATTTGGCCCCACTAGTCATAAATTGCAAAGGGTTCTTCTGGTGTAGTAAAAATGTGGACCGAGTTGAGCATTGTGCATTTTTACCGCCTATAAAACCCCATCGTCACCCCCAAGCTCATTACACACCCCTGCTCTTGTGTTCACTACTTTCTAATTATGTAGCTTTTCATTCCAGGGCCCTTAGCTTTTAGCTTCCGAAGCCTCTTTTCTGTTGGTTGCGAAGTCCATTGTTAGGATGCCGAATAAAGATTCATCATTGAAGGGCCTCTTTCTGGGTGGTGGGTCTAGCTCCATTCAATCCTAGACAGCGGTGGCAGCAGCAACAGTCGCAATGAAGGCCAAGGCAAAAGTCTATGGCATGTTCGATCTCCGTCCTCCGTTGGAGAAGTTCATGCAGACTCTTGAGTTAGGGAAGACGAAGTCTACTCTGGAGTCTATACATAGAGCTTGTGCGGGGAGAGTTTTGAAGAAGGTGGGTTTCTATGTCTCGAAGACTGATACAACACTGGCTCTGTGGTCTTCGAAGCCTACTTCGATGCGGGGCTCGGGGTCCCGGCCGATGACTTGATTGGCGGGGTACTACAATTATTCCATTTCGATCTCCCCTAGTTATCTCCGAACACCGTAGTCAGGCTCGCCATCTTCGAATGGGCCATGAGGTCCGAAGGGTACGAGGGTTGTGCAGACGTCTTCACAACTCTTCACTTTGTGAACTATCAGCTGAAGAAGAGGACTGGCAAAGATGGAGTGGATAGGTCTCTGGCCTTTGGCAGCATAAACTTTCAACTCCACAAGGAGTATGCTGATTCCTTCCTGGCGAGGGCCATCAATGACTGTTGGTACACGAGGTGGGATAAAATTTGGTTTTATATCACTGTCAGAGAGGACTCCCCACTTCGCAGCAAAACCGCTCTCATCGCATACTACCGTGAGGCCGGATTGGCCATTGACTCTACAACTATCAATTCAAGGATCTAGTTGTTGCAGAAGGTGGCGCTTAGGATGAGCATGAGGGACCTCGTAGAGGAATTCATATCCCTTCGGATCAGCCCCCTCGTCAGCAGATGGTCGAAGGATATCTTCTTGGACTCTGTTGAAGATGACTTGAAGGAGATCTCTTCGGAGTTCCTTCGTGAGTTTTGAAAATATTGTTCTTGTGGTGTTGATACTTTACTCAATACTTTAATTAATTGGGATCCGTTATATTGTAGACAAGAGGGAGACATTGCTGATAGAGGCTATGATTATAGCAGCGGAGCGTGTCCTGGGGGCTTCGTCTCATCATGAGCAGAGCCACCGCCTTGGCTTCGTTGGGACCTAGCAAAGGTACAACCGGGTATGGGCTTGCATTGGGGCAGAAAAAGTCCCAACACTCCTTGAGCTTGTGAACCCAATGCCCTCCAGCAGGTGGCAAAAGAGAAAAAGAATGAAAGACAAAGAACGGGAGGGTTTATCACCTCAATGCCCTAGAGGACACCTTGACTCCATAGAATCCTCTCAGTCGACCCCAGCAGCCATAGCTAGTGGCATGAGGACTTAACCTCCTTCGAGTGCTGGCCTTGAAGCGAAGAAAGTGGAGACTAGGGATTTTGATCTAGTGGACTTGGAGCCCAGAGAATCGGAGGTCCAACAGGACGAAGACTTCGATAGCTTATTTGGGGTCCCAGACCCACCGGAGCTCTCTCCAGTTGAGGATGAGATCGAAGGTATTTTAATGTCCTCGCCATTTTGTTCCTTCGCTTTTCTACTTCATTTCCAACTTTTTCTTTTCATTAGATGCTGTCGGAGCCAAAACAATTATCCCTAACCCTGACAAAGAGGGGGGTCCTCCAGTAGCAGCGAGAGTAGCAGCGGAGGGTCCAGTGAGGACTCCTCTCCAAATGAAAAGGACGGAGGGGATGCCAATGGAAAAGCAACTCACCAATGTCCTACGATCGAAATAATCGATGTCGTGGAGCGGAGCCCGCCTCTGGAGGCGACCACAAGTCGGGTGCATTTGGTAAGGCCATTTATCTTGCTGGTGTTGCCTACTGGTGAGTTAGTGTCCCATTTCTTTCGAGGCAGCGAAGGCCTCATGTCTAGCGACTTGGTAATGGAGATGGGCTGCTACCCACACAGGGAGCTCGCTTTGGCCACCGAAGAGGCTATTCTTCAGGTAACTGAGCTTGTAAAGGGTTCGTCAAATGTTTGACTTTTAATTGCTTCTAATAACTTTTTGTTTTTGTTTCATCAGGCCTTCGCACTGCTTCATGGGACTGCCATCGTCGTAAACCACCAAGAAGACTGTGCTGCATAGGGCTTCGGAAACCTTCACCGCCATGCTTCGGAAGCCACACATCAGTGGGAACATGTTGAAGTGGCTGCTGAAGCATCGAAGGCCGAAGCAGCCAAGGCCCACTAGGTTGCGGCCGTAGCTACTTCGGAAGCCGAGGGCCTCTAGCAAGCCCTCCAAGCTTCGAAGGATGAGGCCGAGGGTATTAAGGTGGAGGATGAAGAGCTTCGTGCCAAGAATGAAGCCTTAAAGGATTAAAGGGCCGAAGTTATCCGGGGGGTCGATAATGCCACCTCCATCATAACGAGGATGTTGGAGCGCATGGGGACTCAATGCCAAACCACAAGCTTCACAGCCCAAGATCCTGCCCAACGCCGTCTTGGATTTTTTCATACGGCCGCTCGCGTTATGGAGGGTGCCTTGCTGGGTTTCGCATAGACTGCTAAAAGAGTAGCGTGCCAGGGGGTGCTTCAGATGCTCCATGAAGTGGGTTTCCAGCACCTCGAGTCTGCGACCTCCATTAAGCCGGTGTCTTTTGGGGGGTCTCTCTTGACTTCGCCAGCTCCGCAGGTGCTCAAGTCTTGGTGCCAACTTCACGAGCCTTGGAAGTCCCAGGCACAGGAAGCCGCACTCAAACTTCAGTAGAACGATCGCACAAGTTGCGCGAAGCAGCACTCACCTGCTTTGGGATCAAAGCCTCCTCCTCCGAAGGTGTAGATCTCTTAGGCCTCCGTTTTGTAACACTTAGTCGTATTAATGTAACACAGACTTATCCATTTATTATTAATGAAATGCGGAGTTATTTTGGACTTGTTTATGCTCAATCTTCGAATGTCTAAGTTGATGTCGAAGTACTTGATTATTCGGAGGCACTTCGCCACCAATGGGTAGTGTTCAAAGTAGCTAGGTGCGAAAGCCGCCCTCAAGCCACCCTCGATTCAAGATACCGAGGGGTCCTACGGTCAAAGTTAACACCGAAGTAGCTCAAGAAATATTAGCCTCTACAATTAGCGAAGCATACTCTATACACATCGTAACTAGCTCTTGGCCTCGTGACTATCGAGGTAGTCTCCGGATAGACTTGAATACTTTTCTAAGTCAATACAAAGGGGTCTTCGATTGGCTCTTTGCCTTTGAATTAACAGAGGGCTTCGGCCTCTCGTAGGCTTCGTAGATTGTTGGACAGAAACAGGCGACTAGAGGGGGTGAATGGGAGCTTTTAAAATTCTGTTTTGCTGAACAGGCTTCGAACACACCCTTCGAAGTGTCTAGTTTGGAGGTATCGAACACACTCCGAACACATGCTTTGAATGGGGTAAAAGTTTGAAGTTCAAAAGACTTCGCTCGCACTCAAAAACCCTTCAATGCATGGGACTCTGCAAAGATAGTGCAGGCTCCGCACACGACGTGCCTTCGAGCAGACTTCGCACTATTTTTCTTCGCACAAGTGTGTTTCCCTCAAAGAGCTCATAACAGATACTCCGCACTAGTAACTGGTACTAGGCTTTGCACTTCGCAGTGTTGTAAACCGAGACACAAAAATTACTGCAATGAGAAATTAGGCTCTAGGAAGAAAACAAGCTTGGAGCCAAACTTCACATGGTACTTCGCTAGTAATCAGTGAGGTCTAGCCTCCGATTTACACAGAACGAATTAGACACCAAACTCAAAAAACTCGCATGTATGAGTGACACAACACATCGTATGAAATAACACAGAGAAAGAACTATGGTTCACAAGAAATGAAATGAAGGGCAGACAACTCAACTCATACAGTGCAAAGAAAATAGATACAAGTTCATGCAATGTGAATCAAAGATGAAGAGGAAGAATATGATGATCTCTTGGAGTAGTTTCTCTCCATCTCGATGAATAAGGCCTTGTCTCGCTTCTTGTTCTCGCACCGGTAGTCCTTTAGGGCCTTTTGAAAGAACCTCGTCTTGGGCTTGCCCATTGTGAAGGTGGAGTTGTCGTGCTTGTTGGAGTCATAGGAGCCATCGCCGGTGCCCTTCTTGTGTGTGTTCCACTTGGGGCAGTCGGTGATGAAATGACCTGGATCACCACACTAAAAGCAACCATGTTTTGTGCCGTGTCGTTTGAACATTTTTTATCATAGACATGATGAACATGGATATTGAAAAGACAAAGGTCATCATCTCCCAGCAAATCCAATTGGTCCTTAGTGATAGGCATCAAAGAGGACAAAGCACAAATCAAAGCAGCAGGATCAGTAGAAGGTGTCGCAAGCGCCAGGATTTTTGATCCAGAACCATTGAGATTTGATCTCAACTGGATATCAACCTATGAGGCCTTGAGCTTACTGAAAAGCTCTGCGATAGTCAAGGTATCATAAGAAGCGCTCTCAACAATAGAGGATACTTTGATCTCCTAGATCTTAGGGTCCAAGGTATGAAGAACCTTGAGCGCCTATTCATGATCTGAGTCTAGCTGATCATGATCAGCCTTGTTGGCCCGAATCTTGTTAATGATCATCTGAAAGCGACCAAACAAGGCTTCAACTATCTCACCTGGCTTCTATGAGATGTTTTCGTATTCTCGCCGGTAGGTCTGATAGAGCCTAGCCTTGACCTAAGCTGTCTCCTCATGGTGTGCATGGAGGGTAGCACAGATATCTCGAGCAGTGTCGAGATGGCTAACGTGCTCAAACTCACTGGGACCTAAACCAGAAAATAGTATGTTCACTGCCTTGTTGTTCAGGTCATGTAGAGCGACTATCTCAGGAGTAGTACGTTCTGCAGCTGGAAGCACGGTAAAAGTAGAATGAACACACATGTCCCATATCCCTGAGCTCTAGCTCAATAGATAGGCTCACATGAGAGTCTTCCAGTAGTTATAGCAAAAAACCTCAAGGGACGGAACTGTTGACACGAAAACGTGCCCCCGCACTTGGGTCAGTTCGACGATCCAAAAGCGTACAAATACTTAGGGACAAGCTTAAGTGTAACACAACACCGACGTCATGTTCTAACTACCCTTAACTATGGTAAGGGGGTGGAGTCGCCAGCTGGTAATCAGATCACATAAAAATAATCCAATTAGCCGAAAGAAATATATTAAACAGAACAGATCAGCAACCCGAGTGGAGCCTGACTGATCCAAAGTGTATAGTGCGAAGGGTATTGTCACGCCCCGATTTAATAAAGCCGGGGATTTATTGAAATTCCATAGAAAATCAATAAACACAAGACGTTCATCACACGACTGCGTACAATACGCCAATCAATCATGGTTCGTAGAAAATATTAATACAAAAGAGTTAAATAAAGAGAAACTAATAAATAAATCCTCTAGATGAACGTCTTCTTCCAGTCTCGTGCCTTGACTGGGTCGCTACTCCAGACCTTCGCCCTCCTCGTAGTAGACCGCCTCTGGTGGTGTAAGTCAACGGGGGTGAGTTCAATCGTACTCAGCAAGCCACCGAATGCAATTATAATGCAAGGTAAAAACAAGGAAGGTAGTGGCTTACTTTTGCGGAAAAGCACAATTTGTAAAGCAATTAATGTAATCAAGTTATTATTACAGAAAAGTAAACATGAGTCATGCATCATCTTTCATCATCTTCTAACTCGAGGGGTACAGTCAGCCCACCCTCGCTCAATAGTCCTTACATGCAATGAATAACCCAAACATTCACATAAAAGTAAACTAACTGCGAGAGGTCACACAACCCGCCCTTGACCATGGGCTCGGCTTTTCGAAAAGATTTATTACTCTGATCAGAGGTGTAATACTGTACCCACAAGGCACTCATTTCCCGCACACTGCAGTGTGTTAAATGACTCCTGTCACGAGAAACTCGTGCCAAAACCTTCAACATGGAACACACCAATTCGATCACACCCTCTTATAGGTTTCATATGGTTTCCCAGTCACTTCGGGCCACGCCATACCCCCCCTTGAGCCACGTCGGTACAAGTCACCCGCAGGCTTGCCCCTTGTACCCCTCCACTATGGTGTTCCAAGTTGGTACTATCCATACCTTCAGTTAGGACTTACCCACTAGACTTGTGGTTAGTACGGAAGTGCTTTGCAACGGATCCCGCAGACCGGTCCTTATAGTGCCCCGGGTGCGACCAACCAATGCCCTATCTTGCACCCGGAACCCACCATACTTATAACATAGCCAACTCCAACAAAGTCCAGAGACGAGAATAATGGGGAAATACATATAGTAGAATCCAGCTATCTACGACTCATTCTTTTATCTTATAGCAGTTGTGTCGGTACATTGGACACTAGCTAATGTAATATTTTGTAGAGTGACAAGGAGTTCAGGCTCAATAAGCATGGCTTGGGTTTACACACAAGGATGGGGATCTAATAAATATAATGTAGGGCTTGATAACAGACTAATGCAATATTTAATTCCTATGAGTTATAGCGGTAATTATGAAATACTGGGCTCAATGATGAACAAAATAGGGGTTGTGACTTGCCTTTATCCGCGAATGGTGAAGGTGGAACCTCGGGGTAAGACTTCGGATCATCGACGGCGTCGTAGTCTTCTTGATACGGAAAAGTAAACACAACATTCAATAAACAACCCAAAATCAAGCATACAAGCATACATGTTTTGTTGGATTAAATAAAGGAGATAGGGTTTTAAGTTCTATGAATTTATTACTTAAATATTTAAGATTAAGTTTTAAAGAGGTTCCTGAATTTTATAACTTGATATAAGCATTTTTCCTAAGGGGGTTTTTATTTTCCCTTTTTAGAGTTGAAGTAAAAAGGTATAAAATAGCCTTAATGTTTTTATTGTAGTAAAAAGAGTGAAATTAAGTTATTAGGTCTTCTGAAGTTATTATGTAAGTTTTTAGGATATTTTCATAAAGTGTTGACTTTTTATTATATGAGTTAATTAAATATCCTAAAAGGGCTTTTGCAATATTATTTAATAGAATAGAGTGGGCAAAGTGAACATTCTATTTTTATTGTATTAGAACAGTGAATTGACGTCATAATATCTTCTGAAATTAATATATAGATTTTTAAGGGTTTTTCTGAGTTATTTAAATGAAATATTAATTAAATCCTAAAGGGGACTTTCCTTTATATTTTAATAAGATTATTTTGTGCCAAATAAACATATTGTTTTTATTGCATAAAGTGTAGAGAATAAAAAGATAAATTTTTCAGAATTGAAATGGTGAAATTTGGAGTTAATTTGAGCAAGATATGAATTTTTAATGTGGGGCCTGATCTGGACCGTCCGATCCAGATCGGGTGGCCGACAACGAGGTGGGGCACTTAAGTCACAGCGGACGGCTGTGATTAAAAGAAATCTAACCGGTACGCGTGGACGTCTGAGATTAACCCGGGGTTTTAAATGAAATCCAACTCTCCAGATCAACGGATACAGATTCAGTGCGATCCGAGGGCGAGGATTAAATCCGTGGCCGATCTAATCTCAGCCGTCCATCCGCGATCGCACGGCGGAGATCTCCTCCGGCACGCACACGACACGGGGAAGACTGAGACCTTCGTCTCCGACTCCGGCCGAGCGATGCACGGTGGCGACGGTCGGTAAAACCCGAAGGGAGTGGCTAAAACGGAAAGAGGAGGAAACGGGGAGCATGGGGGTACCACTGACGACGGGGGATGATGACCGGCGGTGATCGACGACGAGGAGGGGGCGGCGGAGCTCCTCGGGATCAATGGTGGCGGTTTGTTACGGGGTCATCCCGGCCAACCAAGGCAAGGCCGGGGTGGAGGGCGTGGAGGCGGACCTAGCGGTGGCGACGGCAAGGGCGGCGGTGGCTCGGAGGGGAAAGGGGAAAAATTGGATGGCTGAAGATCTAGGCCCCATGTGAGTTTTGGTAATTAATGACAAACGTGCGTTTGTGGACTAATATTTTTCTTAAGTGTGAAGGAAATGATTAGGTCCCGCGCAAATGGAGGACGAGATGGAAAACCCGAAGATCTGGATGATTAAAGAGCAACGGCAAAAGGTTTGAAGAAAACTAGAAATTGATCGAGGTGTTTGGAGCGATCAATTAGGCTAGGTTTAAATCTTATTTTTGCCGTACTATAAAGAGGGGTTGCATCTTGGTTATGAGTTGATTTTCAAGTGCCAATTTGCATTGCATATAGTATCTTTCGATCATGTGTGATTGTTGCAAAAGTTACAAATTTGGCAAAATTCCTTGAATATACAAAATACAACTTTTGGAGTTGTCTGGCCCTGGTGGTCTGATCGACCATATGGGTCCGGTCAGACCGGCTTGAGATGGGCGGTCCGACCGGCCAGGGGGCCGGTCCGACCGGGTTTCGCAGGACTGCAAAGTGGTGTTTTACAGAGCCGACGGGAGCTTTATCGGTCCGACCGAGCCGATGGCCGGTCAGACCGGGTAGGACCGGTCCAACCGGGCCAGCATGGCCGGTCGGACCGAATGGACCTGTCACATCAGTAAATGGCTAGTTTTCTAGCCGTTGCAGTTGGGGTCGGTCAGACCAGCCCAAGATGGGCGGTCAGACCGACAGTGCGCGGAGAGCCTCATAACTCTTGTAACGGCTAGTTTTTGGGTGTGTGGCTATATAAACCCTTGTTACAGCTCCTTTGCTAGACTTTTGGCATTCATTTGAGCAAACTTGAGCACAAGAGAGTCTCTCCCACCATTGAACACTAAATTGAGCACTAGTGTGGTTGTGAAGAAAAAGGGGTGATCAAGTGATTGAATAGATTGCATTGCATTTGCATTTTGGCACTTGATCGTCTTATCCTAGCTTTGATTGCAGCTTGTTACTCTTGGAGATTGTCATCTCCTAGACGGCTTGGAGAAGAAACCGGTGATCTCTCCAAGAAGGTTGTGGAGGAGACCCGGGAGGTTGTGAAGGTTGGAGCTCACCTATCCAGAGTGGAGAAGATCTACCACTAGTGCTCGAGGCCCGAGAGTTGCACTTCCGGTGCTGGCTCATCTTCAAGCTAATTTCTCCTTTAGAAATCCATGGCTTGGTGAAGAGAGCGGTCAAGTGAAACTCGCCTCAACGAGGACGTAGGAAATTGGCAAATTTCCAAACCTCGGGATAAAATTCGGTTGTCTCTTGTCCCCTTTACTTTGAGCAAGTTAAATTGTGCAAATTTATCTTCTTAGAGTAATTTATACTTGCCATCCTAGGTTGCATTATTTAATCTAGTTGTTTGTTTCTATTGTCTAAGGTCCTTGTCTATTGTTTAACTAAATTGAATTAGTTTTGAAAACCGCCTATTCACCCCCCTCTAGTCGGTTCATCGATCCTACAAGTGGTATCAGAGCTTGGTCTCTCAATTTAGGCTTTACCACCTAGAGAGAAGATGTCCGACGAGGTGGTTCACAACGTAGGCAAAGGTCCTTTCTTTGATGGCTCAAATTATTCCATTTGGAAAGTACGTATGTGTTGGGGGAAAATATTCCATCCTCAGGGTTATTGCAGTAACAACACAAAGGCAGATAATGGATTCGAAGGTTTGCAACATGCATCTTCGGAGACGCCTTGAGTCAAGCTCGAAGTATGAAGATGGACCTTAGTTCGGAGTATATCTTCGAACATAGACTCTTTTGAGATCTTTTCTGCCAGCTAAGATGGAAGACTTATCTTCTATCTTTAGATTAGTCTTTTACCATTTTAGCCCTATTAAGGGTACCGAATAGTTTCCACTAAGTCGGTTGTAATAGAGGGGTAAATAGGTCTTTTCCTTAATGTTTGGGCCTATAAATACCCCCCGTTTCACCCTGTAATAGGGACCGAATACATGTTATTCAATACACACTTTCGAACTATTCTAAGTTATTATCCTTTCGGAGGCTTAGAACAGTTCACTTCGCAAACACTTCGTTTGTTAGTTTCTAATCCTCAGAAACCAGTTAGCGTAATCTTTTACGCCAACAGTTGGCGCCGTCCGTGGGGATCCTAGTCCAAGAAACTTCGTTCTCTACAAACTTCTTACATCATGCCTCCTAAGCGGAGTGCAACTCGTAACCCTGTTCGGAGGTCCCCTCGGACCTCCGGAGGGGCATCTCCCGATACTGTTGAGGTCGGAGGACCTTCGACGTTTCCTCCACCTCAAACTCTGGAAGGGGTTCCCATTCCTTGAGCATACGGAGTTCCTCCACCAACTCCATCCATACTTCGACCACCCGGAGTTCCTCTTCCACCTCAAGTTCCACTCCGAACTGATCCTCTCAGTTCTCAAGACCCGGAAGATCCTTCTGGAGGAGATGAAGACAACCTTGGTGATATGGCCGCTCAAATGGCCAGTCTCCAGGCTGAAGTAGCAAGATGGCGACAAGAAGCCGCAAACAGGCTTCGTTCTCAAGCCATCCCAGTTATTCCAGAAGTTCCTGAAGACGACGAACCTATCTATCCTGAAGCCCCGGAGAACGCCTCCTTTCATACTGAATCTCCGCTGCATCTTGGACTACAAAAGGTTCGCTTCGATCCGAAGTTTAAGACTTCGAAGCTTTGCAAGTATGCCGGAGATGAGGACCCTGGAGAATTTGTCCGTATGCTCTAGCAATTGAAGCTAGTGGAGGAGTTCGAGACACCATGGCAAAATGCTTCCCTTTAGCTCTTCAAGGAGTGGCATTAAGGTGGTTCTGGTCTTTGAAGCCAGGATCAATTAATTCATGGGGGCAGCTGAAGAAGAAGTTCGTAAGCGATTTTCAAGGCACCTTCGTGCCTCCAATGTCAACGGGAAGTCTTTTCCAGGTGAAGCAACTCCTTGGAGAGATATTGAGGCAATATTTCAAGCACTTCGCTCATACGAAGTCGCAGATCTGAGGATTAACTACATCTTCGGTAGTTGACGCAGCTTGGGAAGGTGTCATTCATCAAGGCCTCCTTGATAAACTTCACCGGAAAAGCATATCTTCTGTTTCTCAGTTGATGTCATACTTTGAAGAATATGCGAGGTCAGAAGAAGGTTGGCTTTGAAGAACTGCAGCTACTCCGTCCATACTGCAGGAAGTAAAAGTGGAAGTAAAAACTTCGGCACAGCCGCGGGAACCAGTCTTCGAAGTTCAGCATGATAGGAGAAGGGGTTCAAAAGCATCCCCGTTCTGAAGTCCTGAACATTGCACCCCCGCAAAAGTTCACCCAGAGATCTCCACAACCTTCGGGAAACAAGGTCAGCGGTTGGAGGCCGCCAGGGAAAACGGCTGGCAAAGGCCAGACCCTTTTCTGCTGTATTCATGGTGAAAACTGAAGCCACGCAACTGATACTTGCAAGGCTATACTTACTCTGAGAGGAGAGTATCTAGAAAGAACTTCGGGTCGAGGTACTATTGATCGAGTTCCAGCTGAAGTACGCCCGGAGCCTGTCCAGGCTGTGGCGCGGATAGAAAACTTCGAAGCTGCAAGACGCCCTCCGGTGGCCAATGTTATGCCACCTCCGAAGCAAGAACAAGGGCAAGACCGAGGAAAAAGAGTAGTCCTCCCCATCTCCGGAGGAGGTACCCTCGGAAGCATGTCAAAAAGGCAGAGAAGAGAGTATGTCAGAGAAGTGGGCCACATTGGAACTTCGTCATCTGCAGCTGCTATGCCGGAATGGTCCCATGTACCAATATCTTTTTCTGTAGAGGATGCAGCTGGCATTAAATTTCCACATGCAGACCCACTTGTCATTACTGCTGACATTGCAGGAACTGAGGTTCGAAGAGTGTTAATTGACAGAGGCAGTTCGGCAGACATTATTTTTGTTCAAGCCTTCGATCAATTGTGCATCTCCAGAAAGCACCTTCTTCCAGCGGCTCGTCCTTTGCAAGGCTTTGCAGGACCTCCGCTCGATGCACTTGGCCAAATTGGCCTAGAAGTTACCTTCGGAGAAGGATTGTTAGCCAGAACAGAGGAAGTAATCTTCGACGTTGTAGATGCTCCATATGCCTACAACGCCATCTTCGGAAGAGGCATGTTAAACCAGTTCAGAGCTGTGGCACATCACAATTATTTGTGTATGAAGATGCCCACGCAAGCAGGAGTTCTTACTGTCTTCGGAGATCAAGCTACCGCCCGAAGAGCGGAATATGGTCACGGCCCCCCTCTTGATCCAAGACAAGTAAATAGTGTGCAGGATGATCAAGAAAATTTTTCAGCCCCTTCTGAATCTTCGAAGAAATCCTTCCCAAGACCAAGTCCTGAAGGAGAGATCGCAACGAAGATTATTGTTAAAGATGGTAAAGAATATGCATTTCAATTTGGTAAAGATTTACCTCCAGAAGTTGCAACCTCCTTGGAAAAAGTGGTGAAAGAGAATTTAGATGTCTTTGCTTGGTCTGACGAAGACATCACCGGAGTCGATCGGGATATCATTGAACATAGTTTGCTTGTAAACCCGAAGGCCCGGCCTGTTCGGCAAGGACTCCGAAAAATGTCTGCAGAAAGAGCTGTTCTGGCGAAGGACGAAGTTGAAAAATTCTTGAAGGCTGGGATTATCAGAGAAGTGGCTCACACAGAATGGTTAGCCAACCCAGTCTTCGTCAAATAGAAATCCTCCGGGAAGTGGCGCATGTGCATTGATTTCACATCCTTGAATAAAGCATGCCCTCATGACCCCTACCCCATGCCCCGAATTGATCAATTGGTCAACTCCACCGCAGGTTCGGAGTTATTAAGCTTCCTTGACGCGTATTCTGGTTATCATCAAATATGGTTGAAGCACGAAGATGAGATCAAGACAAGCTTCGTAACTCCCTCGGGAGTCTTTTGTTATGTAAGAATGCCTTTTGGCTTAAGAAATGCCGGGGCTACTTTTTCGAGGTTAGTTGCTAAGGCCCTAGGTCATCAATTAGGTCGCAATGTGGAGGCCTATATGGATGATATTGTAATAAAGAGTGCTTTAAAGCACCAACATAGCCTAGACTTAGCAGAAACATTTAATAGCCTTCGGGCATGTGGGATCCGTCTTAACCCCGAAAAATGTATCTTCGGGACTAAGGCTGGGAAGTTGTTAGGGTATATAGTTTCAAGCAGGGGGATTGAAGCTAGCCCTACTCAAATAACTGCGCTACAAAAGATGGCTCCTCCGGAAAATTTAAAGCAAGTGCAAAAGCTGACTGGACGTCTGGCAGCACTTAGCAGGTTTTTAGCAAGGTCTGCGGAGAGAAGCTTGCCTATATTTAAAGCATTGAAAGGGTCCGAAGATTTTGCATGGACACCGAAGTGTTAGAAAAGCTTCAAAGATATTAAAGAGTATCTCAGTAATCTCGCTACACTCATGGTTCCTACTGCGGACGAAACCCTACTCCTTTACCTTGCAGCTACAGGCTCTGGTGTCAGTGCAGTCCTTGTCAGAGAAATAGATTTCAATGGGAAGTTGGTCCAAAATCCTGTTTATTTTGTCTCCGAAGCATTATCAGGAGCGAAGACAAGATATTCCGAACTCGAAAAGTTCGTTTATGCTCTGATAATGGCTTCGAGGAAATTAAGACATTATTTTTTGGCTCATAATGTAATTGTACCAACTTCGTATCCTTTGGGAGATATGCTCCGAAGTAAGGATTCCACTGGAAGGATTGGAAAGTGGGCAGTCGAACTAGCACCCTTCGGCATATCTTTTTTGGCAAGGACAGCAATCAAATCGCAAGTCTTAGCAGATTTTGTAGCAGAATGGACTCCACCTGCAACTTTGGTTCCAGAGAAGTGAAGTGATGGAGTTTGGACTGTTTATTCCGATGGGGCTTTCCAAGCATCCGGAGCAGGCGTTGGAGCAGTGTTGATTTCGCCTTCAGGGCAAAGAGCAATGTACTCCGCAAGACTCAACTTTAAGTCTACCAATAATATAGCGGAGTATGAAGGGATTTTACTGGGACTCCGAAAAGCACGTGCTCTAGGGGCTACAAGAGTTGTTATAAAGACAGATTCTCAAATAGTAGCAGGGCATGTAGATAAAAGTTTTCAAGTTCGACATCCACAGCTTGCAAAGTACTTAGAAGAAATCCGTAAGATCGAAGCACACTTCAAGGGTATTTCCATTCGGAGTATACCAAGAGCAGAAAATGTGCAAGCGGACATCTTAGCAAAAGCTGCAGCCGGAGCTGTGGATATACCAGAAGAAACTTTCTATGAGGAGCTCAGTACACCTTCGGTGCTACAAATTCCCTCTGCAGAGATTCTTTGCATTCCAAGTGCAGATTGGAAAAATTCAATCATGGAACTTTTACAAGGAGGGACAAATTTGCCTGAAGAGCCACAACTTTCAAGATTGAAACTCAGGGCTAGAAATTATCAAATAATCAACGGTATTTTATACAAGGCCGGAGTATGTTCCCCTCTACTTCGATGTATATCTCGAGCCGAAGGTCAAGAAATTCTTCGAGAAATCCATGAAGGACTTTGCGGTAGCCATTTAGCCCCTCGAGCTTTGGCAGGAAAAACACTTCGCTAGGGGCTTTATTGGCCTACAATAACAGCTGATGCGGAGAGCTTGGTCCGCACTTATCAAGGATGTCAGTGGATGGGTCGACGGAGTCATCGCCCACCAACAACTCTCCAAGTTATTCCTTCGGTATGGCCTATGGCCAGATGGGGTATGGATTTAATTGGTCCCTTTCCAGTAGCTAAGGGAAATCTAAAGTTCGTAGTGATAGCTATTGAATATTTTTCTAAGTGGGTAGAAGCAGAGCCCTTAACAGCTATCACTTCGAACAATGTACAGAAATTCTTTTGGAAAAATATCATTTGCCGGTTCGGAGTGCCTAGACAACTCACAGTTGATAATGGAACACTGTTCGATGCAGAACCTTTCAGGAAGTTTTGCGAAGATCTAGGCATCCAGTTATGTTTTGCTGCAGTGAGGCATCCTCAGTCTAATGGAGCTGTAGAAAGAGCCAATGGAAATATTTTGTTAGGGCTAAATCGAAGGATAGTAGGATTAGCAAAAGGACTGTGGACCGAAGAACTTCAGAAGATTTTGTGGTCCATTCGAACTACGCAAACAAGGTCCATAGGTTTTACTCCATTCAGATTACTATTCGAAGATGAAGCTATGACTCCAACGGAGCTCAAAGGAGGATCACTTCACAGCACCGAACCGGAGATTGAAGAAGAAAGACAAGCTTCGCTAGATTTATCAGAAGAAACAAGACTTCGAGCTGTGGCAAATTTATCAAAGTATCAGCAGCAGACGAAGGCTTGGTTTGACCCGAAGGTTAAGATCAATGAGCTTAGACCGGGTCATCTTGTTCTGCGAAGCATTATAGCGCCAGGGAAATTAGGAAATAAATGGGAAGGTCCATACTTAATTGTTTGTTCAGGACGCCCTGACTCTTTTAAATTAGCTAATTTAGAAGGTGAAGAATTAGCACATACTTGGCATGCTGAGCACCTAAAGCGATACTTCGTATAAGGGCTCATTGTAAACCACTTGTAATCATCTTCTGAATTAATAAAGCATATGGTTCAGATAGTGCCTTCCCCTCATAAACCTCCAACTTCCGAGTGGACGCACTGGAACCGCGGGGTTGACCGAGAGGGAAGTGTCATAAAGCTGGATCATATTTTCGGACTTCGAATCATTGGTTCGAAGTTTCCGACGTGGGGGCTGACATAATCCGGAGTCCAAGCCACCGGCTTGTAGGCATCCGTAAAAGAGCCCCAAACCACATCATACGGAGTCCAAGCCATCGGCTGGTAGACATCCGTAAAAAGAGTCGAAGGTGACCAAAATATGCGGAGCCCAAGCCACTGGCTTGTAGGTATCCGTAAAAAGAGTCGAAGGCGACCAAAATATGCGGAGCCCAAGTCATTGGCTTGTAGGTATCCGTAAAAAGAGTCCAAAGAGACCACTGCGAACTCCGAACAACTGGTTTGACAGAGTTCGCAAAAAAGAGCCGAAGGTGGCCAAAACAAAACAGAGTTTGAGCCATGAGCTTCGAACGTCTGTTAACATAGTCCAAAGTGACAAATTATCTAAGACACTAAAGTGTCCTGAAAGTTATCTCAAGTGATTTCTTTCAAAAAACAAAGGGTACTAAGTTGCCATTCTTCAGACTACAAATAGTCGAAGACATTTTATAAGATTTTAAAAGATCTTTAAATTGCAGAGGGGCTCCGAATCCCAAAAAATTGTAATCCGAAGTTTTTCTTTGCGCATAACCATCTTTGAATACAGTTCGAAGTTGCTTATACCCAAAGAGGGGCTAGTAAATAGGGAGACAATTTTAAATCGATATTTATTATTCGAACGAATATGATTACATATTACATCATGAAAAATTGGTATCTATACCAAGAAGGAATCGAAGACCTCTTCGATCTCTAGAGCTAGGGTTGGAACGACTAGTTCCAGTACCGGGAGTTCTAACAACTTTACGTTTAACTCTTTGGCCTCCCTTTGAAGCTCTAAAGTCTTTTTGTTCTTGTCGAAGCTCGGCCCAAGTTCGAAGCCATTCGGGGCTCCTTTCCCAGCTTCCAAGTTCTTCAGGCTTTTTACTTCGAGCTTCATCTTCGTCTTCGGACCATATAACGTCTTCGGAAGACGAAGTTTCCAAGTTAACCTCTTTTTCTTCCTCTTTAATATAAGATAGTATATCTTTGCTTACTTCGGACGTAATTGCACCGGAGCTATCTCGAGGAACTAAAAATCGAGGGCGCTTGTAAACTTTTAAAAGATCGAAGGTAGCCCATAATGAGCGAAGTTCGTCGTTAATATCTAACACTTCGATATCTTCCGTATGAGGCAAAGCCGAAAAACATGATAAACAAATTTTCATTGATAAATGTACATAAGCACAAAGCTTTACATAGCCAAAGATCCTAAGACATATCTAAACCTGTGGGTTCGGAGGAGGCTGACTGCTCGAAGCTTGGGTCCGAGCTTGCTTCTGGCGTTGTCCTTCGTCGATCCAGGCCTTGATCGCAGAGCGACCTTCGGCTCTCCATGAAGTTTGGAAGGCTTGCCAGGCAGCAGCCACACCTTCGGAAGGAGTCAGAAGCTGCTCGTCGTCGAAGGTAATTGGGCCCTCTCCTGCGCTCGGAGTTATCGATCGGCCCAGATCCTCGTAGTAACGAAGTAGGCCAACAGCAGCCACTTGTCTGGAGAGTTCTCCGTAGCGAATGCCTGCTGTCTTCATCTGTGATGAGGACATCACTTCACATGATACACACATGGAGCCTCCACCTACAATTCAACTACAAGGACCAATCACACGCGCCCGTGCCCGTCGCTTGAACCATGAGGTTAATTCTTTCCTTAGCAACTATGTTAATATTTGTTTGGACGGGATGCTACTGAATACTAGCGATATTTTGTTGCTTAGGAACATGGGAGATGGAATAGAAGAATTGGAGTTGAAGACGGAGTCGCACGGATGATTTGAAGTCAAGAATTCGCTGGTTCGGACTACATCAACCACCCTGCACCAAAATGGGCATAACATCCTCATACGAAGTCCGATTGGCGCGTTCTTTGACTTTTTGGAAAGCTGAGGAGAAGACGGATCGTTTGCCGTTGGTTTCACCTCATTTGGAGTCTCGAGTCGTCCTGTGTATTTAAAAGGGTTAATTTTTTCTGTGCCATTACGATTTTTACGGTTTGCCAAAATGCCATCGTTGTGTCACTGCCAGATGGGGGCCGCCACAGTCACTGACAGTGGCATGTAGGCAATTTCTGAAAATTATAATGGCATGTGAGTAATTTTCCCTATTTAAAACAGTCCTGCATGACAGAACTGGGCCGTGTTGGCCCATAGTCTGAGTCTGTACGTCTTCTAGCCCACAGCCTGTGTCTGTTTGCCTTCCACAGGGCGCCGCCCTATATATTCTCACGCCAGCCGCCTTTAGGGTTAGGTTTTGCTTTGTTGCATCTACACTGTTGTGTTTAGATCCCGCCTCTTGCACCGGACCGATTGGCTGCTGCATTGGCGTTTGTGAAACCACACCTTATCATCGTTTGTCTGTGTTTTGGCATTCGACTTGTATCCTTCCTGTTCTTGCTTGTGTTCTTGGGTTCGCTTGCAGGAATTAGCCTTTGTGGCGAGGTCAATCGCGTTCTGCGTGGTTGATAACCAACGGAGACAGTGGTGTAACGATTGCAAGGTTTTGATCCGCCGGACCGGAGCCTTGGATCGCCAACGTCGAGATTCTCCACCAACCCAAGTTTATCCTTTACCTAGCGGAAGATCGAGACCACTCTCCCATCAGTTGGTATCAGAGCTCAGATTTCCCGTTAGGTAATCTCGATCTGCTTTTGTTTTACCCAGAGTCCAGAAAACCGCACCAAAAAAAAATTCCCCACCGAGAACCCCTTTGTGCCTTGCGATTTTAATTTCAGTTTTAACTTTGTTGAGTTCGTGTTCTTGGTCGAGTCTTGTTGCTGGTTTAGTCATCCCTCTGTGTCGTTTGAGTAGTAGTTGTTCTTGTGTCTCAGAAAAAAATTCCCCACCGAAACCCCCCCTTCCGCAACCCTACTTTGTTTTCCACATCGACTCTTGTGACCCCCCTTCAGTAAAACAGGCATAACTTTTCGCTACGCCGGTTAGCCCTCACCAAAGTCGCCAAAAAAAATCAGGAAGATAAAGAAAAAAATTGGTCAAAGTTTTTGCTCGCCGGACAGCGAACTTGTTTGAATTTTTGTGAGCCACATCCCACCTCAGTTGTAGGTGCCAATTTTTGTGGTTGCTTCTCTGGTCATCCTTGTTCAAAAAAAATAGAGTGAAAAAAAAGGAGAAAAAAAGAGAAGCGGTCCTGTTAGTTGCTCGTCCGAACTCTTGTCCGAACTCTTGTCCGATCTCTTGTCCGATCAGTGGCAGGCAGTGGCAGTTTCAGTGGCAGTTTCTGCTTGTCCAATCCCTTGTCCGATCTCTTGTCCGATCTCTTGTCCGATCTGCAGAGAGCTGAATTTGGCCTGTGTTGCTTCCATTTGAGTTTTGGGCACATAGTTTCCCTCTATTGCTTGAATTTTCACCTTGGGAGCACTAAGGCCAGCAACTTTGACAAGTACTAGGGAATACTTATTGAACTTGGTTTAACTGTTATTATTATCGCTAATCCTTGCTACTCACTTTGCCTTCCAAGCTACACCTTTCTCTTGGTCAGGACAGGATCATTTCTTGCAATTGTACACCACCCTCCACTTGGTTCATCACCTGTAGGCCGGTGACCTCACTGCGGCGTGGTAAGAACACTTGCAAGCGTGGGTAAGGTGCTTGACGGATTGCTTCCACCCCACACCCACCACCACACCTAGCTATTTTCCATCAGGATTATTCTTTGTTGTTTTGTCTTTTCATTAACATGGCAGATAACAGCGGCACCCCTCCATCTGATTTTAATGACTGTGTCTCACGGCGTGCTCTACTAGAGTCTCAGCGGCAGACCCAACATTCCATCGAACATCTCGCGCGTACTGTGGCTGACCTAGTGGACCGAATGACTGCCTTGGAAACACGATTGCCTGCTGCACGAGCCAACGATGAACATGTTGAAGAGGAAGACGATCATATTGAAGAGGAAGACGACCTATCCTATGCCGGAAACAATGCCATTGACCCTGACGAGGCTGCACGTCATCGCTTTCAGTTCAACCGTCAAGGTATCGGCGGCCACCGCAACCGCCCTCCACGAGGTAACAATGACAACCACAGGAACAATGATCCCTACTCCATGTAAAATTTTCAGTACCTCCTTTTGCTGGCACCTATGATCCAGATGCATATTTAGATTGGGAGATGTCAGTCGAACAAAAATTTAATGCTCACATGGTTCCTGCTATCCACCGCGTGCGTTTAGCTACTAGTGACTTCACTGGATATGCTCTTCTTTGGTGGACTGAAATAGTTCAGGTTGGAAATGAACCACAAACTTGGGATATGTTAAAACGACAAATGCGTGGTAGATGGGTCCCTCCTTCATATAAACGTGATTTGAGAAAAAAATTGCAGCGCCTAAACCAAGGAAATAAATCGGTAGAGGAGTATTATCAGGAGTTGCAAATAGGTTGCATGCGTGCTGAAATTAAGGAGGACAATGAGGATAAAATGGCCCGTTTTTATGGTGGGTTAAGACGTGAAATTCAGGATATCATTGATTATAAAGAATACAATACTATCACTCGTCTTTTCCACCTTGCTATGCTTGCAGAAAAAGAATTGCAGGGTCGCCAACAACCACAACGCAACATGAGGACCAACATTGGTGGTGCTACTTCACGCTCAAGTGGGCAGCAGCAACGACCACCCGCACCCCTTTCTCGACCGGCGGCTACATCAGCACCTTCTACATCTACAGCCCAGGTTGAGAGTTCCAAGACTGCAGCATCCAAGGCGCCAGCCAAGCCCACCTCCTCGGCAGCCTCTACTGCACGTTCTGCAGCGATCCAGTGTCACAGATGCAAAGGATTTGGCCATGTGATGAAAGACTGCCCTAGTCAGCGGGCTTATATTGCTACGGAAGACGGTGGCTATGTAAGTGCTAGTGATGTTGAAGATGAATATGCACTTGCTGCTAACATTGCAGGAGATGATGATACATTCGACGATGACGCTGTTATTGCATCGAATGCCACTGCTGACCTTGAAGCACTTATTGTACAACGCGTCTTGAGCACTCACTTGGAGCAGGACGACAGGGCACAACAGAACAATCTGTTTCAGACCTTCTTCGGCGTCAATGACCGTCGTGTACGTGTCATCATCGACAGCGGTAGTTGCAACAATTTGGTGAGCCACGACATGGTAACGAAGCTTCAACTTCCCACACGTGCGCATCCACACCCTTACCATGTGCAATGGTTCAACAATAGCGGTAAGGTCAAGGTAACACAAACTGCTCACATCAAATTTTCCATTGGTACATACTTCGGAGCTGCTGATTTTGATGTAGTACCAATGCAAGCATGTTCTCTGTTACTTGGTAGACCTTGGGAGTATGATACAGATGCTACACACCATGGTAGGAGCAATACGTACACATTTATGTATAAATGAAAGAAAGTTACATTGCTTCCTACGACTCCTGCTGAAATTGTAAAATTTGAACAAGAAAAACATGCTAGGGATGCACAAAAGAGCAAACATCTTCTGAAAATCAGCAAGTAGCTAAGACGCTTTTGAGGCAACAGAAAGATAAAATTGCTTCTCCTTCTTCATCACAAGTTATAAATCCGAAAGGACGTGTCATGCTTGCAACTAAAACTGACCTTGCTGAAATTTGTGATGATACCCCCTTGCTATATGGCTTGATTTGCACAAACGTGTTGTTTTCACTTGCGAACATTCCTAGCTCTGTTCCTGTTGCAGTCACTGACCTTTTGCAGGAGTTTAAAGATGTTTTTCCTGCTGAGATACCACCCGGGCTGCCACCGATACGCGGCATCGAGCACCAAATTGATTTGGTCCCGGGAGCGTCTCTTCCTAATCGTGCAGCGTACCGTACCAATCCGGAGGAGACAAAAGAAATTGAGCGCCAAGTACAGGACCTTCTTGATCGTGGGTACGTCCGTGAAAGCCTTAGTCCTTGTGCAGTACCCGTTCTTTTGGTCCCTAAGAAAGATGGTAGTTGGCGCATGTGTGTTGATTGTCGTGCTATTAATAATATCACCATTCGATATCGACACCCTATTCCTAGATTGGATGACATGCTTGATGAGCTTAGTGGTGCCATTATCTTTTCTAAGATCGATCTCCATAGTGGCTACCACCAAATTCGCATGAAACTAGGTGATGAATGGAAAACTGCTTTTAAAACAAAGTTTGGATTATATGAGTGGCTTGTCATGCCTTTTGGACTTACTAATGCACCTAGTACCTTCATGCGCTTGATGAATGAAGTCATACGGCACTTTATAGGACGCTTTGTGGTTGTATACTTTGATGATATCTTGGTTTATAGCAAGTCTCTCACTGAACATGTTGAACACCTACGTGCTGTTTTTTCTGTCCTCCGTGAGGCTAGAATGTTTGGTAACCTTGAGAAGTGCACGTTTTGCACGGATCGAGTTGTGTTTCTTGGATATGTTGTCACTTCACAGGGTATTGAGGTTGACGCGGCAAAGGTAGAAGCAATCAACAGCTGGCCGCATCCCCAAACTATCACACAGGTACGTAGCTTTCTTGGTCTTGCAGGTTTCTACCGACGTTTTGTGAAAGATTTCAGCACCATAGCCGGTCCTTTGCATGAGTTGACCAAGAAGGGAGTTACTTTTACTTGGGAGCCAGCACATGAACAAGCTTTTGCCACACTCAAAGATCGTCTTACACATGCACCTCTACTTCAGCTACCCGACTTTAGTAAGCCTTTTGAGTTAGAATGTGATGCTAGTGGGTTTGGATTAGGAGGTGTGCTGCTGCAAGGAGGTAAACCCGTGGCCTATTTTAGTGAGAAATTACATGGCCCACAGTTGAACTATTCTACCTATGATAAGGAATTATATGCCTTAGTGCGTGTGCTTGAAACTTGACAACATTACCTTTTGCCTAAGGAGTTTATTATTCATTCGGATCATGAAGCATTGAAGCATATACGTAGTCAAGCA
This sequence comes from Zizania palustris, assembly GCA_019279435.1. Classification (NCBI taxonomy): domain Eukaryota; kingdom Viridiplantae; phylum Streptophyta; class Magnoliopsida; order Poales; family Poaceae; genus Zizania; species Zizania palustris. The sequence continues at coordinate 27,407,813 of JAAALK010000286.1, forward strand.
AATCTGAATAAACGACATGCTAAATGGGTAGAATTTATTGAAACTTTTCCATATATCATTAAGCATAAGAAAGGGAAAGATAATGTGATTGCCGATGCTTTATCTAGACGTTATACATTGCTCTCTCAACTTGATTATAAGATCTCTGGTTTAGAAACATTGAAGGACATGTATGCTACTGATTTGGACTTCAAAGATGCTTTTACAAATTGTACAGACAACCGTGCCTGGAACAAATATGTGCTGAATAATGGATATCTTTTTCGTGCTAACAAGTTATGTGTGCCGGCTAGCTCACTTCGCTTGTTGTTATTGCAGGAAGCACATGGTGGTGGTTTGATGGGTCATTTTGGATCAAAGAAAACCGAAGATGTGCTGTCCACACACTTCTATTGGCCTAGGATGAGACGAGATGTTGAGCGCTATGTGGCACGATGCACTACTTGCAATAAAGCTAAGTCCCGTCTAAACCCACATGGTCTTTATATGCCTCTGCCCGTTCCTAGTGTACCTTGGGAGGATATTTCTATGGATTTTGTGTTAGGATTACCTAGAACTAGGAGGGGGAGAGATAGTATTTTTGTGGTGGTAGATCGTTTCTCTAAAATGGCGCATTTTATACCTTGTCACAAGAGCGACGATGCTACAAATGTTGCTGATTTGTTTTTCAGAGAGGTCATACGCTTGCATGGAGTTCCCAATACCATCGTTTCAGATCGTGATGCCAAATTCTTAAGTCATTTTTGGAGGACGTTGTGGCATAAGTTGGGGACGAAGCTGCTGTTTTCTACTACTTGTCACCCCCAAACGGATGGACAAACGGAGGTCGTCAACCGTACATTGTCCACCATGTTGAGGGCTGTTTTGAAGACCAACTTGAAGCTTTGGGAAGAGTGTCTACCTCATATTGAGTTTGCATATAATAGGTCAGTACACTCCACTACTAAGGTAAGTCCGTTTCAAGTGGTCTATGGCTTTAATCCACGTGCTCCCATTGATTTGCTACCATTACCACCTTCTGAAAAATTGAATTTTGATGCTACTACACGTGCTGAATTATTACTTAAGATGCATGAAACTACTAAAGCAAACATAGAGAAAATGAATGAGAAATATCGTGCTTATGGTAGTAAGGGTAGAAAAGAGATAACATTTGAACCGGGTGATCTTGTTTGGTTGCACTTGCGTAAGGATCGTTTTCCTGATTTACGAAAGTCTAAATTAATGCCCCGTGCTGATGGTCCTTTCCGTGTGCTTGAGAAGATAAATGACAATGCATATAAGCTTGAGTTGCCTGCAGCTTTTGGGGTTAGTCCCACATTTAACATTTCAGATTTAAAGCCCTATTTGGGAGATGATGATGAGCTTGAGTCGAGGACGACTCCAATTCAAGAGGGGGAGGATGATGAGGACATCACTTCACATGATACACATATGGAGCCTCCACCTACAATTCAACTACACGGACCAATCACACGCGCCCGTGCCCGTCGCTTGAACCATGAGGTTAATTCTTTCCTTAGCAACTATGTTAATATTTGTTTGGACGGGATGCTACTGAATACTAGCGATATTTTGTTGCTTAGGAACATGGGAGATGGAATAGAAGAATTGGAGTTGAATACGGAGTCGCACTGATGATTTGAAGTCAAGAATTCGCTGGTTCGGACTACATCAACCACCCTGCACCAAAATGGGCATAACTTCCTCATACGAAGTCCGATTGGCGCGTTCTTTGACTTTTTGGAAAGCTGAGGAGAAGACGGATCGTTTTCCGTTGGTTTCACCTCATTTGGAGTCTCGAGTCGTCCTGTGTATTTTAAACAGTCCTACATGACAGAACTGGGCCATGTTGGCCCATAGTCTGAGTCTGTACGTCTTCTAGCCCACAGCCTGTGTCTGTTTGCCTTCCACAGGCCGCCGCCCTATATATTCTCACGCCAGCCGCCTTTAGGGTTAGGTTTTGCTTTGTTGCATCTACACTGTTGTGTTTAGATCCCTCTTCTTGCACCGGACCGATTGGCTGCTGCATTGGCGTTTGTGAAACCTCACCTTATCATCGTTTGTCTGTGTTTTGGCATTCGACTTGTATCCTTCCTGTTCTTGCTTGTGTTCTTGGGTTCGCTTGCAGGAATTAGCCTTCGTGGCGAGGTCAATCGCGTTCTGCGTGGTTGATAACCAATGGAGACAGTGGTGTAACGATTGCAAGGTTTTGATCCGCCGGACCGGAGCCTTGGATCGCCAACGTCGAGATTCTCCACCAACCCAAGTTTATCCTTTACCTAGCGGAAGATCGGGACCACTCTCCCATCAATCTGCTTCGCCACTCCTTGAATCCTTTTCAACCGGCGCAGAAGGGAAATGTTGTCATCAGAAGGAAGCGTCCCGGTAGTACCGAAGTACTCCAGAACGCCTAGCAGTTGATCCATAACCTCCGCAGCTACCTTCTTGGACTTCAGCTTATCTTCGATCAGCGCGTCCTTCGACGAAGTTAGCTCTTCCAGAACTCCAGAAAGTCTAGCAGCCTCTGTAGTTAAGGAATTCTTTTGATTCAAAAGCTGGCTAGCTTCCTCTCGAAGCCTAACAAGCTCGGTCCCCGCAGTAGCGTGCTCCGCCCGCATTCGTTCAACTTCTGCCCGAAGCACAATTCTTTCTGCTTCGAGCTCCTTGTTCGCAGCCTCCAAGCCTTGCCTAGTGATGGGGGAATGGTCCCGATCTTCCGCTAGGTAAGGGATAAACTTGGGTTGGTGGTGGAGGCTCCATGTGAGTATCATGTGAAGTGATGTCCTCATCACCTAGCCCTGCGCTCCGTTGACACCATGCTATCCATATGAACCACTCGGCCTTCGGAGATAGTGAGATTCCGTTGAAGAGTTGCGTTTTCCTCTCGAAGACGAGCGATTTCTCGTTCATTTGATATATTCGCAGCTCGGGCCAAGACTGTTTGCTGCGAAAAGAAAAAACCAAGGTAAGAAATTATTTGTATGTAAATTTGATGTTATTTCACAGATGCTTCATACCTGGTAGGCTGCACGTTCCATGGCAGCGTTAAGCTCTGAGCTCTCCGCCTCACTCAGGATGGCCACCAACTTCGTCTCCCCAATGTCGCGACTAGCTCAATCCAAAGGCTCGAGCAAAGTCCGAAGACCCGTTCTTCGCTCTAAGAAAGGAGCTAGAAGGGGGAGCATACTTAAAGCTTGTTGGTCATCTTCGTGTGACGAAGGCCCAGAGTGTTGAGCTGTAGTCTTCGGAGCCCCCAGAGACTGGCCCCCCTCGGTAGATTGGCTCTCGTCTGTTGACTCAGATGGAGTTGATCCGGAACTCGCAGCAGGGAGGGGGTCCATCTTTCCTTTGCCTTTTCCAGGCCCCATTTGAGTGGCTCCTGGGATTGGCTCCGAAGTAGTCGAAGGTCCAGGGATTGTATCTTCCGGACGGACCTCTTCTATGGAAGTGGACTCTGTAAAAACAAAGGTATTATACATTGTATCATTTCACAAAAAAAATAGAAAAATTATTCGAAGTTTACCTTCGACATTCTGGCAGCGGGTGAGCATTGGACTGCTTGGTCGATCGAAGGTGAGATCTTCGTCCGAGTCAAGCGTCAAATCTTCGACTGCAAGAACATTTTCCTGAACAGTCCTTGTTGCTTCATCCAGAATCGAAGCCACAGTGGCCTCGACTCTACTCTCATCCACAGGAACTTCGTCCTTAGGCAAAGCCTCTTGAACTGCCGAAGTCCTTGTTTGCTCAAGGTTCTCTTGAGACTCCGGCATGTTCGTAGGTACTTCAACTTGTGCAGTTCCTTGAGCTGCATCTTCGTCAATCAACCTTACAAGTAACCTGCCTTCATCCTCTTGGGAATCGGAAACTGAAGCCCTTGGGCTCGAAGGTGCAAGGTTCTTTGGCTTTTGAGCCACCTTCTTGACCGGAGTCTTGGCGGAGCTCGAAGTCCCAGCTTCAGCCTTCCTCTTCTTGGGTCCTTTCTCCGAAGGCACCCAATCCACCAAAGGGGGCGGAACAATTTCCAGCATTCCCCATACTCTGTTAAATCTTTCCCAACTCCGGACCAACTTGATTCTCCATTCTTTTTCGGTCGGAGTTGGAGCGCCCAAAATCTTCTCCGAAGCCCGTATGATCTGCTCCGAAGTTACAGGGGCTGAAGAGGCTGAAAAACAAGTTAAGTTAGTTACTCCTTCGAATGAATATGCATAATATATGTTGTTTTCGAAGTTACCTACAGGGCTCGAAGTTGAAGTAATCTTGCGAAGACCGCCTTCCGAGTCCTCTTCGAAAGTGATTGGCCAGTTGGCCATCAACGGAGGGATTTGGAGCCCGAGGAACTCTTCGGCTAAGTCTCGCATGCTTAACCTTCGACTGATTTTTTGAAGCAAGCTGAGGTGAGCTTCGAGCTGGCCCGGATCAGGGTGTACAAGGGCTTCCTTTCAGAAGTTGATGTCTTGCAGAGGTCTAGCCAGATGGTTGCTCGCCCCAACTTCGGCATAAAACCATTTCATGATCCAGTCGGTATACCATCTAGCATTGATGGCCTTAGCAGGAAACCGAAGGGCGTACTCATCCCGAAGTCTGAAGTTAATACTTCCGAAGGCTACTACCATTTTTTCACCTCCGGGACCTACGAAGGTTTTTGGCTGGCACGAAGCTCTGTGCAACGCAGCGAAGATTTCTGCCCTCCCCTCACAACCTTCGGCTCTTAACGCCCATTCAAAGATGGCTAAATGAGCTACTGCATTCGGAGAAAGTTGGGGGAGAGTAACATGGAACAGATTCAATACCTTAGCCAAGAAATCCACTGCCGGAAGACCTAAGCCAGCTTCGAAGAAGGCTTCGAAGACGACCACTTCTCGGGGTCTTGGTGACGGAATAACTTCCTTCCCAGGTTTGCGGATCATAACTCCCGAGCTAATATTGCCCTCTACTGTGGCCGCCAGTGATTCTCTTTTGCAGGTTGAAGGCCCCAGTTGGAAGGATTGATTCATGTATTTTGCCGATGCCAGGAAGAGGCCTTGATCACCAACACTTTGGGGATTTCCTCCTCCTGCCGCCATGGTTATTGCTGCGGGGGTTGGAACTACCATCGCCAATGACGCAGCCGCTGCTGCAGCAGCAGCCTGCTGTCGAGCCAGAGCTGAAGGTGCTCCCGAACCTTTGGTTTTCGCCATTGACACTACTGAGTTGCTTTGGAAGAAGAATGGAGGCTAAGGCTCAAAGGATGGCTTGTTTGCAAGAAAGCGGTGGAAAGATACTCAAGAAAGCTCTAGGCCCTCTATTTATAGGCTAGACTTTACATTTTTTACCGTTTGTCCATGCCGTTTCGCATTCTTGCCCGTTACTTTTTTCCGAAATTAACGCACTGCGTAACTTCCGTTAGAAGAAAGAAGCCAACGGCTATTTCTTCTAAGTCTAAAAAGGCTTTCGGGCTTCCTGAGTTAGTTCTAAGATGGTTCGAAAGTAATTGTCCTAAAACTGATTCGAAGTTTTATATCTCCATACATTTCGGAGATAAATTATAAATCTAATAACCCCTACACATGGTTATTTTTTCTTCCGTATACTGCTCTCCTAGCGTTACAGGTTTAACGGAGAAGCGTATTCGAGGGGCTACTGTTGGGGGAAAATATTCCATCCTCAGGGTTATTGCAGTAACAACACAAAGGCAGATAATGGATTCGAAGGTTTGCAACATGCATCTTCAGAGATGCCTTGAGTCAAGCTCGAAGTATGAAGATGGACCTTAGTTCGGAGTATATCTTCGAACATATACTCTTTTGAGATCTTTTCTGCCAGCTAAGATGGAAGACTTATCTTCTATCTTTAGATTAGTCTTTTACCATTTTAGCCCTATTAAGGGTACCAAATAGTTTCCACTATGTCGGTTGTAATAGAGGGGTAAATAGGTCTTTTCCTTAATGTTTGGGCCTATAAATACCCCCCGTTTCACCCTGTAATAGGGACCGAATACAAGTTATTCAATACACACTTTCGAACTATTCTAAGTTATTATCCTTTTGGAGGCTTAGAACAGTTCACTTCGCAAACACTTCGTTTGTTAGTTTCTAATCCTCAGAAACCTGTTAGCGTAATCTTTTACGCCAACAGTATGGCTGCTCACCTCAAAGCCATGAGCTTTGAAATTTGGCGTATTGTTGAGTTAGGTTTTGAAGTTGAAGACAAGATTAATCTAACCTATCAAAACAAGAAAGATATGCAACTTGTTGCTCAAGCTACAAATGCTTTGTTCAATTGTTTGTGTGCCGAAGAATTCAATAGGATAAGAAATATTTCAACTGCACATGATTTTTGGACCACACTTCAAGATATACATGATGGAACGACAAGTGTGAAGAATGCCAAGTCACACTACCTCAAGATCAACTATGAAACATTTACCATGTTGCCAAATGAAAGTGTAAATGAGATGTATGCAAGACTCAATGTGATTGTCAATGATCTCAAGGGTGTTGGAGTAAAGTACACGGAGTTGGAAGTTGCTCAAAAAATGTTGAGAGCATTGCCCGAGAAGTATGACACATTGGTGACCTTCCTCATTAACTCGGACATGTCAAGCTTGACTCCCACAACACTTTTGGGGACTATCAACACAAATGAGATTTACAAGAACAAGAGAATTGAAGGAAGCGCCGAAGATCACTCCTCATCCAAGAAGAAGAACATTGCCTTGAAAGCCAAGGTAGAGAAGAAATGTGAAGAAGAAGAAGACACTGCTTGTGATGGTGATACCAAGGATGAAGAGATGGCTCTTTTTGTGAGAAAGTTCAACCAGTTCATGAAAAAGAGAGGAGCTCTTCAAGTTCATTCAAGAACAATGGTGACAAGAAGTCAACCAAAAGGAATCTAAAGAATGTGAGATGTTATGATTGTAATGAGAAGGGTCATTTTGCCTCAAGATGCCCAAACAAACAAGAGAGTGAAGATAAAAAATCTCAAAAGAAGAACAAGGAGAAGAGTGGGAAGAAAAAGCTCTTCAAGAAGTTGAACAAGAAAAAGGGTAAAAATGAAGCATTTGTGGGAGAATGGGACTCTAATGAAGATAGTTCCGACTCCTCTTCAAGCTCCGACTCCGGTGGTGAGTCAAATTCAAGAAAGAAGAACATGGCGGGGATCGCAATAACGGAAGCTCCATCACTATACTCTCCTTTTTGTCTCATGGCAAAAGGAAGTACTAAGGTAACATCTACTTGTGTTAGTGAAAAAGATGATAGTGATGATGAATTGTCTTATGATGATCTTGCACAAATGCTTGAGGAGCTAAATGAGTTAAACGGCAAAGATAGAGTCAAGTTTAAGGCTCTAAAGAAAGATCATGAGTCTTTAGTAGCTAAATATGAGGAGTTAAAGACTTCTCATAAGATGCTTTTGGTCTCTCATGAGAAGCTTGAGGAAACTCATGAAACTCTCATTGCCTCTACACTCATTAGGCAAAAGGTAGATATAGGCGTTACATGTGATATTTTTGATGATGCTTGTCTAAATGTTGCAAATTGCATTCCAACTAAGACTAGCATATCCACCTCATGTGATGACTTACTTGCTATGTCATGCTCATCCACTATTGATAGTGCATTATGTTCCACAAATATATCATCTTCATCTAATTCATTGTTAGTTGTTGAGAATCATGAGCTCAAGGAGCAAGTTGCCAAACTAAGTAAGAGTTTGGAAAGATGCTTCAAAGGCAAAAATACGCTTGATAAAATCTTAAGCAAACAAAGATGTTCCTTCAACAAGGAGGGACTTGGCTTTGTTCCCAAGAAGGGCAAAAGGCCTTCTTATCAAGCTCCAAGGTTTGTTAAGAGTAATGGCAAATTTTGTAATAAATGTCGTGAAGTTGGTCACATGATTGATAAATGTCATATAAACAAAATCCCTAAATATGATGTATTTGATTCTCATTACATGCTTAAGAGAGCTAATGATGTCTCCATTTATGCTAAGTTTTTATGCACTCCTATTTTAGGAGAAAAGAAGAAATCTATTTGGGTGCCAAAAACTTTGGTAACTAACCTACAAGGACCCAAAAGGACTTGGGTACCTACAAAGGCTTGATCTCTTTTGTAGGTAAACTACCACACCGGAGGATCACATTGGGTGCTTGATAATGGGTGCACTCAACATATATATGACCGGTGATAGGAAAATGTTCACATCATTTGAAGTAGGTGCCAAAGATCAAGAAAAAGTGACCTTTGGAGATAATAGTAAAGGCAAGGTAATGGGTCTAGGTAAAATTGCTATTTCAAATGATTTCTCCATTTCCAATGTTTCACTAGTTGAGTCATTGAATTTCAACTTATTATCTATTCCTCAACTATGTGACTTAGGCCTTTCATGCACATTTAATCCTCAAGAAGTATTTGTAACTAGTATCCATGATAACTCCTTAGTTTTTAAAGGTTTTCATTTTGGAAATCTCTATTTGGTAGATCTCTCTTCAAATGAAGCTAATTTGAAAACTTGTTTAGTTGCAAAAACCTCATTGGGTTGGCTTTGGCATAGAAGGCTTGCTCATGTGGGAATGAGTCAACTAAACAAGCTTGCAAAACGAGATTTGGTTGTTGGTTTAAAAGATATAAAATTTGAAAAAGATAAACTTTGTAGTGCTTGTCAAGCGGGGAAATAAGTCGCTTGTTCTCATCCTAGCAAAAGCGTCGTGTCTACTTCTAGACCATTGGAGCTTTTGCATATAGATTTATTTGGTCCAACAACTTATAAAAGCATCGGAGGAAATAGTTTTTGTCTTGTAATTGTGGATGATTTCTCAAGATTTACTTGGGTTTTCTTTTTGCATGACAAAGCTAAAACCTCCGATATTTTCAAAAAGATTGCAAAACGGGCTCAAAACGAATTCAATTTTACTATTATAAAAGTAAGGAGTGAAAATGGATCCGAGTTTAAAAATACAAATATTGAGGATTACTGTGATGATCTCGGCATTAAACATGAGCTTTCCGCCACCTATTCACCACAACAAAATGGCATTGTGGAAAGAAAGAATAGGACCCTAATTGAGATGGCTAGAACTATGCTTGATGAGTATAGTGTCTCCGACTCCTTTTGGGCGGAAGCTATAAACACTTCTTGCCATGCTTCAAATCGTCTATATTTACATCGTCTTTTGAAAAAGACTCCATATGAACTTTTAATTGGACGAAAACCAAATATTGCTTACTTTCGTGTTTTTGGTTGCAAATGCTGTATTTATAGAAAGGGTGTTAGACTAACCAAATTTGAAAACCATTGTGATGAAGGTTTTCTCCTTGGATATGCATCAAATAGCAAGGCATACCGAGTGTATAACAAGAGCAAAGGTATTGTAGATGAAACCACGGATGTTCAATTTGATGAGACTAATGGCTCCCAAGAGGGGCACGGAAATTTGGATGATGTAGGTGATGAAGGCTTGATAAGGGCAATGAAGAACATGTCCATCGGTGATATCAAGCCTAAAGAAGATGATGAACTTCCATATTCTACACAAGTTGAAGCTTCTACTTCCGCGACGCAAAAGTTGACTCAACTTGTTGAAGATGATGTCAAAAATCAAACATCTACCATTCCATCCAAGGTTCACAATGCCACTGCAAAAGATCACCCAATTGATCAAGTATTGGGTGACATTAGTAAGGGTGTTCAAACTAGATCTCGTGTTGCTTCTATTTGTGAGCATTACTCTTTTGTTTCTTCTATTGAGCCTAAACATATAGATGAAGCTCTAAATGACCCGGATTGGGTAAATGCTATGCATGAGGAGCTTAACAATTTTGAAAGAAACAAGGTTTGGACATTGGTGGAGAGACCCAAGGAGCACAACGTCATTAGAACAAAGTGGGTTTTTAGGAACAAGCAAGATGAAAATGGGTTGGTTGTAAGAAACAAGGCAAGATTGGTAGCACAAGGATTCACTCAAGTCGAAGGTTTGGATTTCGGTGAAACTTTTGCTCCCGTTGCTAGACTAGAGGCTATTCGCATCTTACTTGCTTTTGCTTCATGTTTTGACATTAAACTATATCAAATGGATGTGAAAAGTGCTTTCTTGAATGGCGAAATAGCTGAACTAGTTTTTGTTGAACAACCACCTGGCTTTGAAAATCCTAATCATGTTTATAAACTCTCAAAAGCTCTATATGGTTTAAAACAAGCTCCTAGAGCTTGGTATGAAAGATTGAGAGATTTTCTCCTCTCAAAGGGTTTTAAAATTGGTAAAGTTGACACTACTTTGTTTACAAAAATAATTAATGATGATTTCTTTGTTTGTCAAATTTATGTCGATGATATTATATTCTGTTCTACTAATGAAGAATTTTGCAAGGTTTTTGGTGATATGATGTCTAAGGAATTTGAGATGTCCATGATAGGAGAATTGAGTTTCTTCCTTGGACTTCAAGTCAAGCAACTGAAGAATGGAACTTTTGTGAGTCAAATGAAGTATATCCATGATCTTGTCAAAAGGTTCGGATTGATGGAAGCTAAGTCTATCAAGACACCTACGGCGACCAACGGACATCTTGACCTAAATGAGGGAGGTAAACCGGTAGATCAAAAATTATATAGATCCATGATTGGTAGTTTGCTCTACCTTACCGCATCTAGGACCGATATTATGTTTAGTGTTTGCATGTGTGCTAGATTTCAAGCAGCACAAAAAGATTATCATTTGATGGCAGTCAAGAGAATTCTAAGATATTTAAAACATTCTATCCATATAGGTTTGTGGTACCCCAAAGGTGCTAAATTTGAGCTAATTGGCTATTCTGACTCGGATTATGCCGGTTGCAAGGTTGATTGAAAAATCACTTCCGGGGGTTGTCAATTCCTTGGGAGGTCTCTTGTTTCTTGGGCCTCTAAGAAACAAAACTCTGTTGCCCTTTCTACCGCCGAGGCAGAATATGTCTCCGCGGGTAGTTGTTGTGCTCAATTGCTTTGGATGAGGCAAACCTTGCTTGACTATGGAATAGATTTCTCAAATGTCCCTCTCCTTTGTGACAATGATAGCGCCGTCAAAATTGCCAACCATCCCGTCCAACACTCTAGAACCAAGCATATTGATATTCGCCATCACTTTCTAAGAGATCATGTTGGCAAAGGCGACATTGTTATTAGCCACATAAGAACCGAAGATCAATTAGCGGATATCTTTACCAAACCACTTGATGAATCCCGTTTTTGTAAACTTAGGAATGAATTGAATATAATAGATTTCTCAAATGTGGCTTGAAATCATGCATATATGTGAGTTTTAAATTTTTCTATCCTTGTATATGTATGTTGTTATGCTTATGGTGCCATATTTGAAGTTCATGTGATCTTATATGTTTTCCTAAGTCTATACATTAAGGGGGAGTGTTGTGGTTATTCTTATGTATTGGTAATTGCTTAATGTGTTGAAAAACAAAAATTGGAAGTTTTGGTAACTTAAGATTCTATCTTTGGGTCAAATCGGATTTTTCCTTACTTTCATTTCAAGACATGATTTGAACTTTAGTCCAAAACAAAACATGTAGAGATGGTTCATATGAACATTTTTCGTATTCAAATGTTTTAACTTTAACCATCTTAAAAAAAGATATTTAAAGTTGAAGTTCGGTGAAAATTGTCCAATGACCATTTTTGAACCAAAGCATACATTTGAGTATTTCCTTATTTTTGAACTTAAAAACTTTAAAATTTGATGCTTTATAAACTTTGGGAGTTATACATGGTTTCTACAAAATTTGAAATTTTTCAAAATTATTTTTCCATGTTTTCCACTTTTGCCCCTTCTTTGCCTTGAATTATATTTACTAGGTATTAGTGCAGTCGGTCTGACCGGGTGGGATTGGCCGGTCCGACAGCCCAACCTGAGTCGGTCCGACCGGGCCTACATGGCCGGTCAGACCGGGGCTCGGGCAGGGATATAACTCCCCTCTCTATTCAGTTTTCTCTCTTCTCAAACCGAGTTCTACTCCTCCTCTCTTGCCTCAATCCTCAAAAATCCATTTCGTTGCAAATCTTGGCGGTCCAACCAGTGGTTCTTCTCCGGTCCAATCTTGGGTTCATTTTCCCTTGCCGATAAGAATCTCGTCTCCGAAAAATCCCTTGATTTCATCTCCTTAGAGGCTAGGGTTAGGGTTTTTGTTCATGGGCTTGCATGTGATCTTGGCTAGGCTAAATCCATCTTGTTCTTCATTCTTTAGCCTCATGATACCATTTCCCATGGCTCTATGCAATTTTATATGGCAAATTTGAATATGGAGAAATTTTGTGCAAAAGGAATTTGTGCCCGGGTTGCTAGGCCGGTTGTACCGGCTGGCATTGGGCGGTAAGACCGGCCATGTACTGGCGGTCAGACCGGCCCAATTGCCTCGGTCAGACCGGCCTCCCCAATCCGGCACTTCTTTTTGCTCATCTTTGCTCTTTGATACTTTTGCCCTCTAGCAATTTCATAGACTATCTCACCATCATATCCATAATCTTATCTTGATTCAATCTTGATTCACGTATTCATATTTCCAATTTTTTGATTCAGTTATGCCTCGCGCTGGTCGTTCGCAAGGAAATGAGCGTCGCTCAAAGTTTGTGAGGACCGTGGCCAATCATCCCGGCAATTTCAAGCTGATAGTGATGAAGACTTTGCCTATGAAGATGATAGCTCTGAGAATGAGGAAGAAATGGCTCATCAGCCTCCGGCAGCTAGTGAAGATCCATTTGCATCACTTGAATTCAAAGTGGATGTCCGGAATCAAGAGAACTTTGCTCGTCTGCACCATCATAATCAATTTCTCAGACCTAGAGTTACCTCGGATCAGCGATTTCACACCAAGTTTCAGAAGGAGGTATACAACATTGCTTATGAAAACCGTTCTTTGGCTCCTCATAAGTGGATTTCTTGGAGGGATTTGAGTGGTGAGGCTGCAGCTCTCAGGAATATTTTTGGAACTGTTCGAATTCACAAGATAGTCAGTTTAAAGGAAGATTTCAACTGGGATGTCATCCGTCAGTTTTATGTCGTAGTACTCATACCTGCCACTTGTGATTCTCTCACCTGGATGACGGGAGACATTTTCTGCATTGCTTCAAAGCAAGAAATTCATAGTGCTTGGGACATAAGGTTTTCTTCTAGCCTCAGATTGCATGATGAGTTTACTCATAACCCTTTGTCAGAAGCTGAGATGGCACAATTCTATATCCCTTCTGCTGCTCACAAGATTGGAGGGGTCACTGGAATGAAGACTCTACATAGTGTTGCACATCGCATCCTGCGGTGCTCTATCTTACCTCGTCTGGGCAACAATGATGCCATTCGTGGTGTTGCTTGGACTCTTCTGGACGTAGTGATGACTGGAAAGAGATTTGATGTCATCCATTTGATGTTAGCTGAGATGGCACTCTCAAAGGGAAGCCTCACTCTTGGAGTCTACTATGCTCCTTTTATCATGAGACTGATTTTGAGCAAGGTGGGAAACGTGAATGAGCGTCTTGATACAACTCACTCTCAGTATAGGCCTCGTTTCTCGGATATTCCTTTGGCTCTAGCTGCCGATCCAGCTGATGTGGGTGCAGGACAATTTCATCCTCAGGACATACCTAGCAGCTATTTTGCTCCTCCACCTCCACCACAGGACTCTGGATCTGGCGGCTATGGTTCTCCGCCATAGTTTTGTATGGATGCCGCTCGGTTCTTTGATCCGGTGCTTCAACAAGTGACTGCGGGTTTCCTTCAGTTAAATGCAAGGATGGATCAAATGGCTTTAGGACAGGAAGCAATCACCTCCCATCTGCAGAACCTTCAAGGCGGTCAAGAGCGTCTCAACTCCAGGATTGACACTCTCTCTTCTCGAATTAATCGGCTAGATTATTCTTCCTCAACAGGCTATCCTCTTTAGTACCAGCGCCGTCGTCGTCGCCTTGATCCTTCCCAGGATTAGTCTCCTTTTTGGTTCTTGATGCCAAAAGGGGGAGAAGAAAATTTAGAAGAAGATCAGAAAGAAATAGTCAGGAGTAGTCAGGATTAGTTCCTAGGATCTAGTCTGCTCTATTTATCTATCTATGGTTGGTTGTTTGAAGAACACTATTTGCTTCCTATGTCATGATGAACTTAATTTGAACTATTTGCTCGTATTATGAAAAACTCTTATGTGCTTTGCTTTATTGGACTTTTAAATTGTGTTTGGCATTATGTATACTTATAACTCATATCTTGCTCCACATACTTGCACCCCATCACTCTTTCAGGGGGAGCTTTGGGCTTAATTGTAGATACTTCCATTAACATATTTCTTTATCTCTGGAATGTTTGTCATCAATTACCAAAAAGGGGAGATTGAAGATCTAGGCCCCATGTGAGTTTTGGTAATTAGTGACAAACGCGTGTTTGTGGACTAATATTTTTCTTAAGTGTGAAGGAAATGATTAGGTCCCGCGCAAATGGAGTACAAGATGGAAAACCCGAAGATCTGGACGATTAAAGAGCAACGACAAAAGGTTTGAAGAAAACTAGAAATTGATCGAGGTGTTTGGAGCGATCAATTAGGCTAGGTTTAAATCTTGTTTTTGCCGTACTATAAAGAGGGGTTGCATCTTTGTTATGAGTTGATTTTCAAGTGCCAATTTGCATTGCATATAGTATCTTTTGATCATGTGTGATTGTTGCAAAAGTTACAAATTTGGCAAAATTCCTTGAATATACAAAATGCAGCTTTTGGAGTTGTCTGACCCTGGCGGTCTGACCGACCATATGGGTCCGGTCAGACCGGCTTGAGATGGCGGTCCAACCGGCCAGGGGGGCGGTCCGACCGGGTTTCGCAGGACTGCAAAGTGGTGTTATATAGAGCCGACGGGAGCTCTATCGGTCCAACCGAGCCGATGGCCGGTCAGACCGGGTAGGGCCGGTCCAACCGGGCTAGCATGGACGGTCAGACCGAATGGACCTGTCACATCAGTAAATGGCTAGTTTTCTAGCCATTGCAGTTGGGGTCGGTCAGACCGGCCCAAGATGGGCGGTCAGACTGACAGTGCGCAAAGAGCCTCATAACTCTTGTAACGGCTAGTTTTTGGGTGTGTGGCTATATAAACCCTTGTTACAGCTCCTTTGCTAGACTTTTGGCATTCATTTGAGCAAACTTGAGCACAAGAGAGTCTCTCCCACCATTGAGCACTAAATTGAGCACTAGTGTGGTTGGGAAGAAAAAGGGGTGATCAAGTGATTGAATAGATTGCATTGCATTTGCATTTTGGCACTTGATCGTCTTCTCCTAGCTTTGATTGCAGCTTGTTACTCTTGGAGATTGCCATCTCCTAGACAGCTTGGAGAAGAAACCAGTGATCTCTCCAAGAAGGTTGTGGAGGAGACTCGGGAGGTTGTGAAGGTTGGAGCTCACCTATCCGGAGTGGAGAAGAGCTACCATTAGTGATCGAGGCCCGAGAGTTGCACTTCCGGTGTCGGCTCATCTTCAAGCTAATTTCTCCTTGAGAAATTCGTGGCTTGGCGAAGAGAGCGGTCAAGTGAAACTCGCCTCAATGAGGACGTAAGAAATTGGCAAATTTCCGAACCTCGGGATAAAATTCGGTTGTCTCTTGTCCCCTTTACTTTGAGCAAGTTAAATTGTGCAAATTTATCTTCTTAGAGTAATTTATACTTGCCATCCTAGGTTGCATTATTTAATCTAGTTGTTTGTTTCAATTGTCTAAGGTCCTTGTCTATTGTTTAACTAAATTGAATTAGTTTTTAAAACCGCCTTTTCACCCCCCCTCTAGTCGGTACATCGATCCTACAATGGCGGCGCTCCAGGAGGCGAGGGCTCTGGCTCTGGTGGCGTGGCGAAGTGCGGCGACATTGGGTGTTAAATAGGGGTCACCGGCGGGGAAAAGGAAAGCCGAGAGGAGGAAACCGAGAGGGTTTCCAATTTTTCTCCGGCGAGCCTTTCCATGCACACGGGTGGCTTCCATATAGACGAATCCGCGTGGCTTGGGGGGGAAAGGGATCACCGGTATTCGGGGAGGGGGATCTCAGGGTCGATTTGGCGAGATAAGGTGGCCGGTGGCTAAAATGGCAAGGGGGGCCATCGAGAATGGAAGGGGGAGATCCCCTTCCATTGTTGAAGATGAATATGACAGGTGGCCCCCACTTGTCAGCGGCTGCGAGTGAAAGGGAAGAGGCCGACAGGGTGGGCCAGGGATGGAAGTGAGAGGGGGCGCACGCGTGAGGCTGGCATGTGGGCCGGCCGAGTGCGCGGGAGAGGAGAGAGGTGGGATGGCGCCGACAGGCGGGTCCCACCTGTCAGTGAGAGTGGCTGGACTGGGCCGGGCCTGAAGGGGAATTGGGGGTTGCGGCCCAATTTCCTTAAAAATGTATTTTTGATTTAAAATAATTCCAAAAAATTAATTATTTGATTAATGCTTGAAGCATTGTTGCTAAAATTTTGTAAAAACTCTCAAAAATATTTCTTGACTTCTAGAGTCTACCATAAATTTTCCAGCTTCAAATTTGAAATATTTCCCCTGTTTTATTTTAATTGGGTTCTTTTGACCTTTTCTTTAATTAAATAATTCCTTTTTATGCAAAAATTTATTTTCCTCATTTTTATTTTATTTTTAATTTTGGGGCTGTTACAGGTATCGACGAAGGGTACCTTCGGCATCTGATGCGAAGGGTCCCACCGAAGGGTGCCTTCAGCGTTCGGACTGATCTAGCAGTAGACTAGCTCCAAACAGATTTTGACGTGACAATCACCTCCGAACAATGGGGTTCTGCGTGAAGTCTCTGACACAATAAAATAACTTAGACGCAACGCGCGGGCATGACTTCATCTGACATGGGTCCGGGCATGGCGAAGCCTATCGTGATGAAGCCTTTTGCGAAGCGTGTTGGCATGCAGGACTAGGTCAAACCGACAATAGTGTGACGGTGAGAAACCAAGGGTTGGTTTCGGAGTCTGTGATGAGTGATTGATAGGCTTTTACCCTCTGATTCGAAGGGTTCGGTGGGTTTGGTTGTTGCAGCGGAGTGTGCCTGACGGAGGGGTCCGTTAGTACACGATGACTGAGTTGTACCGAAGGTCTCGATACTTTGGGCGGTACACCGGAGTGTGTGCCGAAGGTTGCTTACCCGAAGAGGTCTCCGGGGTACTGGATACACTTGTCCGCTTGTCTGTGGTGCATAGGGGACTTCAGAGGCGACGGATGGTTCGTAGCAAGTGAACCTGGGTCAAGCAGGAGGCTTGATGCCAGGGGAGCAGGGAGCTCCGTCACGAAGGCTGCGAAGGGGTCGAGGTCGGACCTCGGGTCGAGGTGCACTAGGAGAAGGCAGTAAGTGCGGAGCGTGGCTCCGGGAGAAGGTACTCCGAGACAAAGTCCTCGGAGGCGAGGCACTTCGAAGGGTACTCCGGAAGGAGTGACTTCGGAGTATGGTGGATCAAGTCCTCAGCAATGAGGCAAGGCGTTCGAAGTGTGCTCCAGAGGGAGACACTCGAAGGTTTACCCGACGAAGGTCTCAAAAGTCAAGGTGCATCGAAGGCATGGTCCGGGTGAGGCTCATCGAGGAGTGTGCTCGGGGAGAGACACTGCGACGAAGTGCTCATGGAATGCTTCATGCGAAGGCCTTGGACGAAGGAGGGACTTCGAAGGGTGGTACTCCGAAGGTGGGGCTTTGGAGTGAAGCAGGCTTCGGAGCAAGGCTGGCTCCGGAGTGAGGTGGACTTGAGGTACTTCTGCCATGCATGGCTTCGGTACACGGACTGACGGAGTTCGAGCTGGGGGAAGCTGTGAAGCCGTGGTGGTCCACTCCGAAGGTGTTGGTGCGAAGGCCCAAGGGCTTTGACGGCTTCGGCTCAAAATCGTCACTGTATCGAAGGCTGACTTCGGTGAAGCGAAGGCCATTAGGCTCAAGGCTTCTCACCGAAGCTACCGCACCCCTCGCGTGCGAAGGGGGGCTTCAGAAAAGTCAAAGACTGTAAAGGCTGACAATGTCTGCTCTACAAAAAGCTGACGCTGTCCCCTCTGCAAAGCTGACAGAGAAGCCTCCAAATAAAGTAGACTACCTTTTGTACCCCTCTGTTCTGATGAGACAAAACCATTGTAAACCCTAGGGGCAAAGTAGTCAATTCACATGGGTGAATAGTGGCTATAAATAGTGGAGGCAGGGTAGGTTGCATTCAACACTTTGAGCATTCATTGTTGAGCTCCTGTACTAGCCACCACATACTTTGTATTCATCCTGAGTTCAATTTTTGTGTTCCCTGTTCAAGCAGCGAAGCCTTGATTTTGTGTTCATTTTCTGCTTGAGCTTGTTTGCATACCTCGCTGCATACTTCGATCTCGTGTGTGTCACTTCTATTGACTAGAAGTAGTGCATCGAAGCCTGTTTGGGCGAAGTGTGTTTTGAGCGAAGTGTGTTTTGTAGTGCATGTTCGCTCTGTGTAAACTGGAGGCTAGTCCTCGCTGATTACTAGCGAAGCACTGATCGAAGCTCGCTGTACTTCCCGTGTCGAAGCCTTTTAGCGAAGTCTGTGTTGTGTGCATTTTGATCTTCGAAGTACGAAGCCCAGCACCAGTTGCTGTAGCTAAGTACTTGGTCGAAGTCCTCGGAGGGTAGTCCGCTCTTGCGAAGGGTGAAGTGCGAAGCTTGCTCGAAGCACCCTGTGTGCGGAGTCTGCACTGACTTAGCAGAGCTGATTTTTCGGGATTGTGGGTGGAGCGAAGTCTTCTTGGCTTCGAACTTTTGCTACATGCTAAGCCTGCATTCGGAGCTGTAAAATACCTCCGAACCAGTACTTAGAAGGTTGTGTTCGAAGCCTGTTTCGTAGAAGACAGAATTAAAACAGAAGGCTATTTTTAGCCCGAGTTTTTTTAAAAGCTCCCATTCACCCCCCTCTGGTCGCCGTTTCCGGTCCAACAATTGGTATCAGAGCAGGTTAAGATCACCAGTTGACCTTAACCGGTTTTGTGATCTCTTGGCGACATGGACAGAGTTAGTAAAATTCCTCTATTCGATGGGACTGACTTTGCATACTGGAAGGTGCGTATGGAGGCTTACTTGCTAAGCCAAGGAAATGCAATTTGGGAGATTGTGGACTCACAATACTCCATCCGTGAGACTCGAACCTCTCAAACAGAGAAAGATCAGTATAATGCCAACTCCAAGGCAAGAAATATACTGTTCATTGGTTTGAGCCGGAGTGAGTTTGATAGGGTGCAGCACCTTAGGACTGCTAGGGAAATTTGGACCACTCTCACTATTTTTCATGAGGGATCTACACAGATCAAGGCCAGGCGCCAAAGCACATATAATCAACAGTATCAGCTGTTTGTGTAGGCACCTGGTGAATCTATAGATGCCATGTTTTCCTCGCTTTGATGCGATAGTGAGTAACTTGGGGTCCAACGGGACGCTTTCTTACAATGATCATGATAGGGCTATCAAGCTTCTCTATGCTCTTGATCGTAGCATATGGGAAGTGAAGATATCTAGCATTGAGGAGTCCGCAGGTTATGACACTTTGACCTGTGATGAGCTCTTCAGCAAGCTGAAGTCCACAGAGATCGCCAAGTCATCTCTTGCTGTGCACAGGAACTCCTTGCCACAGCCGTTGGCATTGGTTTCTAGCACTAGCCATGGTACCACTGCAGAACCAAGCACATCAGGCACTTGTGTTTTTGCAGATGGTTTTGCTTTGTCCTCCCTGGTCTCCATCACAAAGGAGCAGGTGGACACTCTGGATGATGATGAGCTTGCTCTCATTGCCAGAAGGTTCACCCGTTTTCATCATGAGAGACGGGATCAGAGGAGAAGTAGTTTGAGTGGTTGCTTTGAGTGTGGCGACACCTCTCATATCAAGGCCAATTGCCCCAAACTCAAGAAGAGAGATGAGAGTGAGCGCCCTAAATACCACAAAAAGGAGAGGAAGCCTTTTGTGAAGGGCAAGCGTGGCAAGGTGGCTAATAGAGTAGCCAAAGCCACTTCCAGAGCTTTTGTTGCTGCTCTCAGCGACATCGATACTTCCTTAACTGAGGAGGAGGAGTCCCCAAGGAAGGAGGACAAGAAGGACAAGAAGGGACGAGATTTCACCGGCCTTTGCTTTATGGCCGACAGCGATCACAACGGCGATGAGCTTGACTCATCTGAGGTACCTTTATCCTATGACCAGCTTTCAATAAAACTAGATGAGCTGAATGAAGTAGTTCTTGGTCAGGATAGATTACTTGTGCAAGCCGCTAGAGAAAGAAAAGACCTTAGACTTAGGCTAGAATCTGTTTCTACTGATTATGCCATGCTTAAGTCTAAAGTAGATGATGCTGAATGTGAATCTTGTACTGTTGTCATGGGTGAGCTTGCTCAGTTGCATACTGTACATGCTCAAACTCTATCGGAGCTTGAGACTGCACAGAAGCAGCTTTTGGTGGTTGATTCTAGACATCATGAAATAATTGATTGCATGAATTGTTCTTTATTGCGCGAGAGCATTAATTTACGTGATAAGCATGTTCATGATTTAGAGGCTAGATTGGAGAGGGCCGGTAGTTCTAAGGATGTTCATCCTGTGTGTGACACTTGCATGACCCTTAAGGACCAGCTAGGCACTGTTAGAGAGCGAGCTGAAAACCTCATGACTGAAAATGAATACCTTCTGTCTGTGGTTAACAAATGCACTGAGGGAAAGGGTAGGATGAATTTGCTCTTGGCCAAAACCAAGATGTGTGCTGACAGAGCAGGGTTAGCTGTAGGTTTGGGTTTTGAGAGGATTCCTTCAGATAATGGGAACAAAACTGTTTTTACCTCACCCACTACCCTAGAGAAAGAGAGAGCTCTGTTAGACACTCCATCAGCCAAAAAGCCTACCCGAACTCAAAAGAAAACCACTCCTCCTGCCAAGAAAATCCCTCCCAAGAAAACCACTCAGCCGAAGCCCAAGGAGCCTGTGAGGGTTGCTCCTATGACCCATGAGAGTGCCTCTAGGAGAGTTTTTCATTGTTCCTACTGTCAGCGGGCGGGTCATTTGGTTGGGTTTTGTTATCGTCGCATCAAGGATGAGCGATGCTCTCAGGCGATGAGTTACCAGGACATGCATTACCCATCTTTAGGTATGCATGAGTCTGAGTTTTACTATCGTCCTGTTTTCGAGGCTCCTCGTGCTTCTCGTAGAGGTTTTGCGCCTCGAGGTGTTCACCATGTTCCATATGGTGGTAGACCCCGGGCGAGTACCTTTGTACCTCGTCAGAGTAGGAGACCTCGTTATGTTGTTAGATCACAGCATGAAGGTAGACCTCGCACTTTGCATCATTCTGATTATCCTGTTCGTAGACAGTCTACTTTTACTGTGCCTACTACTCGTATCACTCAGTGTTGGATGCCTCGTCATATTTTCACTCACCCCAGCACTGAGCGATCGAGATTTTCTTATCATGTGTAGGCGACAGACCGAGGCTTGGAGGGCACGTGGATCATGGACTCCGGTTGTTCGCGCTATATGACCGGAGATGCAGCATGGTTCTCTAGCCTCACAACAACCAAGCAAAGGGAACATATCACCTTCGGCAACAATCGAAGGAGTAGAGTGAAAGGTAAAGGTGTGGTAAGAATTAACTCAAATTTCACTCTCAAAGATGTTGCTTTGGTTGAAAAACTGGGATACAATTTGCTTTCTGTATCTCAGTTGCTTGATGAGGGCTTCGAAGTGCGATTCCATCGTGATACTTCGCAAGTACTCAATTCTGATGGCGTTGTTGTTTGTAAGATCTTTAGAGTTGGGAGAGTTTTTGGAGCTGATTTTTCCAAGTCATCTGGTTCTTCTCATTGTCTTGTTGCACATTCTACCTCTGAGCTTTGGAAGTGACATAGGAGACTAGGGCATATGAGCTTTGAGTTGCTCGCTCGTCTGAGTGCCCTAGGTCTGATCCGAGGATTGCCCAAGCTCAAGTTTGAGAAGAATTTAGTTTGCGCTCCTTGTCGACATGGAAAGATGATTGCCGCTTCGCATTCGCCAGTCACCACAGTGATGACTGAACAACCCAGAGAACTTCTCCACATGGACACTGTAGGTCCTTCTCGGGTTAGTTCTTTAGGAGGCAAGTGGTATGTGCTAGTTATTGTCGATGATTTCTCTCACTACTCTTGGGTCTTCTTTCTTGCCAGCAAGGATGAAGTGTTCTCACACTTTCGGAGCTTGGATTCGAGACTTTTCACTGAACTCCCTGGTGCATTGAAATTCATTCAAAGTGATAATGGCACTGAGTTCAAGAACAGTCTCTTTGTTGACTTTTGCTTGGAGCATGGCATAGAACATCAATTCTCTGCTCCGCGGGTTCCTCAACAGAACGGTGTCGTTGAGAGGAAGAACCGCACTTTGGTTGAGATGGCTAGTACGATGCTCGATGAGCACAGGACTCCTAGAAAATTCTGGGCTGAGGCCATGAACATTGCTTGTTACATCTCAAACTGAATCTTCTTGCGCTCAATTTTGAATCTGACATCTTATGAGCTACGTTTTGGGAGACATCTTCGAGTTTTTGGCTGTCGTTGTTTTATCCTAAAACGTGGTAATTTGGATAAATTTGAGTCGCGCTCTTCTGACGAGATCTTTTTGGGATACACTACTCATGGTCATTCTTATCATTTTTATAATTTGGAGACTAACACTGTAATCGAGTCATGTGATGTGACTTTTGATGAATCAACCCCCTCTGTTAGTTCTGCTCTTGAACAGGCAAATGAACATGATATGGAACAAACCATCTTCGAAGAAGAAGATCCCAGAGAATTCGAGGATGAACCCCTACTACCCTCGACATCAACCCCCGAAGCCGACCCCGCTTCGACCACTTCGGCACAAGGTCCCGAAGCGACTACCTCGACATCGGTCATCTTGGACCACTCTAATGCACAAGTTGAGGGGGAGACTACATCCCGCCGCGAGGCTCCACACCATGTTCAAAGGATGCATCCTCCCGAGCAGATCATTGGTGAGCTTGATCAAAGGGTAACACGTTCTCATGCTCATTTCATTGATTCCGCTTTTGTTGCTTCTTTCGAGCCCTTAGATGTGAGTCATGCACTTTCTGATTCTAGTTGGATCAATGCCATGCATGAGTGCGGAGCCATGCTGAATAGCGTGGGCCTCATGGCTCCAGAAGTGATGAGTCATTGTCAACGATAGTCAAAGAGGACAGAAGAAGAAAGGAGATCTGCTGGTTCAAGGGCCGCGTGTGACTTAGGTACACGGGCAGCAAGCGACTGTCAGGCAGAGGAGGCTGCGAAGTCGGGCTGGCCCAATCCGGGTACATGGGCCAGAAGCAGTAGAAGACCCACTGG
Source organism: Zizania palustris (assembly GCA_019279435.1). Lineage (NCBI taxonomy): Eukaryota > Viridiplantae > Streptophyta > Magnoliopsida > Poales > Poaceae > Zizania > Zizania palustris. Next base: position 27,431,133 of record JAAALK010000286.1, read on the forward strand.
GCTGTTGACCAGGATTGACTCAGGTACACGGGCGGTGAGTGATTGCCGGGCTGAGAGAGCTGCGGAATCAGGCCGGCCCAATCCGGGTACCGGGTGCAATGTCGGTGGAGGCGTTGTCAGTTTCGGCGCAAAACTAACAACCATTGATCTTGTATCCGACTGTCCAGAAGAGAAGCCGTAGTCGCTACGAAAACTTAGCTTCCGGATAAGTCATCCGTAACTATAGGCCCATAGTCAGTCAGTCGTGTCTGTAAAAATACCTAAGGGCAGTAGAGTCTTTTCCTTTATTCCTGCGTCTGTAAAAAACCCTAAGGGGCTGGTGGAATATTCCTAGTGTTGGGCAGCCTATAAATAGGACCCCAATCCCTAGGGTTAGGTCACCCTTTTGGCTGAAATCAATTCATACTCCTTTGGGTCATTTTTGTCTCTTACTCTCTCTCTCTTGTTTGTGCGCCGCCAGGCATTTTGCCCCTGTTTCTTGTCTTGCATTTATTTCACTCTTACTGTTGCAGTGAAGCTTCTATTCTCAAATCGTGTGCAGCAACTACAGCGTTTTAATGGCTTCATTTCACACGCACAGCAAGTTTTTTCATGGATTTTAAGGCTTCGGTTGCTTCTGTTGCGTGTGTTCTTCACGCAAGTAGTACTAGTTCTTACTGTTGCAAGTAGTACTACTACACTGTTGCAACAATACACTAGTACCAGTCTTTTGCTTTTCTGCGCAGCTTTTGATCGAAGTTGACAGGGCTGAGTAACTTTTCTGACTGTTTTCTGACGAAGCCACCCTCTCTGTTCGAAGCCCCTCAGCTCCGTGAGGCAAGCTTCGATCTGATATACTCGAAGGCTTCGTTTGAACTTCGAACTTCGTTTTGTGTCCTGAGTTGCTAGCTTCGAAGTACCTTTTAAACTGTCAGCGTTTCATACTTCGAACATCTGTGCGAAGGTACTCCGACTCGAGCTCTTCGAAGTCCATACTTCAACAGGTTTCGAAGTTGGCTTCGAAGCTTGTCTCTCTGTTAGACTTCGCTCAGTGTTTGCTTCCGTCTTCTTCGGAGGTCCTTGGTGTGTTTGTTCGAAGGTAGAGTGTAGGCTTCGTTTTGGTTTCTCTGTCGCGTGTCAGCCTTTGCTTCTTCGTTCGAAGGTTGTCCGTCTGTGCGTTGCGTTCGAAGTATTCTGTTCGAAGGATAGGCTTCGAAGCACTCGGTTCGAAGCTAGCTTCGATACTTCCGTACTTCGCTTCGAAGCATACTTCGCTCCCTGCCCCTTCGAACTAGGCTAGACCAACATACCTTCAACATTTACACAACAGACTTCGGCAGGCTTCGCAACTAACCTCCGAAGCAGGCTTCGACCAGTGAAGCAGGCTTCGATCAGCGAAGCAGGCTTCGACCACCGAAGCAGACCTCGACGGGCGAAGCAGGCTTCACCAAGTTCCGAACAGGAGACAAATCTAAACAGTAACTTCTCATCTCACTTTATATATACTTAGATCATTTCATTGAGAAGTTTGGCCTGACATGTCTAGTATACTTTGTTTATCTGCCTAGTTGCACTGCTTTGGTAGTTCTCTGTTTAACATCAATTGATTCTAGGCTAGATACCTTTAGACTTAGGCTATCTGTTCATTTTCTGTTGCTTAGTCTTTTGAGTTGCGTTGGGTGTTGGGAACATGCCATATATTCGAAAGAATTTTTAAGGCGCCCATTCACCCCCCTCTGGTCGCTACTTTCGGTCCTACAAGTGGTATCAGAGCGAGGTTAGGGTTTTTCCATACCTTAACCGGTTCTAAACCCCAGTAGTGACCATGACGTCTCCTGGCAAGGTCCCGTCCTTGGAAGCCTATGGCTATAATTATTGGAAGACTCGCATGCGAGCCTATCTCATGAGCCAGGGTTCGGACATTTGGGACATTTGCGTTCACACCACGTTTGTCATATTGCCAGTCGCTGAGCATGGTACTGCTGGTATCATTGCTCAGCATCTGAGCAACAGTAAGGCTATGAACATTCTTTTCTCTGGTTTAGGTCCCACTGAGTTTGAGCATGTGAGCCATCTCTCCACTGCGAGAGAGATCTGGGCTACCCTCAAGGCACACCATGAGGGAACAACACAGGTCAAGGCTCGGCTCTATCAGACCTACCGGCGTGAATATGAGAATTTCACACAGAAGCCGGGTGAATCTGTTGAGGCTTTGTTTGGTCGTTTTCAGTCGATCATAAACAAGCTTCGGGACAACAAGGCTGAAGGTGCTCAGTTAGTCTCAGATCATGAGCAGGCGCTCAAGGTTCTCCATACCTTGGACCCAAAGATCTGGGAGATCAAGGTATATTCTATCATTGAGAGTACCTCTTATGATACCTTGACCATTTCTGAGTTGTTTAGCAAGCTGAAGGCTACTGAGGTTGATCTCCAGCTGAGATCAAATCTCACTGGTTCTGGATCAAAATCTCTGGCCCTTGCTACACCTTCTGCTGATCCTTCTTCTATGAGTTGTGCTGGGTTCTTTTTGATGTCTATCACTGAGGACCAGCTAGAGTTGTTGGGAGATGATGATTTGTGTCTTTTTAACAACCGGGTGCGTCGTGTCTATGACAAGAGAATGTTCAAAAGACACGGCACAAAATCCAGATGCTTTGAGTGTGGTGATCCAGGACACTTCATCGCCGACTGCCCCAAGCGCAATGGTCACAAGAAGGGCACTCGTGGTGGCTTCCACGACTCTGGCAAGCACGAGAGTTCATCCTTCAACAAGGGCAAGCCGAAGACCAGATTCTTCAAGAAGGCCCTGAAGGAATACCGGCGAGACAACAAGAAGCGCGACAAGGCCTTCTTCGCCGAGATGGAGAAGAGCTACTCCAAGCGGTCCACGTCTTCTTCCTCTTCATCGAGCTCAAGTGATGAGGAGATCGCCATCAGGAAGGGGAAGGACAAGGACGATCTGGCGGGTCTCTGCTTCATGGCCTTCGGAGACAAGCCGAAGAGCCGCTCACACCAGCGCCGAAGATCCCGCAAGAGCTTCTGTTCAATGGCTCTTGGGGATAAGGAAGAAAAGAGCTCCTATGAGCGCGAAATTGTTGATTTACTTGAGAGCAATCGTCAGGAGTTAAAGTATCAGGAAAAACTGCTTAGGGGGGCCAAGAAGAGGATAGATGAGTTAGAGCGTGAGCTTGCTATGGCCAACGGCAGAATTGAGAGTCTATCTTCTTCCCCTTGCTTGGGTGATAGCAGTGAGTGCCTGTCACGCCCCGATTTAATAAATCAGGACTTTATTGAAATTCCATAGAAAATCAATAAAACAAGACGTTCATCACACGACCACGTACAAGACGGGCAATCATTCACGGTTCGTAGACCGCATTAATACAAAAGTGAATGAAAGTGAAGAGAAACTAATAAAATCAAGGGTCCTAGATGAACGCCTCCTTCCAGTCTCGCCTTGACTGGGTCGCTACTCCAGACCTTCATCCTCCTCGTAGTAGACGGGCTCTGATGGTGTAAGTCAACGGGGTGAGTACAGATGTACTCAGCAAGCCACCGAATGCAAATATAATGCAAGGAAACCACAAGGGAGAAAGTGGCTAGTTTTGCGGAAGCAGCATAATTGTAAAGCATTGAGTGTGATCAATTTATTAGTACTGAAAAGTAAACATGTGTGTGCATCATCATCTTCTAACTCGAGGAGTACGTTTCACCTCCTCGAACAACAGTCCTTACATGCCATGAATAACTCAAACAGTCAACCAATTGTAAACTAACTACGAGTAGTCACACAACCCGCCCTTGACCGTGGGCTCGGCTTTTCGAAAAGATTGATTTTACTCTGATCAGAGATGTACCACTGTACCCACAAGGCACGCACTCATCACTTACACCAAAGTGTAACGAGATGACCCATTTCACGGGAACTCGTGCCAAAACCTTCCATATAGTCCTCCCCGACTCAACAACACCCTCTTATATGTTTCATATGGTGCCCCGACGCGTCGATGCCTCACCATACCCCCCCTTGAGCCTTCTTTGGTACAAGGCGCCCTGAGGGCTTGCCCCTTGCCCCCTCCACTATGGTGCAGAGAGTCGGGGTGTTCCATACTTCCGGTTAGGACTTACCCATTAGACTTGTGGTTGGTACGGAAGTGCTTTGCAACAGATCCCGCAGACCGGTCCTTATAGTGCCCCGGGTGCGACCAACCAGTTTCCGAGCTTGCACCTGGAACCCACCATACTTATGACATGCCTAACTCCAACAGAGTCCAGAGACAAGAATAACAGGGTATTTCATATACCAGAATCCATCTAATCTACGACTCATTCTTTATATCCTATAGCAGTTGTGCCGGTACATTGGGCACTAGCTAATATAATATTTGTAGAGTGACAAGGAGTTAAGGCTCAATAAGCATGGCTTGGGTTTGCACACAAGGACGGGGATCTAATAAATATAAGTGTAGGGCTTGATTTTTGACTAATGCAATATTAACCTATGTGTTATAGCGATAATTTATTAAAACATGGGCTCAATATGATCAACTGTTTCCACAGAGGTGGTCGATGACCTGCCTTGATCAGCAAAGGGGGATGGAGGAACCTCGGGGTAGAACTCCTGCTCCTCGACGAAGTCGTAGTCTTCTTGATACGGAAAAATAAATAATACATTCAATAAACAGATAAAATTCACCAAATAAAAGAACATACATAGTTGTGGGTGTTTTTATGTGAAGTAATATTTTATTATTCTGAGTTTTTGCATAAAACAGTAAAGTTTAACTTTTTGGGATTTTTCCTAATTTATTTTCTGTATTATTAATTTTAATCCTAAGGGATTTTTATTATTTTATTTGCTAAAAATATTTTGGGTAACAGTAACATACTGTTTTTATGGCATTAATGTGTAGAGAATATTATTCTGGATTTAACAAAATTTGAATGGTGAAATTTGGAGTTAAAATGAGCAAGATATGAATTTTTGAAGTTTAAACCATTTTCTGAAATTTTTATTTAAACAGGAAATGGGCTCTGGTCCACGGTGAGCCAGGCCCACGGTGGACCGCGCTATTGTGCGCGTGGACCGAACCGATCTGGATCGTCCGATCCAGATCGTCCGATCCAGATCGAGCGGCCGGGCGCGAGGCGGAATGTTTAAATGAAAATGAACGGCTGTGATTAAAACGTGGCGAACGGGTACACGTGGACGCACCGGATGGATCCGGGGGTTTAAGTAACGATCGACGGCTGCGATCGCACGATACCTCTTCGATCAGATCCGAGGGCCCGGATTAAATCCCGAAGGGATTTAATGGTAGCCCTCCGATCGTGATCGGACGGCCTCGATCTCGTCCGGCACGGCACGCCGTAAGGGGTCGAGTACCCCTTCGTCTCCGGCGACGGCGAGGGCCTAGGGGCCTAGCTAGGGCCAAAAATGGAACGCGGAGGTGATGGGGGTCACGATGATACCTCTGGCGACGACGGAGGGCGACGGACGGCGGCCGGCGGCGAGGGTAGACGAGCAGGGCATTCGGGTGGTCGACGGTGACGGCGATCCGGCGGCGTCCATGGCCAACGGAGGGGTGGACGAGGTGGGGTGGTCGACGACGGACCCGACGGTGGCGGCGGCTAGGGCGGCGGGGGTCCGAGGCGACGGCGATCGCTCGCCGGAGGTGGAGCAGAGGGGAAACGCCTAAAATCGAGAGGGAGCGCGTGGGAGTGCTTTAGCTCGGGTTTAGGCGGTGTGGCTGAGGGCGGTGAGGGCGAGGGGTTCTTATAGGGGGGTCGCCGGTGTCGGGATGGCAGGGAACCGAGAGATCCCGAGAGCTCCGGTGAGGACTTCCATTCCCTCGGCCAAGCTTCCTACAGTGCGAAACCGCATCGTCTTTCGGTGGAAGGGGATCACAGTGATCCAAGGAAGGGAGTCCGGAGGCGATCGGGTGGATTTGGGCGGCCGGCGGCAAGGGATCCGAAGGGGATCGCCGGAAAAAGGAAAGGGGGATCCCCTTCCCGGGAAGAAGACGATCCTGACAGGTGGGCTCCACCTGTCAGTGAGTGAGTGCGAGACAAATGGCGCCGACAGACGGGCCACGTATGTCAGAGGGCGGAGGCGAGCGCGAGGAGGCCGACTGGTGGGGCCGAGGCGGGGCGCGGGCGGGAGGAGAGAGGGGAGCGGTGCCGACAGGCGGGACCCATAGGTCAGTGGCTCCCGAATGGGCTGGGCCGGGCTGAGGGAGGATTCGGGGTTGAGGCCCATTAAGGATTTAAAATTGTTTTCTGATTTAAAATAATTCCAGTAATTCATTTCATTGATTAAGGGTTGAATTATTGTTGATAAAAATTTGTAAAAATTCCGAAAATTATATTTTGGTCTCTAGTTCATCTCATAAAATTTTCAAGTCTAGATTTGGAGTATTTCTCCCTGTTTGGTTTTATTTGGGTTCTTTTGTGATTTTTCCTTTACTAATAAATCCAGAAATGATTTTAAATAATATTTTTCTTTTATTTTAATCATTTTTAATTTCTGGGGTGTTACAATCCTATCCCCCTTATAGAGAATCTCGTCCTCGAGATTCGGATCAATCCTCGAATAGCTCAGGATGCTGTGCCTTGAGTTCATCTTCTTTTTCCCATGTAGCTTCCTCTACCGGATGATGCTCCACTGCACTTTGCAGAAACGGATGATCCGACTCCTGGTGGTCCTTTCTTTGACTTCCAATATCTTAACAGGCTTTTCCACATAGGTCAGATCCTCTTGAACATCCAACTGCTGAAGATCCACTTGTTCTGTGGGGACGCGGAGACACTTCTTGTGTTGAGATACGTGGAATACATCGTGCACTCCAGCCAATGAGGGTGGTAGTTCCAACTGATAAGCAACTTCGCCTTGGCGTCGGATAATGGGGAATGGTCCAACATATCGAGGGGCCAACTTCCCTCTCATGTTAAACCGCTGAGTACCACGGAGAGGCGTAACTCGAAGGTAGACATGATCTCCTTCTTCAAAGGCTAGGTCTCGGCGACGATTGTCTGCGTAGCTCTTCTGTCGTGATTGGGCTGTCTTGAGTCGGTCTCTGATGATTCGTACTTTCTCTTCAGCTTCACGAAGAATGTCTGTTCCGAATACTTGGGATTCACCGGTTTGGTCCCAAAGTAGAGGCGTCCTGCACTTACGTCCATACAGGGCTTCAAAAGGAGACATCTGAAGGCTAGCTTGATAGCTGTTGTTGTACGAAAACTCAGCGTACGGCAAGCTCTTGTCCCAAGTGGCTCCAAAATCCAAGACACATGCCCGTAGCATATCCTCTAATATCTGATTCACCCTCTCTGTTTGTCCATCTGTCTGAGGGTGGTAGGCGGTACTGAAATTCAATCTCGTGCCCATCTCCTCTTGAAGGTTCTTCCAGAAACGAGAGGTAAACTGACTTCCTCTGTCGGACACTATCTTCTTGGGTACTCCATGAAGACACACGATCCGGGCCATGTATAGCTCTGCAAGCTTAGGACCACTAAAGGTCGTCTTGACGGCTATGAAATGTGCTACTTTCGTAAGCCGATCGATGATCACCCAAATAGAATCATATCCAAGTTGGGTCTTTGGGAGTCCGGTGATGAAGTCCATTCCGATTTCTTCCCACTTCCATTCAGGCACCTTAAGTGGTTGTAACAATCCTGCAGGTCTCTGATGTTCAGCTTTTACTCTTCTGCAGGTGTCACATTCGGCGACGAACTGTGCAATCTCCCTCTTCATGCTAACCCACCAATAACGTTCCTTCAGGTCCTGGTACATCTTGGTACTGCCGGGATGAATGGAGTACATTGTCTCATGGGCTTCTCTCAGGATAAGGGTCTTTATCTCAGGTTTATCCGGCACACATATCCGGGTTCCAAACCATATGGTGCCGTTCTCGTCCTCTGAAAATCCCGGGGCTTTTCCTTGTCTCATGTTCTTCTTAATGGCTGCTATATCCGGGTCTTCTGACTGAGCTTCCCGGATTTGTTCGAACAAGACAGGTTGAGTCTCCAAGGTGGCTAGATATGATCCGGTGGTCAACCCAAGATTCAACTTTTCCATCTCTTTACATAACAAGGGTGCGTGTTCCTGAATTATCATGGCTGTGCAATATCCCTTGCGACTTAATGCATCAGCTACCACATTTGCTTTTCCAGGGTGGTAGTGAATACCTAAGTCATAGTCCTTTATTAGTTCCAACCATCGTCTTTGCCTCAGATTGAGGTCTGGCTGTGTGAAGATGTACTTCAAGCTCTTGTGGTCCGTAAAAATCTCACAGCGATTTCCAACCAAATAATGCCTCCATATCTTAAGGGCGTGCACAACTGCGGCAAGTTCCAAATCGTGGGTTGGGTAGTTCAACTCATGAGGTCTCAACTGACGGGAGGCATAGGAGATAACTTTTCCATCTTGCATAAGAACACATCCCAATCCTTGGCGGGATGCGTCACAATAGACATGGAAGTCTTTCCGGATATCGGGTAGGGTCAGTATGGGTGCAGATACCAAACGGGTCTTGAGGGTGCGGAAACTTTCCTCGCATTCGGGAGTCCATTCAAACTTCTCTCCTTTCTGCAACAACTTGGTCATAGGCTTGGCTATCTTAGAAAAATTCTCAATGAATCTCCGATAATATCCGGCCAAACCCAGAAAACTTCGTATCTCAGATACGTTCGTGGGTGGCAGCCAATCCGTAACTGCTTCTACGGTGGCAGGGTCTACTGCGATTCCTTGCGCAGAGATGATGTGTCCAAGGAACTTTACTTCTGCCGTCCAAAATTTACACTTGTTGTACTTGGCATATAACTGGTGTTCCCTTAGCTTGCCTAAGGTTAACCTGAGGTGGGTCTCATGCTCTTTCTGGTCCTTGGACTAAATGAGGATGTCGTCTATGAAGACTACGATGAATTTATCCAAATACTCCATGAACACCTTATTCATCATATTCATGAAGAATGCAGGGGCGTTGGTCAATCCAAATGACATAACCGTGCACTCGTACAATCCATAGCGGGTGGTAAAGGCCGTCTTGGGTATATCTTCTTCTCGAATTCTCAACTGATGATATCCAGAACGCAGGTCGATCTTCGAGAATACTGTAGCTCCTTTTAGCTGGTCGAAGAGATCGTCGATCCGAGGCAACGGATACTTATTCTTGATGGTTACTTCATTCAAAGCGCGGTAATCCACACACATACGCTTTGCCTTGTCTTCTTTCTTCTCGACGAAGATGACGGGGGCACCCCATGGCGATGTACTCGGTCTGATGTAGCCTTTCCTTTCGAGATCCTCTAACTGCTGCTTCATCTCAGCTAGCTCATTGGCGGCCATCCGGTATGGTCGCTTGTAAATAGGGGTGGTTCCGGGCACCAAATCAATCCGGAATTCGATGTCCCTCCGGGGTGGCATCCCTGGTAAATCCTCTGGAAATACGTCCGGGTACTCACAGACTGTTGGTATTTCTTCCAGGGTAATTTGATGTAATCTTGATCTTCCGGTCTTCATGCTTGGCGTCTGGAATGTGACGGTGGTCCCTTCTTCACTGGTCACAGTCACTTTCTTCTGGGCACATTCTATTACTCCTTGGTGTTTATTTAACCAATCCATCCCTAGAATGAGATCCAAACCTTGGCATTCTATTAGAATGGGGTCGGCCCAAAATATCGTGCCGTGGATATCTACCCATACCCTTGGGCTAAAGGAATAGGCGAGGGTTTGCTTGCCCGGGGTGGCTATCAATACTGGTCTGGGTAGTTCACTTATGTCCAAGGCATTTCTTTCCACAAAAGTAGTTGATATGAAGGAGTGGGTAGCTCCGGTGTCAAATAATACCACTGCAAATGATGAATGTACCGTAAACTTACCAATGATAATTTCTGGGGCAGCCTGGGCTTCTTCGGCGGTGACGTGATTGACTTTGGCGCAGACGGCGGGGTTCGATGTGACGCCTTGGGCACGCTTGGGATGGGGGCACTGACTGGAGTAATGCCCTTCCTGACGGCAGTTGAAACATACCACGAGCTTACCGTGCTTGTCGCGCAGGATTTCCGCCTTCTTTGTCGGGGCGGTTGGTGCAGCTGGGGTGGTGGGAGCGGGGCGACGCTGTCCGGTCCCGGCGTTGGCGGCGGGTGGCGCCGGACGATATACTGGTCGGGGGTGGTATTGTGGCGCCAGCGGAGGAGGTGTGAAGCGGGGCCTCTGAGCCATGCCCTGGTTTTGCCTAAAGGCAATCATCCTCTTCTTTTTTAGGTCGACCTTGTTCTGCTGGGTCTCCTGAATAATAGCTTTATTAACCAACTTTTGAAAGTTGGCGTAATCCCCGGAAATGAGTTGAAGGGACAACTCATCCTTCAGTCCTCAGAGGAATTTGGACTGTCTGGCTGCGTCAGTCCGGACTTCTTCAGGCGCATATCGAGCCAGCCGGTTGAACTCGTGTAAATACTCCGTAACGGACCTGTTCCCCTGCTGCAGGTCCCTGAACTCCTGCTGCTTCTGTGCGATGATGCCTTCTGGGATATGAGCGGCACGGAAAGCATCAGAAAATTCTGCCCAAGTGTGAACATGTCCTTCGGGAAGAGTCTCTCGCAGGTTGTCCCAGCATTCTGCGGCGGGACCCTGGAGCTGATGGGCGGCGAAGGCCACTTTTTCCTGCTCAGTGCAGGTCAGAAGGTCTAGCTTCTTTGCGATAGTCCTCAACCAATCCCCAGCCTCCATGGGGTTGGTGGTGCTCGAGAAAGTTGGTGGGCGGACTCGGAGGAACTCCGAGAGCTGAGAGGCGGCAGCGGGAGCTGGTGTGGCTGGTCGGGGCAGCTCGGGTTGTTGATGGAGGCGGAAGAAATGGGCCTGCTGCTCCTGCATCTGCTGCTGCTGCTGTTGCATCTGATTCAATAGGGCAGCAACCAACTGGTTCTGAGTGGCCATCATCTCAGCCAGTGTGGGGTGGTTGGCGACTGGGGCTTGCCTTTGCCCGGTCGCTCCCCACTGTGGCAAGTTGCCGTTCTCTCCTCCGTTTTGGGAAGCATCGGAGCCTTGGTTGTTCGACATCCTGAGGTTTCCAAAATAGACAACATTCTTTTAGCGGATACTTTTATTAAATTTTATTTCAAAATGCCGTTCTTGCGGTTATATTTTATTTATTTCTTCATTCATGCCTTATTTTTGACATGAATGGCAATACAATCAAGCAAAAAAAAACAATCAATCGTAAACTACGTCTGTGGTAGCTCGGGGGATGACTCGATCACGGGCTCGTGGGAGACGGTCAGGGTCGAGGAACTGGATGGTCCGGCGGGTGGGGCGCTGCGTGAAAACCTCTTGGGCCTCACGGTGGGGATCCGAAGGGGTTTCTTCTTGCGAGGCGGAAGAGGTGCGATCTCCTCGATGTCCTTCTTCAATTCCTCGATCTGGTAGCGGAGCTGTGGGTTGGTGGCGACACGCTGCCGAAGGAGCTCATTTTGACTCCGTAACTCCTCTGCCTCGGCAGCCAAGCGATGTCCCTACTGGATGCGGCGACGAAGATCTCCGTTCTCGCGGTTCAGATCCTCAGAAGACTGTCGGTAAAAACTGATTGTGTCGCGCTGTCCATTGACGTCCTGTAGTGCCTCGTAATGAAGATCATCCATGGCCTCCAATAAGCGCATGGTATGGCCGATCGCGGAATGACGCTGAGAGAGGGTGCTGACGAAGACGCTGTGGGGACTCCCTGGAGTGCGAAGAGGCACGAAGCGGAAGTCCGTGTCGTAAAGCTCACTGTCGTATCTCATCCTGGAGGGCGGTGCGCTGACTGGCAACCAAGAAGGTAGGTCCTCCTCTGCGATAGGTGTGAGCTGTCTGAGGGGAGGGCTGGACGACGACGGTGACCTCGCAGAAGCTTTCTTCCTCGTCGGGGAAGACTCCATGGTACATCGGCTCATGCTCAAATCCGAGAAAACCGACGAGCATGCGCAGCTCGCGGATGAATCCGGCCTCATCACGAAGAGTCCCGCTCATGGTATGGACCTGCATCTACAAGAGAGAGAAAGTTTTTTGTGAAAATCCCAGAAGATGAGAGGATAAGTATTTTTTGTAAAATATAGTGAATATATATAAGTCCTAAGGTCAGGTCTATTTGGCTTCCTACAGTCAAGTCGGCTCTGATACCATCTTGTCGCGCCCCGATTTAATAAATCAGGACTTTATTGAAATTCCATAGAAAATCAATAAAACAAGACGTTCATCACACGACCACGTACAAGACGGGCAATCATTCACGGTTCGTAGACCGCATTAATACAAAAGTGAATGAAAGTGAAGAGAAACTAATAAAATCAAGGGTCCTAGATGAACGCCTCCTTCCAGTCTCGCCTTGACTGGGTCGCTACTCCAGACCTTCATCCTCCTCGTAGTAGATGGGCTCTGATGGTGTAAGTGAACGGGGTGAGTATAGATGTACTCAGCAAGCCACCGAATGCAAATATAATGCAAGGTAACCACAAGGGAGAAAGTGGCTAGTTTTGCGGAAGCAGCATAATTGTAAAGCATTAAGTGTGATCAATTTATTAGTACTGAAAAGTAAACATGTGTGTGCATCATCATCTTCTAACTCGAGGAGTACGTTTCACCTCCTCGCACAACAGTCCTTACATGCCATGAATAACTCAAACAGTCAACCAATTGTAAACTAACTGCGAGTAGTCACACAACCCGCCCTTGACCGTGGCCTCAGCTTTTCAAAAAGATTGATTTTACTCTGATCAGAGATGTACCACTGTACCCACAAGGCACGCACTCATCACTTACACCAAAGTGTAACGAGATGACCCATTTCACGGGAACTCATGCCAAAACCTTCCATATAGTCCTCCCCGACTCAACAACACCCTCTTATAGGTTTCATATGGTGCCCCGACGCGTCGATGCTTCACCATACCCCCCCTTGAGCCTTCTTTGGTACAAGGCGCCCTGAGGGCTTGCCCCTTGCCCCCTCCACTATGGTGCAGAGAGTCGGGGTGTTCCATACTTCCGGTTAGGACTTACCCATTAGACTTGTGGTTGGTACGGAAGTGCTTTGCAACAGATCCCGCAGACCGGTCCTTATAGTGCCCCGGGTGCGACCAACCAGTTTCCGAGCTTGCACCCGGAACCCACCATACTTATGACATGCCTAACTCCAACAGAGTCCAGAGACAAGAATAACAGGGTATTTCATATACCAGAATCCATCTAATCTACGACTCATTCTTTATATCCTATAGCAGTTGTGCCAGTACATTGGGCACTAGCTAATATAATATTTGTAGAGTGACAAGGAGTTAAGGCTCAATAAGCATGGCTTGGGTTTGCACACAAGGACGGGGATCTAATAAATATAAGTGTAGGGCTTGATTTTTGACTAATGCAATATTAACCTATGTGTTATAGCGATAATTTATTAAAACATGGGCTCAATATGATCAACTGTTTCCACAGAGGTGGTCGATGACTTGCCTTGATCAGCAAAGGGGGATGGAGGAACCTCGGGGTAGAACCCCTGCTCCTCGACAAACTCGTAGTGTTCTTGATACGGAAAAATAAATAATACATTCAATAAACAGATAAAATTCACCAAATAAAAGAACATACATAGTTGTGGGTGTTTTTATGTGAAGTAATATTTTATTATTCTGAGTTTTTGCATAAAACAGTAAAGTTTAACTTTTTGGGATTTTTCCTAATTTATTTTCTGTATTATTAATTTTAATCCTAAGGGATTTTTATTCTTTTATTTGCTAAAAATATTTTGGGTAACAGTAACATACTGTTTTTATGGCATTAATGTGTAGAGAATATTATTCTGGATTTAACAAAATTTGAATGGTGAAATTTGGAGTTAAAATGAGCAAGATATGAATTTTTGAAGTTTAAACCATTTTCTGAAATTTTTATTTAAACAGGAAATGGGCTCTGGTCCACGGTGAGCCAGGCCCACGGTGGACCGCGCTATTGTGCGCGTGGACCGAACCGATCTGGATCGTCCGATCCAGATCGAGCGGCCGGGCGCGAGGCGGAATTTTTAAATGAAAATGAACGGCTGTGATTAAAACGTGGCGAACGGGTACACGTGGACGCACCGGATGGATCCGGGGGTTTAAGTAACGATCGACGGCTGCGATCACACGATACCTCTTCGATCAGATCCGAGGGCCCGGATTAAATCCCGAAGGGATTTAATCGTAGCCCTCCGATCGTGATCGGACGACCTCGATCTCGTCCGGTACGGCACGCCGTAAGGGGTCGAGTACCCCTTCGTCTCCGGCGACGGCGGGCTCGGGTGAGGCCACAGCGGCGACGGCGAGGGCCTAGGGGCCTAGCTAGGGCCAAAAATGGAACGCGTAGGTGATGGGGGTCACGATGATACCTCTGGCGACGACGGAGGGCGACGGACGGCGGCCGGCGGCGAGGGTAGACGAGCAGGGCGTTCGGGTGGTCGACGGTGACGGCGATTCGGCGGCGTCCACGGCCAATGGAGGGGTGGACGAGGTGGGGTGGTCGACGACGGACCCGACGGTGGCGGCGGCTAGGGCGGCGGGGGTCCGAGGCGACGGCGATCGCTCGCCGGAGGTGGAGCAGAGGGGAAACGCCTAAAATCGAGAGGGAGCGCGTGGGAGTGCTTTAGCTCGGGTTTAGGCGGTGTGGCTGAGGGCGGTGAGGGCGAGGGGTTCTTATAGGGGGGTCGCCGGTGTCGGGATGGCAGGGAACCGAGAGATCCCGAGAGCTCCGGTGAGGACTTCCATTCCCTCGGCCAAGCTTCCTAAAGTGCGAAACCGCGTCGTCTTTCGCTGGAAGGGGATCACGGTGATTCAAGGAAGGGAGTCCGGAGGCGATCGGGTGGATTTGGGCGGCCGGCGGCAAGGGATCCGAAGGGGATCGGCGGAAAAAGGAAAGGGGGATCCCCTTCCCGGGAAGAAGACGATCCTGACAGGTGGGCTCCACCTGTCAGTGAGCGAGTGCGAGACAAATGGCGCCGACAGACGGGCCACGTATGTCAGAGGGCGGAGGCGAGCGCGAGGAGGCCGACTGGTGGGGCCGAGGTGGGGCGCGGGCGGGAGGAGAGAGGGGAGCGGTGCCGACAGGCGGGACCCACAGGTCAGTGGCTCCCGAATGGGCTGGGCCTGGCTGAGGGAGGATTCGGGGTTGAGGCCCATTAAGGATTTAAAATTGTTTTCTGATTTAAAATAATTCTAGTAATTCATTTCTTTGATTAAGGGTTGAATTATTGTTGATAAAAATTTGTAAAAATTCCTAAAATTATATTTTGGTCTCTAGTTCATGTCATAAAATTTTCAAGTCTAGATTTGGAGTATTTCTCCCTGTTTGGTTTTATTTGGGTTCTT
Organism: Zizania palustris; assembly: GCA_019279435.1. Classification (NCBI taxonomy): domain Eukaryota; kingdom Viridiplantae; phylum Streptophyta; class Magnoliopsida; order Poales; family Poaceae; genus Zizania; species Zizania palustris. The sequence goes on from JAAALK010000286.1 coordinate 27,446,478, forward strand.
TTGTGATTTTTCCTTTACTAATAAATCCAGAAATGATTTTAAATAATATTTTTCTTTTATTTTAATCCTTTTTAATTTCTGGGGTGTAACAGTGCCCGAAGTGTGAGGTGCTTCTGTGTGACTTGTCGACTCTAAAGTCCAAGTACATAGAAAGGGTTGACGAGAGGGACTCTTTGACCACTGAGCTTGAAAGCGCTCAGCTGGAGCTGAAAGATGCTCAAGCCATTGTCGTCGCACCCTGTGTTGATTGCCCATTGAGGAGCCATGCTGAATAGCATGGGCCTCATGGCTCCAGTAGTGATGAGTCATTGTCAACGATAGTCAAAGAGGATAGAAGAAGAAGAGATCTGCTGTTTTATGGGCCGCGTGTGACTCAGGTACACGGGCAGCGAGCGACTGTCGGGCAGAGGAGGCTGCGAAGTCGGGCTGGCCCAATCCGGGTGCATGGGCCAGAAGCAGTAGAAGACCCACTGGGCTGTTGACCAGGACTGACTCAGTTACACAGGCGGTGAGCGATTGCCGGGCTGAGAGAGCTGCGGAGTCGGGCCGGCCCAATCCGGGTACCTGGTGCAAAGCTGGTGGAGGCTTTGTCAGTTTCGGCGTAAAACTGACAACCATTGATTCTGTATCCGACTGTCCAGAAGAGAAGCCGTAGTCGCTACGAAAACTTAGCTTCCGGATAAGTCATCTGTAACTCTAGGCCCACAGTCAGTCTGTCGTGTCTGTAAAAATACCTAAGGGCAGTAGAGTCTTTTCCGTTATTTTTGAGTCTGTAAAAACCCTAAGGGGCAGGTAGAATATTCCTAGTGTTGGGCTGCCTATAAATAGGACCCCAACCCCTAGGGTTTGGACTACCCTTTTGCTGAAAATCAATACTCCTCCTTTGGGTCACTTTGTTTCTTGCATTCTCTCTCTCCTGTTCATGCGTGAGCCACCAGGCAACAAGCCTTGTTCTTCCTGAAGTTTTGAAGTGATTTTTTGTTGTCTGGGAAGGCTTTTAATCTGGCTGTTTTTGCTTGTGCGAAGCATTTTTGTGCACTGCAGTTCATTCTCTGTGCGTGTGGTCAATTTATTTGGAACAGAAGCTTCTCTGTTGTATGTGTTCTTCGTGAGAAGTAGTACTAGTTCTTGCTGTTGCAAGTAGTACTACTACTCTGTAGCAAGTAGTACTACTTTCCTGTAGCTACAGTATGCTAGTACTTTAGTCTTGCTTTTCCTGTGTTGCTTTTTGATCGAGTTGGCAGGGTCAAAGTCCCTTTTCTTGTGTGAAGTCCAACTCTGTGTAGCAGACTTCGAATCTGCAAGCTTCGAATCTGCAGGCTTCGAATCAGCAGACTTCGAATCTGCAAGCTTCGAATCTGCAGACTTCAAATCTGCAAGCTTCGAGTCTACAGACTTCGAATCAGCAGACTTCGAATCTGCAAGCTTCGAATCTGCAGACTTCGAATCAGCAGACTTCGAATCAGCAGACTTCGAATCTGCAGGCTTCGAATCTGCATACTTCGAATCTGCATACTTCGAATCTGCAGGCTTCGAATCTGCAGGCTTCGAATCTGCATACTTCGAATCTGCATACTTCGAATCTGCATACTTCGAATCTGCAATCTTCGAATCTGCAACCTTCGAATCTGCAACCTTCGAATCTGCATACTTCGAATCTGCAACCTTCGAATCTGCAACCTTCGAATCTGCAACCTTCGAATCTGCAACCTCAGAATCTGCAACCTCAGAATCTGCAACGTCAGAATCTGCAACCTCAGAATCAGCAAACTTCGAATCAGCAGACTTCGAATCTGCAAGCTTCGAATCTGCAGACTTCGAATCTACAAGCTTCGAGTCTACAGACTTCGAATCAGCAGACTTCGAATCTGCAAGCTTCGAATCTGCAGACTTCGAATCAGCAGACTTCGAATCAGCAGACTTCGAATCTGCAGGCTTCGAATCTGCATACTTCGAATCTGCATACTTCGAATCTGCATACTTCGAATCTGCAACCTTCGAATCTGCAACCTTCGAATCTGCAACCTTCGAATCTGCAACCTTCGAATCTGCATACTTCGAATCTGCAACCTTCGAATCTGCAACCTTCGAATCTGCAACCTCAGAATCTGCAACCTCAGAATCTGCAACCTCAGAATCTGCGACCTCAGAATCAGCAAACTTCGAATCTGCAGACTTAGTCAATTTGTTCTCGCTTTGCTGTTTAGTTTTCTTTTTAAATGCATTGGGTTTTGGGAGTAGGCCATTGATTCGAAAGAATTTTTTAGGCGCCCATTCACCCCCCCCTCTGGTCGCTACTTTCGGTCCTACAAGTGGTATCAGAGCTTGGTTAGGGTTTTTCCATACCTTAACCGGTTCTAAACCCCGGTAGTGACCATGACGTCTCCTGGCAAGGTCCCGTCCTTGGAAGCCTATGGCTATAACTATTGGAAGACTCGCATGCGAGCCTATCTCATGAGTCACGGTTCGGACATTTGGGACATTTGCGTTCACACCACGTTTGTCATATTGCCAGTCACTGAGCAGGGTACTGCTGGTATCATTGCTCAGCATCTGAGCAACAGTAAGGCTGTGAACATTCTTTTCTCTGGTTTAGGTCCCACTGAGTTTGAGCGTGTGAGCCATCTCTCCACTGCGAGAGAGATCTGGGCTACCCTCAAGGCACACCATGAGGGAACAGCTCAGGTCAAGGCTCGGCTCTATCAGACCTACCGGCGTGAGTACGAGAACTTCACACAAAAGCCGGGTGAATCTGTTGAAGCTTTGTTTGGTCGCTTTCAATCGATCATTAACAAGCTTCGGGACAACAAGGCTGAGGGTGCTCAGTTAGTCTCAGATCACGAGCAGGCGCTCAAGGTTCTCCATACCTTGGACCCAAAGATCTGGGAGATCAAGGTATCCTCTATCGTTGAGAGCACTTCTTACGATACCTTGACCATTTCTGAGTTGTTTAGCAAGCTGAAGGCCACTGAGGTAGATATCCAGCTGAGATCAAATCTCATTGGTTGTGGATCAAAATCCCTGGCCCTTGCTACACCTTCTGTTGATCCTTCTGCTGTGAGCTGTGTTGGTTTCTCCTTGATGTCTATCACTGAGGACCAGCTTGAGTCTTTGGGAGATGATGATTTGTGTCTCTTTAACAACCGGGTGCGTCGTGTCTATGACAAGAGAATGTTCAAAAGACACGGCACAAAATCCGGATGCTTTGAGTGTGGTGATCCAGGACACTTCATCGCCGACTGCCCCAAGCGCAATGGATACAAGAAGGGCACCAGTGGCAGCTTCCACGACTCCGGAAAGCATGAGAGCTCATCCTTCAACAAGGGCAAGCCGAAGACCCGATTCTTCAAGAAGGCCCTGAAGGACTACCGGCGAGAGAACAAGAAGCGCGACAAGGCCTTCTTCGCCGAGATGGAGAAGAGCTACTCCAAGCAGTCCACGTCTTCTTCCTCTTCATCAAGCTCAAGTGATGAGGAGATCGTCATCAGGAAGGGGAAGGACAAGGACGATCCGGCGGGCCTCTGCTTCATGGCCTTCGGAGACAAGCCGAAGAGCCGCTCACACCAGCGCCGAAGATCTCGCAAGAGCTTCTGCTCAATGGCTCTTGGGGATAGGGAAGAAAAGAGCTCCTCCGACGACTCCGACGACGACGACAACAAGGTATCATCTTATGAGCGAGAAATTGTTGATTTACTTGAGAGCAATCGTCAGGAGTTAAAGTATCGGGAGAAACTACTTAGGGGGGCTAAGAAAAGGATAGACGAATTAGAGAGTGAGCTTGCCGTGGCCAACGGTAGAATTGAGAGTCTATCTTCTTCCCCTTGCTTGGGTGATAGCAGTGAGTGCCCGAAATGTGAGGTGCTTCTGTGTGACCTGTCGACTCTAAAGTCCAGGTACACAGAAAGGGTTGATGAGAGGGACGCTTTGGCCACTGAGCTTGAAAGCGCTCAGCTGGAGCTGAAAGATGCTCAAGCCACTGTCGTCACATCCTGTGTTGATTGCCCATCTCATCTAGCTGCCTTAGCTGAGCTGAAATCCAAGGGTAATGAACATTTGGGTGTTTTGGAGAGGTTAAGAGCTGAGCTTGCGCAGACTAAGCTAGAGCTTGAGACATTGTCAGTTCCACCCACTGTCTGTGAGAACTGTCTGTCTCTTAGAATGGAGTTGATCAAGCTGAAATCTGAAAAGTCTGTCCAAGTGGAGAGTGAGTGTGAGACCTGCTTGTCTCAGGTGGAGGTACTAGCTTCCTTGAGAGAGGAGCTAGCTGATTCTCAGAATGAGAATTTTTATCTCCGGTCTATCCTGAGTTGGATCAGTGCCAGAGAGCCACAGCTCGGCATGATGATCCAGCAGTTCAAGAGGCAGGATGGGTTTGGGGTAGGTTATACCTACACCAAGGCTGACTTTGAGAGTGCCATTAGCCGGGCAGTGGAGTGGAGTAAAATGACTCCAGAGCAGAGGTATCCCAAGACCCACTCTACTGAGTCTTCCCTGGCTTGTCAGCCCAAGGATGGAGTGATCAATGAACCACCTAAAGCTCCACCCAAGAAACCTATCTGGGTTCCGAAGCCCAAACACCTCCACTCCTCTTTAGACTCTCTTCCTGGACCCTCTCAACCCAAGAAGGCCACACCAAACACTACCAAGCCTAAGAATCCCAAGCCTCAACCACATCCCAAGAAGCCCACCTATCACTGTGAGTACTGTCAGAGAGACGGGCATCTTGCGGAGTTCTGCTTCAGGAGGAAGCGGGTTGAGAGAGCAGAGAGGGCTCGTAGTGATCAGGAGCAGTTCTACCAGCAGGGGGGTAGACTGCATGTTCCTCGGCGCGGGGAGAGGCTGGAGGCCAGGCCGCGTCGTGTAGGTGGTGGTAGAGGAGACGGTTTTCTTGCCCGTGCTCCAGTTGGTGGTGTTCGTTCCGGCAGAGTTCCAGACCGAGTTGGTTACGGTTCTGGACCTCGTGGCCGTAGGGTTAGGCAGAACCAAGGACCGCGCTTTGAGCCGCGTTTTGGTCCAAACTCTTTTGATGGTTTTCGCTTTCCATCTTTTGAGCAGATGGCTCGACACTGGTTTAGCTCTTTTGCTAAACCTGGTGCCGGACCATTTGCTCCCACTTACAGACACTAATTGTGCAGGACCGGGGACTGGAGGATGTTTGGATCATGGACTCAGGATGTTCTCGTCACATGACGGGACATCGCAGATGGTTCTCCAGTCTCACTCCCCCGAGCTCCAAAGAGTACATCACTTTCGGGAACAGCGGTCAAGGGAAAGTAAGTGGCATAGGCTCAATTCGCATTTCAGATCATTTCTCTTTGAAGAATGTTGCTTTGGTTAAAAATTTGAACTTCAACTTGATTTCTGTTTCGCAACTTCTTGAGGATGGTTTGGAAGTGCGTTTTAAGAAGGGCAATTCTTCTGTGGTTGATTCTAGAGGGTCTTTGGTTTGTCAGATTTTACCTTTCGGTAAAGTTTTTCGAATTGACTTCTCTAGTTCTTTTGGCCCTTCTCGCTGTTTGATTGCTGGATCCTCCTCTGAGCTCTGGAAGTGGCATAGGAGGTTAGGTCATTTGAGTTTTGATCTGCTAGTCAGGTTAAGCTCTATGGACCTCATCCGAGGATTGCCCAAGCTTAAGATGGAGAAGGATCTAGTGTGTCATCCCTGTCGTCATGGAAAAATGGTTGCCGCTTCTCATTCACCTGTGACTCAGGTGATGACTTCGTATCCAGGCGAGCTTTTACATTTGGACACTGTAGGTCCTGCTCGGGTACGCTCAGTCGGTGGGAAGTGGTATGCACTTGTGATTGTTGACGACTTTTCTCGATTCTCGTGGGTTTTCTTTTTGGAGTCTAAGGATGAAACTTTTCAATTTGTTCATGACCTGATTTTGAAGCTGAAAAATGAGAACAATGGTCGGATGCGAGCAATTCGCTCCGACAACGGTTCTGAGTTCAAGAATTCTCAGTTTGTCAGCTTCTGTAGTGATCAGGGTCTGGACCATCAGTTTTCCTCTCCTTACACTCCCCCACAGAACGGCGTTGTGGAACGAAAGAACCGCACGCTAGTCGAGATGGCCAGGACGATGCTCGATGAGCACAGGACTCCTAGGCGTTTTTGGGCTGAAGCCATGAACACGGCTTGCTATCTGGCCAACCGCATTTTTCTTAGAGCTTACCTAGGTAAGACATCATATGAGTTGCGGTTTGGCAGACAGCCCAAGGTGAGCCACTTGCGAGCGTTTGGCTGCAAGTGCTTTGTGCTCAAGAAGGGAGGGCATTTGGACAAGTTTGAGTCTCGCTGCTGGGATGGTGTTTTTCTTGGTTATGCTTTGCATTCTCGAGGTTTTCGTGTTTGGAACCTCGAATCCCAGCTGCTTGTCGAGACTTGTGAAGTTTCTTTTGATGAGTCCATGCCTTCTTTGACTCCTTCGTTTGAGCTTTCTGGTGATGATGAGCTCGGAGAGTCCATCTTTGAAGAAGATGAGGATACTCCAGCTGCTGATGAGGGTGGGCCCTCTGCATCCCCCGCAGAGCGCACACCTTCTGAGACTTCGACTGATGATGAGGGCGGACCTCTGATCACTTCTTCCACTTCGATCGAGCCCCCTCAGTCGAGTCCAGAGGTGCCAGCTGCTGACTCAGGTGAGGTGACTTCAGATCACCAGGGAACCCGAGCAGTTCAGCGTGACCATCCCTCAGAGCTCATCATTGGTGATTTGACTGAGAGAACTTTGCGTTCTTCTGCCTCTCTTGCTGTGTTTGCTGAATCGGCTTTTGTTGCATCTTTTGAGCCTAGAGACGTCTCTCATGCTATTTCTAATTCAAATTGGATTAATGCTATGCAAGAAGAGCTTGAGAATTTTGTCCGCAATCGGGTTTGGACATTAGTTGAGCCGCCATCAGAATGCAACCCCATAGGCACCAAGTGGGTGTTCAAGAACAAACAAGGTGAAGATGGGGTTGTGGTGCGCAACAAGGCTCGACTAGTTGCCCAGGGTTATTGCCAGAAGGAAGGTATTGACTTTGAAGAAACCTTCGCTCCTCTTGCCCGTCTTGAGTCCATTCGCATTCTTTTAGCATTTGCCGCTTCAAAGGGTTTTAAGCTTTTTCAAATGGACGTTAAGAGTGCTTTTCTGAACGGGTACATAGAAGAGGAGGTTTATGTTAGGCAACCCCCCGGTTTTGAGAACCCTAAGTTTCCTCGACATGTTTTTAAATTGCACAAAGCTTTATACGGGTTGAAGCAAGCCCCCAGGGCTTGGTATGACCGGTTAAAGCAGTTTTTGTTGGGGAAGGGTTTTGTGATGGGTTCTGTGGACAAAACTCTTTTCTTGCTCAGAGATGCTTCAGATTTCTTAGTTGCTCAGATTTATGTGGACGATATTATCTTTGGCGGTACTACTGATTCTCTTGTGTCCAAGTTTTCTGAGCAGATGCACAGTGAGTTTGAGATGAGCCTCATGGGTGAGCTCAAGTACTTCTTAGGGCTCCAGATCAAGCAGACCAAGGACGGCACCTTCATCCACCAAGGTAAGTACACTCGTGATATGTTAAAGAAATTTGACTTTGGTGGTGAATTGAAGCCGCAGATGACCCCGATGGGCACTTCTGGGGGTCTGGACAAGGACGAGAGCGGCGTCAAGGTCAATGAGAGAGAGTTTCGAGGGATGATCGGTTCGCTGCTGTACTTGACGGCGACGAGGCCAGACATACAGTTCGCCGTAGGACTTTGCGCGCGTTTTCAGTCTTCACCACGCGCGTCTCATCGGCAGGCTGTCAAGCGCATCTTCAGGTATCTTACTTATGCGCCTGATCTCGGTCTTTACTATTCAGCATCGTCATCTCTTGATTTATCTGGCTTTTCGGACGCTGACTTTGGTGGGTGCCGGTTGGATCGCAAGTCGACTTCCGGTACTTGCCAGTTTCTTGGTTCTTCTCTTGTCTCTTGGTCTTCTCGAAAGCAATCTGGAGTTGCTCTTTCGACCACAGAGGCTGAGTATGTAGCTGCTGCTAGCTGCTGCTCACAGTTGGTTTGGATGATTTCTACTTTGAGAGATTTTGGGTTGTTCTTCTCTACCAGAGTTCCATTATTTTGCGACAGCACTAGTGCTATTAGTGTAGGGAAAAACCCATGTCTTCATTCAAAAACCAAACACATTGATGTGCGCTTTCACTTCTTGCGGGATCAATATGAGAAAGGTGTCATTGACCTTGTTCATGTTGATACCCATCATCAGTTGGCTGACATTTTCACCAAACCCCTAGATCAGTCTACTTTTGAGCGTTTACGAGGGGATTTGGGTGTTGTGTATCCTTTTTAGGATATTTTGAGTCAGTTCATTTCCTTCTTCTTTACTCTTTTCTTGAGTCTTTTTGTGTGTGTTCATATCATACATATTCACATATCACACTTTTGAGCCTGCTTCTGTTATATGATTGAACTGCTTTACTTATTCTAGCTGGTATATGCTTTTGATTACTTGTCGATGATCATGCTTTGTTTCAGTTCATTTGATATGTCTGATATCTGTCATATGCATGGTTTTTATGCTTTCAACTTAAAAAAAATGATCACCATTGCTTCTGGTAACTAGCATGTGTAGGCTGAGTGCTTTTGCTATCTGTTACATACCTTGTAACTAGTTCCTCACATAGATGCAGATATGCAACTTGGATATCTTTATGCTTTAACATGGAAAATATGCTATAAAAATGATAAAAAATCAAAATGAATGAAAATTCCATGGCCTTTTATGCTTAAGTTGAAAAGATCCAAGTGGGTTTGCTTTGTCGCATTGCATTGTTCTGGACTGCTTACCATAGCACCTTGGTATGAACTAGGACAGTGTAGTGTATGCCAAGACCAATGTCTTAAGCTTCCGATGGTCCAGTTCTGGCCTAGGCTTGACTTGGTCGGTTAGCATAAGGTTTGACATGCAAATAACCCTTGGCAAAAATGAAAAAGAAAAATGAAAAAGCCTGAACATTTAACAAGATAACCAGTTTGCTGAAGCACTTTGTTTTGAACAATGTTTATCTTGGTAGACATCAGTTAGCTTCTGCATCTCATGCTTTACCTTGCTTATTAACTAGGAAATATGGTGATGTTTTTGTTTTGCAAAAACTGAAAAATGCGTGCTAATGACTTTCTTTAGATATCATCTGTTGCACTGATCATGCCATGTGTCTTAAGACAGTATGTCTGTTGCTATACTTGTTAGATGTTGTAATTGCAGTCAATCATATCTGAGAAGCATGCTTTCTACACTCCACCTACACCCCAGCTGAATTCACTGCATATTTTGAGGGGGAGTTGCATTTCAGGGGGAGTCTGTGTCTCTTTTAAGTGCTTGATGAGTTCACTTGTCAACAAGGGGGAGAAAATTTGGGATCAGAGTTTAAGGGGGAGTTCTTACTCTGTTGATATCCTTGTTGTTCTAAAAATCGCACTCATTTTGAGCTTTTACGTTTTGGTTAACCATAATGACCACCTCTTGCTTTTGTTCGGCTTTTGGTCATTTAGGTTAAACTTTTACCTTATTTTTCTTCTTCTTTGTTTCCTTGTGTTTTTTTGTTTTCGTGTTTCCACATTTGTTCGCAGGTGCTGAAGAGCTGTGAAAAGAGGAATGTTGACAATGCACTCATCAAGGGGGAGATTGAGGAGCCATGCTGAATAGCATGGGCCTCATGGCTCCAGTAGTGATGAGTCATTGTCAACGATAGTCAAAGAGGATAGAAGAAGAAGAGATCTGCTGTTTTATGGGCCGCGTGTGACTCAGGTACACGGGCAGCGAGCGACTGTCGGGCAGAGGAGGCTGCGAAGTCGGGCTGGCCCAATCCGGGTGCATGGGCCAGAAGCAGTAGAAGACCCACTGGGCTATTGACCAGGACTGACTCAGGTACACAGGCGGTGAGCGATTGCCGGGCTGAGAGAGCTGCGGAGTCGGGCCGGCCCAATCCGGGTACCTGGTGCAAAGCTGGTGGAGGCTTTGTCAGTTTCGGCGTAAAACTGACAACCATTGATTCTGTATCCGACTGTCCAGAAGAGAAGCCGTAGTCGCTACGAAAACTTAGCTTCCGGATAAGTCATCTGTAACTCTAGGCCCACAGTCAGTCTGTCGTGTCTGTAAAAATACCTAAGGGCAGTAGAGTCTTTTCCGTTATTTTTGAGTCTGTAAAAACCCTAAGGGGCAGGTAGAATATTCCTAGTGTTGGGCTGCCTATAAATAGGACCCCAACCCCTAGGGTTTGGACTACCCTTTTGCTGAAAATCAATACTCCTCCTTTGGGTCACTTTGTTTCTTGCATTCTCTCTCTCCTGTTCATGCGTGAGACACCAGGCAACAAGCCTTGTTCTTCCTGAAGTTTTGAAGTGATTTTTTGTTGTCTGGGAAGGCTTTTAATCTGGCTGTTTTTGCTTGTGCGAAGCATTTTTGTGCACTGCAGTTCATTCTCTGTGCGTGTGGTCAATTTATTTGGAACAGAAGCTTCTCTGTTGTATGTGTTCTTCGTGAGAAGTAGTACTAGTTCTTGCTGTTGCAAGTAGTACTACTACTCTGTAGCAAGTAGTACTACTTTCCTGTAGCTACAGTATGCTAGTACTTTAGTCTTGCTTTTCCTGTGTTGCTTTTTGATCGAGTTGGCAGGGTCAAAGTCCCTTTTCTTGTGTGAAGTCCAACTCTGTGTAGCAGACTTCGAATCTGCAAGCTTCGAATCTGCAGGCTTCGAATCAGCAGACTTCGAATCTGCAAGCTTCGAATCTGCAGACTTCAAATCTGCAAGCTTCGAGTCTACAGACTTCGAATCAGCAGACTTCGAATCTGCAAGCTTCGAATCTGCAGACTTCGAATCAGCAGACTTCGAATCAGCAGACTTCGAATCTGCAGGCTTCGAATCTGCATACTTCGAATCTGCATACTTCGAATCTGCAGGCTTCGAATCTGCAGGCTTCGAATCTGCATACTTCGAATCTGCATACTTCGAATCTGCATACTTCGAATCTGCAATCTTCGAATCTGCAACCTTCGAATCTGCAACCTTCGAATCTGCATACTTCGAATCTGCAACCTTCGAATCTGCAACCTTCGAATCTGCAACCTTCGAATCTGCAACCTCAGAATCTGCAACCTCAGAATCTGCAACCTCAGAATCTGCAACCTCAGAATCAGCAAACTTCGAATCAGCAGACTTTGAATCTGCAAGCTTCGAATCTGCAGACTTCGAATCTGCAAGCTTCGAGTCTACAGACTTCGAATCAGCAGACTTCGAATCTGCAAGCTTCGAATCTGCAGACTTCGAATCAGCAGACTTCGAATCAGCAGACTTCGAATCTGCAGGCTTCGAATCTGCATACTTCGAATCCGCAGGCTTCGAATCTGCAGGCTTCGAATCTGCATACTTCGAATCTGCATACTTCGAATCTGCATACTTCGAATCTGCAACCTTCGAATCTGCAACCTTCGAATCTGCAACCTTCGAATCTGCAACCTTCGAATCTGCATACTTCGAATCTGCAACCTTCGAATCTGCAACCTTCGAATCTGCAACCTCAGAATCTGCAACCTCAGAATCTGCAACCTCAGAATCTGCGACCTCAGAATCAGCAAACTTCGAATCTGCAGACTTAGTCAATTTGTTCTCGCTTTGCTGTTTAGTTTTCTTTTTAAATGGATTGGGTTTTGGGAGTAGGCCATTGATTCGAAAGAATTTTTTAGGCGCCCATTCACCCCCCCTCTGGTCGCTACTTTCGGTCCTACACCCATCTCATCTAGCTACCATAGCTGAGCTGAAATCCAAGGGCGATGAGCATTTGGGTGATTTGGAGAGGTTGAGAGCTGAGCTTGCGCAGACTAGGCTAGAGCTTGAGACACTGTTAGTTCCACCCACTGTCTGTGAGAACTGCCTATCTCTTAGAATGGAATTGATTAAGCTGAAAGCCGAGATGTCTGTCCAAGTAGAGAGTGAGTGTGAGACCTGCTTGTCTCAGGTGGAGGTTCTAGCTTCCTTGAGAGAGGAGCTAGCTGATTCTCAGAATGAGAACTTTTACCTCCGGTCTATTCTGAGTTGGATCAGTGCTAGAGAGCCATAGCTTGGCATAATGATCCAGCAGTTTAAGAGGCAGGATGGGTTTGGGGTAGGTTACACCTACACCAAGGCTGACTTTGAGAGTGCCATTAGCCGGGCAGTGGATTGGAGTAAAATGACTCCTCAGCAGAGATATCCCAAGACCCATTCCACTAAGTCTTCCCAAGCTTGTTAGCCCAAGGATGGGGTGATCCATGAACCACCCAAAGCTCCACCCAAGAAGCCCATTTGGGTTCCAAAGCCCAAACATCTCCACACTACTCTAGACTCTCTTCCTGGACCCTCTCAGCCCAAGAAGACAACACCTAACACCACTAAGCCCAAGAATCTCAAGCCTCAACCACATCCCAAGAAGCCCACCTATCATTGTGAGTACTGTCAGAGAGACGGGCATCTTGCGGTTTTTTGCTTCAGGAGGAAGCGGGTTGAGAGAGCAGAGAGAGCTCGTGGTGGTCAGGAGCAGTTCTACCAGCAGGGTGGTAGACTACGTGTTCCTCGACGTGGGGAGAGGCTGGAGGTCAGGCCGCATCGTGTAGGTGGTGGTAGGGGAGACGGCTTTCATGCCCGTGCTCCAGTTGGTGGTGTCCATTCCGGCAGAGTTCCAGGCCGTGTTGGCTACTGTCCTGGACCTCGTGGCCGCAGGTTTAGGCAGAACCAAGGACCGCGCTTTGAGCCGCGTTTTGGTCCAAATTCTTTTGATGGTTTTCGCTTTCCATCTTTTGAGCAGATGGCTCGACACTGGTTTAGCTCTTTTGCTAAACCTGGTGTCGGACCATTTGCTCCCACTTACAGCCACTGATTGTGCAGGATCGGGGACTGGAGGACGTTTGGATCATGGACTCAGGATGCTCTCGTCACATGACGGGACATCGCAGATGGTTCTCCAGTCTCACTCCCCCGAGCTCTAAAGAGTACATCACATTAGGGAACAGTGGTCAAGGGAAGGTAAGTGGCATAGGCTCTATTCGCATTTCAGATCATTTCTCTTTGAAGAATGTTGCTTTGGTTAAGAATTTGAACTTCAATTTGATTTCTGTTTCGCAACTTCTTGAGGATGGTTTGGAAGTGCGTTTTAAGAAGGGCAATTCTTCTGTGTTAGATTCTAGAGGGTCTTTGATTTGCCAGATTTTACCATTCGGTAAAGTTTTTCGAATTGACTTCTCTAGTTCTTTTGGCCCTTCTCGCTGTTTGATTGCTGGATCCTCTTCTAAGCTCTAGAAGTGGCATAGGAGGTTAGGTCATTTGAGTTTTGATCTGCTAGTCAGGTTAAGCTCTATGGACCTCATCCGAGGATTGCCCAAGCTTAAGATGGAAAAGGATCTAGTTTGTCATCCCTGTCGTCATGGGAAAATGGTTGCCGCTTCTCACTCACCTGTGACTCAGGTGATGACTTCGTATCCGGGCGAGCTTTTACACTTGGACACTGTTGGTCCTGCTCGGGTACATTCAGTCGGTGGGAAGTGGTACGCTCTTGTGATTGTTGACGACTTCTCTCGATTCTCGTGGGTTTTCTTTTTGTAGTCTAAGGATGAAACTTTTCAATTTGTTCATAACCTGATTTTGAAGCTGAAGAATGAGAACAATGGTCGGATGCGAGCTATTCGCTCCGACAACGACTCTAAGTTCAAGAACTCTCAGTTCGTTAGCTTCTGTAGTGATCAGGGTCTTGACCATCAGTTTTCTTCTCCTTACACTCCCCCACAGAACGGCGTTGTGGAACGAAAGAACCGCACGCTAGTCGAGATGGCCAGGATGATGCTCGATGACCACAAGACTCCTAGGCGTTTTTGGGCTGAAGCCATGAACACGGCTTGCTATCTGGCCAACCGCATCTTTCTTAGAGCTTACCTTGGTAAGACATCATATGAACTGCGGTTTGGCAGATAGCCCAAGGTGAGCCAATTGCGAGCGTTTGGCTGCAAGTGCTTTGTGCTCAAGACGGGAGGGCATTTGGACAAGTTTGAGTCTCGTTGCTGGGATGGTGTTTTTCTTTGATATGCATTGCATTCTCGAGGTTTCCGTGTTTGGAAACTCGAAACCCAGCAGCTTGTCGAGACTTGTGAAGTTGCATTTGATGAGTCATTGACTTCTTTGACTCCTTCTTTTGAGCCTTCTGGTGATAATGAGCTCGGAGAGTCCATCTTCGAGGAAGATGAGGATACTCCAGCTGCTGATGAGGATGGGCCTTCTGCACCCCCTGCAGAGCCCACACCTTCTAAGACTTCAACTGAGGATGAGGGTGGACCTCTGATCACTTCTTCCACTACGATTGAGCCCCCTTAGTCAAGTCCAGAGGTGCCAGCTGCTGACTCCAGTGAGGTGACTTCAGATCACCAGGGAACCCGAGCAGTCCAGCGTGACCATCCCTCAGAGCTCATCATAGGTGATTTGACTGAGAGAACTTTGCGTTCTTCTATCTCTCTTGTTGTGTTTGCTGAATATGCGTTTGTTGCATCTTTTGAGCCCAGAGATGTTTCTCATGCTCTTTCTGGTTCTAATTGGATTAATGTTATGCAAGAAGAGCTTGAGAACTTTGTTCGAAATCGGGTTTGGACACTAGTTGAGCCGCCACCAGGATGCAACCCCATAGGCACCAAGTGGGTATTCAAGAACAAACAAGGTGAAGATGGGGTTGTGGTACGCAACAAAGCTCGATTAGTTGCCCAGGGTTTTTGCCAAAAAGAGGGTATTGACTTTGAAGAAACCTTCGCTCCTATTGCCCGTCTTGAGTCCATTCGTATTCTTCTAGCTTTTGTCGTTTCTAAGGGTTTTAAGCTTTTTCAAATGGATGTCAAGAGTGCTTTTCTGAATAGGTACATAGAAGAGGAGGTTTATGTTAGGCAACCCCCCGGTTTTGAGAACCCTAAGTTTCCTCGACATGTTTTTAAGTTGCAAAAAGCTTTATACGGGTTGAAGCAAGCCCCAGGGCTTGGTATGACCGGTTGAAGCAATTTTTGTTGGGGAAGGGCTTTGTGATGGGTTCGGTGGATAAAACTCTTTTCTTGCTCAGAGATTCTTCAGATTTCTTAGTCGCTCAGATTTATGTGGACGATATTATCTTTGGCGGTACTACTGATTCTCTTGTGTCCAAGTTTTCTGAGCAGATGCACAGCGAGTTTGAGATGAGCCTCATGGGTGAGCTCAAGTACTTCTTAGGGCTCCAGATCAAGCAGACCAAGGACGGCACCTTCATCCACCAAGGTAAGTACACTCGCGACATGCTTAAGAAATTTGACTTTGGTGGTGAATTGAAGCCGCAGATGACCCCGATGGGCACATATGGGGGTCTGGACAAGGACGAGAGCGGCATCAAGGTCAACGAGAGGGAGTTTCGAGGGATGATCGGTTCGCTGTTGTACTTTACGGTGATAAGACTAGACATTCAGTTCACCGTGGGACTGTGCGCGCGCTTCCAATCTTCACCCCGCGCATCTCACCGGCAGGCTGTCAAGCGCATCTTCAGGTATCTCACTTATGCGCCCGATCTTGGTCTTTTCTATTCAGCATCATCTTCTCTTGATTTATCTGGCTTTTCGGATGCCGACTTTGGTGGGTGCCGGTTGGATCGCAAGTCGACTTCCGGTACTTGCCAGTTTCTTGGTTCTTCTCTTGTCTCTTGGTCTTCTCGAAAGCAATCTGGAGTTGCTCTTTCGACCACAGAGGCTGAGTACGTAGCTGCTGCTAGCTGCTTCTCACAGTTGGTTTGGATGATTTCCACTCTACGAGATTTTGGGTTGTTCTTTCCTACCAGAGTTCCTTTGTTTTGCGACAGCACCAGTGCAATTAGTGTAGGGAAAAACCCATGTCTCCATTAAAAACCAAACACATTGATGTGTGCTTTCACTTCTTGCGGGATCAATATGAGAAAGGTGTCATTGACCTTGTTCATGTTGATACCCATCATCAGTTGGCTGATATTTTCACCAAACCCCTAGATCAGTCTACATTTGAGCGTTTACGAGGGGATTTGGGTGTTGTGTATCCTTTTTAGGATATTTTGCTTCAGTTTTCTTTCTTCTTTACTCTTTTCTTGAGTCTTTTTGTGTGTGTTCATATCTTGCATATTCACATATCACACTTTTGAGCTTGCTTCTGTTATATGATTGAACTGCTTTACTTATTCTAGCTGGTACATGCTTTTGATTACTTGTCGATGATCATGCTTTGCTTCAGTTCACTTGATATGTTTGATATCTGTCATATGCATGGCTTTTATGCTTTAAATTTGAAAAATGATCACCATTGCCTCTGGTAACTAGCATGGGTAGGCTGACTGTTTTTGCTATCTGTTACATGCCTTGTAGCTAGTTCCTGACTTAGATGCAAACATGCAACTTGGACATCCTTCTGCTTTAAAAAACATGGAAATATGCTATAAAAATCAAGAAAAATGAAAATTCCATGCCTCTTTATGCATAACTTGTAAAGATCCAGGTGGGTTTGCTTTGTCGCATTGCATTGTTCTGGACTGCATACCATAGCACTTTGGTATGAACTGGGACAATGTAGTGTATGCCAAGACCAATGTCTTAAGCTTCTGATGGTCCAGTTCTGGCCTAGGCTTGACTTGGTCGGTCAGCGTGAGGTTTTGACACGCAAATAACACCTGGCATTAATGAAAAAGAGAAAAGAAAAAGCTTGAACATTGAAATGATAACAAGTTTGCTGAAGCACTTTGTTTTGGACAATGCTTATCTTGGTAAATATCAGTTAGCTTTTGCATCTCATGCTTTACCTCGCTTGTTTACTGGACAATGTGGTGATGCTTTTGTTTGCAAAAACTGAAAAATGCGTGCTAATGACTTTCCTTAGATATCATCTGTTGCACTGATCATGCCATGTGTCTTAGACAATATGTCTTTTGCTATACTTGTTAGATGTTGTAATTGCAGTCAATCATATTTGAGAAGCATGCTTTCTACACTCCACATGCACTCCAGATGAATTTACTGCATATTTTGAGGGGGAGTTGCATTTCAGGGGGAATCTGTGTCTCTTTTGAGTGCTTGATGAGTTCACTTGTCAACAAGGGGGAGAAAATTTGGGATCAGAGTTTAAGGGGGAGTGTTTGTCTCGCTTGCTCTTACTCTGTTGATATCCTTGTTGTTCTGAAATCGCACTCATTTTGAGCTTTTACGTTTTGGTTAACCATAATGATTGTTTCTTGTTTTTGTTCGGCTTTTTGGTCATTAGGGTTAAAACTTTTTACCTTATTTTTTTCTTCTTCTTTGTTTCCTTGTGTTTTTGTTTTTCGTGTTTCCACATTTGCTTGCAGGTACTAAAGAGCTGAAGAAATGGAGTGTTGACAATGCACTCATCAAGGGGGAGATTGAGGAGCCATGCTGAATAGCGTGGGCCTCATTGCTCCAGAAGTGATGAGTCATTGTCAACGATAGTCAAAGAGGACAAAAGAAGAGGAGATCTGCTGATTGATGGGCCGCGTGTGACTCAGTTACATGGGAAGCAAGCGACTGTCGGGCAGAGGAGGCTGCGAAGTCGGGCTGGCCCAATCCGGGTACATGGTCCAGAAGCAGTAGAAGACCCACTGGGCTGTTGACCAGGACTGACTCAGGTACATGGGCGGTGAGCGATTGCCGGGCTGAGAGAGCTACGGAGTCGGGCCGGCCCAATCCGGGTACCTGGTGCAAAGCCGGTGGAGGCTTTGTCAGTTTCGGCGCAAAACTGACAACCGTCGATCTTGTATCCGACTGTCCAGAAGAGAAGCTGTAGTCGCTACGAAAACTTAGCTTCCGGATAAGTCATCTGTATCTCTAGGCCCACAGTCAGCCAGTCATGTCTGTAAAAATACCTAAGGGCAGTAGAGTCTTTTCCTTTATTCTTGCGTCTGTAAAAACCCTAAGGGGCTGGTAGAATAAATAGGACCCCAATCCCTAGGGTTTGGACTACCCCTTCCAGAATTCACTTTTTAATCTATTGGGTCATTTTGTCTCTCACGTTCTCTCTCCTGTGTGTGCCGCCAGGCTCTTGCTCATTCCATTTTGCCTTGCATTTGTTCAAATCTTTTGGATGCATTAAAGCCTTGGTCCCTGTTGATTTCATTCGGTGTACATTGTTTGGTTTGAGGAGTTAATGCTTCGGATACAGGCACAGCCTGGATTTATTTCGTGAGCAGAAGCTTCTCTTTTGCTTCTGTTCATCACGAACAGAGTACTAGTTCTTGCTGTTGCAAGTAGTACTACTTTTCTGTAGCAACAGTACACAAGTACCTGCTCTGCTTTTTCAGCATAGCTTTTTGATCGAAGCAGACTGAATTGAATGCCTTTTTGACTGTTTCTGCGAAGCCACTTTTTCTCTCTTTGTTCGAAGTCCCTCAGCTCCGTGAGGCAGGCTTCGACCTGACATTTTAAAGGCTTCGTTATTCGACTTCACTCCGTGCTGCTAGCTTCGAAGTATATTTCAGTGCTGTCTTCTAGCCTAACATACTTCGACAATCCTTGCGAAGTTTTTCTCGGGTTTAAGCTGTTCGAAGGTTGTGCTTCGACTCAAAGGCTTCGGTAGAGCTTCGATCTTCGCTTTGTGTTCTGAGATGATAACTTCGAAGTACTTTTTGAACTGACAGCATTTCATACTTCGAACGTCTGTGCGAAGGTACTCCGACTCGAGCTCTTCGAAGTTGGATTCGAAGTTTGTTCTTCAATTAAACTTCGCTTAGTGTTTTGCTTCCATCCTCTTCGAAGGTCCTTGTTGTGTTCTGTTCGAAGGTAGGGAGTAGGCTTCGTTCTGGTTTCTCTGTCGCGTGTCAGCCTTCGTTTTTCCTTTCGAGGGTTGTTCGCTCTGTGTGACGTGTTCGAAGGTCTGTTCGAAGGTTGTGCTTCAAAGTATACTGTTCGAAGCAAGCTTCGATACATACACACTTCGCTTCGAAGCATACTTCGCTCCCTGCCACTTCGAACTAGGCTAGACCAAAACACCTTCGGCATTTTTTCAACAGCCTTCGGCAGGCTTCGCAACTGACCTCCAAAGCAGGCTTCGTCACCGACCTCCGAAGCAGGCTTCGACACTGCGAAGCAGGCATCGACCAGCGAAGCAGGCTTCGTCAAGTTTCGAACAGGAGACAGACTTCGAACGGTAACTTCTCACTTCATTCTTAGTGTACTTAAAAGTATTATACTGAGAAGTTTGCCTTGCCTAGTTTTGTGTATACTGTTTATCTGTCTATTTAGCACTGCTTTGATAGTTCTCTGTTTGATATCAGTTGCTCCTAGGCTAGATACCTTTAGACTTAGGCTATCTGTTTATTTTCTGCTGCTTAGTCTTTTGAGGTGTGTTGGGTGTTGGGAACAGGCCATATATTCGAAAGAATTTTTATGGCGCCCATTCACCCCCCCCCCTTCGGTCGCTACTTTCGGTCCTACAATGGCTAGGCAAGTGGCTGGCCAAGGAGTGCTGCAAGTGGTCCACAACACAGGGTGCAACCACCTCGAGGCGGAAACTTCGGTCATGCCGGTGGCCTTCGGAGGCCAACACTTGGTTTCGCTAGCCCCGGATGTCCGTGGAGCATGGCACTGGCTTCAAGAGCCTTGGAAGGCCCAAGGGGGCGAAGCAGTCCTCGACCTCCAACGGGCCTCACGCCTTCACCGAGCCAAGGCACAAGGCTCGCCAGTTTAGCCTTCGACGTCAAAGCCTCCACCCCCGAAGATGTAGACCTCCTTAGGCTTTTGTAATTCATAGTTGTAGGCTTGTAAACAACTTATCAGTTTATTAATAGAAATGCGGGGGTACTTTATACCTGCCCAGGCAAAGCCTTCGGATGTTGAGCTCGAAGTACTTGAGGATTCTGAAGAGCTTCGCCAGCTTTGGGTGGTGCTCGAAGTAGCTAGGTCCGAAGGCCCCCCTCGGTTCAAGCTTCCGAGGGGTCCTAGGGGCGAAGCCATTCCCAAAGTAGCTCAGGAGCTGCTGGCTGTCGTGAAGACAAAGCCTCTTCGGAGTCCCTCCTCCTCGCCAGACTTAAGCTGTTTCGAAGTAGGCTTAAGCGGTGAGGGGGTGCAGTCTTCGGGAACGGCCTTACCAGGCGACGAAGCCCTATACTTCTCTGCCTTTGATGCGGCAACGCCTTCGTCTCAGACTTGGAACAACCTGCACGACGAAAGACGAGGATTGTAGGCTTCAGAGCGTGGACGGTCTAGCCGTGGGAGATCAGGCTCCAACGGGGCTTCGTCCTGCCGAGGGGGCTGTGCCCGGAAGAAGACCAAGCGAGGATCGAACATGCCGGGGCCTCGAGCTCGCTTTTTCCTAGGCTTAGATATAGACTACTCGTAGTTTTGTTTTTGTAGTTTATTTGTAAAATACTTCGCTATTATTATTTAATGAATGAGATTATATTTGCATACTTCGTCTGCATGCTTTGCATGAATTGAGTGTTTCGAACATTTAGCTTGTCACGCTCGTACTGCGCATTTCATTCACACACTTCATAGACATACCTCGGTTCCCCCTTGCACGTGGCGGTTAGGGACTTAGTCATTGCCGGTGCGAGCAATGAAGAATGCGAAGGGATGTGCCTTTTGGCGGCTTTGGATGCTTATGTCACGTCGATTGAAGGCCTCTTTTGGGCTTCGAACGCACTAATTTGAAGTGAAGCAAGGCTTTAGCGTACTCAAATTAAGCGAATCATGGCTTCGCCATGCTTGTTTTTTGATAATATGCACGAGCAGGGCTCCGAACGTCTGTGCGAAGGTACTCCGACTCGAGCTCTTCTGTCGCGCCCTGATTTAATAAATCAGGACTTTATTGAAATTCCATAGAAAAACAATAAAACAAAATGTTCATAAAGCGACCACGTACAATACGAGCAATCATTCACGATTCGTAGACCGCATTAATACAAAAGTGAATGAAAGTGAAGAGAAACTAATAAAATCAAGGGTCCTAGATGAACGCCTCCTTCCAGTCTCGCCTTGACTGGGTCGCTACTCCAGACCTGCATCCTCCTCGTAGTAGACGGGCTCTGATGGTGTAAGTCAATGGGGTGAGTACAGGAGTACTCAGCAAGCCACCAAATGCAAATATAATGCAAGGTAATAACAAGGGAGATAGTGGCTAGTTTTGCGGAAGCGAGTAATTTGTAAAGAAATTTAATGTGAACAATTTATTAGTACTGAAACGTAAACATGTGTATGCATCATCATCTTCTAACTCGAGGGGTACAGTCAGCCCCACCTCGCTCAACAGTCCTTACATGCCATGAATAACTCAACCATTCAAACAATTGTAAACTAACTGCGAGTAGTCACACAACCCGCCCTTGACCGTGGGCTCGGCTTTTCGAAAAGATTAAATTACTCTGATCAGAGATGTACCACTGTACCCAAAAGGCACGCACTCATCACCTACACCAAAGTGTAACGAGATGACCCATTTCACGGAAACTCGTGCCAAAACCTTCCATATAGTCCTCCCCGACTCAACAGCACCCTCTTATAGGTTTCATATGGTGTCCCGACGCGTCGGAGCCCCACCATACCCCCCCTTGAGCCTCGTCGGTACAAGTCACCCGCAGGCTTGCCCCTTGCCCCCTCCACTATGGTGCATCAAGTCGGAGCATTTCATACTTCCAGTTAGGACTTACCGACTAGACTTGTGGTTGGTACGGAAGTGCTTTGCAACAGATCCCGCAGACCGGTCCTTATAGTGCCCCGGGTGCGACAAACCAATGCCCGAGCTTGCACCCGGAACCCACCATACTTATAACTTAGCCAACTCCAACAGAGTCCAGAGACGAGAATAACAGGGAAATTCATATACAGAATCCAGCTATCTATGACTCATTCTTTTTATCCTATAGCAGTTGTGCCGGTACATTGGGCACTAGCTAATAATTTTATAGTAGAGTGACAAGGAGTTAAGGCTCAATAAGCATGGCTTGGGTTTGCACACAAGGACGGGGATCTAATAAATATAAGTGTAAGGCTTGATTATTGGACTAATGCAATATTAACCTATGAGTTATAGCGATAATTTATTAAAATATGGGCTCAATAATGATCAACTGTTTCCACAGGGGTGGTCGATGACTTGCCTTGATCAGCAAATGGGGATGGAGGAACCTCGGGGTAGAACTCCGACTCCTCGACGAACTCGTAGTCTTCTCGATACGGAAAAATAAACAACATATTTCAATACATTATCACAAAACATAAGCAAACAAGTTTTGTGGTTTAAATATGTGAATTGAGCTTTATTGTACTGAGGTTATATTTAATATCATTAAAAGTTACATTTTAAGTGTTTTTACAAATTTATTTTCTGAATTATTAATTTATCCCCAAGGGGTTTTTATTCATTTAATCCATAAGTTTATTTTGTGCTAAAGCATCATACTGTTTTTATAGCATTAAAGTGTAGAGAATAATATACTGGATTTAACAAAATTTGAATGGTGAAATTTGGAGTTAAAATGAGCAAGTTATGAATTTTCAAAGTTTAAATCAATTTCTGGAATTTTATTTAAACTGGAAATGGATTTTAGTCCACGGTGAACCAGGCTCACGGTGGACTGGCTACTGTGCGCGTGGACCGGTTGATCCAGAGCAGTCGGATCTGGATCTGGCGGTCAGGCGCGAGGCGGGAGGCGTAAGTGAAAATGGACGGTCCAGATTAAAACGTGCGAAGGGTTATGATGTGGACGCACGAGATTGATCCAGCGTTTTAAGTCACGATCGACGGCCGAGATTAAAAGATACCGGTTTGACCGGATCTGAGGGCTCAGATTAGATCTCCACAGGATCTAATCTGGACCGTTCGCTCGGAATCGTGCGGCTCGGATGGATTCCGGCACGGCACGTGGTGACGAGGGTAGTTTACCCTTCGTCTCCAGCGACGGTGGCCTCGGGTGCGGCTGCGACGGCGGCGGCGAGGGCCTAGGAGCCTATCTATGGCCAAAAATGGAACGCGGAGGGGATGGGGGTCATGATGATACCTCCGGTGGCGACGGAGGGCGATGGACGACGATGGGCGACGAGGGTAGACGGTGAGGGATCCTCGGGTGGTCGACGGCGACGATGATCCGGCGGCGTCCACGGCCAACGGAGTGGATGCCGAGGTGAAGAGGGCTCTGGCGATCACGATGGTGGCGGTGGCTAGTGATGAGGACATCACTTCACATGATACACACATGGAGCCTCCACCAACAATTCAGTTACTAGGACGAATCTCACGCGCCCGTGCCCGTCGCTTGAACCATGAGGTTAATTCTTTCCTTAGTAATTTTGATTATATTTGTTTGGACGGGATGCTACTGAATTCTAGTGATATTTTGTTGCTTAGGAACATGGGAGATGGAATAGAAGAGTTGGAGTTGAAGACGGAGTCGCACGGATGTTTTGAAGTCAAGATTTCGCTGGTTCGGACTACATCGACCACCATTCACCAAAATGGGCATAACTTCCTCATACGAAGTCCGATTGGCGCGTTCTTTGACTTTTTGGAAAGCTGAGGAGAAGACGGATCGTTTGCCGTTGGTTTCACCTCATTTGGAGTCTCGAGTCGTCCTGTGTATTTAAAACAGTACTGCGTGACAGAACTGAGCCGTGTTGGCCATAATCTGAGTCTGTACGTCTTCTAGCCCACAGCCCAAGTCTGTTCCCCTTCCACAGGCCGCCGCCCTATATATTCTCACACCAGCCACCTCTAGGGTTAGGTTTTGCTTTGTTGCATCTACACTGTTGTGTTTAGATCCCGCCTCTTGCAGCGGACCGATTGGCTGCTGCATTGGCGTTTGTGAAACCTCACCTTATCTTCGTTTGTCTGTGATTTGGCATTCGATTTGTATCCTTCCTGTTCTTGCTTGTGTTCTTGGGTTCGCTTGCAGGAATTAGCCTTCGTGGCGAGGTCAATCGCGTTCTGCGTGGTTGATAACCAACGGAGACAGTGGTGTAACGATTGCAAGGTTTTGATCCGCCGGACCGGAGCCTTGGATCGCCAACGTCGAGATTCTCCACCAACCCAAGTTTATCCCTTACCTAGCGGAAGATCGGGACCACTCCCCCATCAGCTAGGGCGGAGGAGGCCGGAGTCGACGGGGAGCGGCGGCCGGAGTTGGAGCAGGGGAAAAATCCCGAAGCGAGGGCAGCGGCGCTCTGGAGGGCTTAAGCTCGGGCTTAGGTGGTGTGGCTGAGGGCGGTGGCCGAAGAGGGGTATTTATAGGGGTCGTCGGCGTCTGGATGGCAGGGAACCGAGGGGTTCCACGAGCTCTAGCGAGGGGTTACCGAAAGCTTCGGATAGCTTTCCTATGCGCGAAACCGCGTGGCTCAAGGATGGAAAGGGGGCGGTGGCGCTCGGGGAAGGCGATCCGGGGACAATCCGGGCGATCGCGGTTGACCAGCAACGAGGAATTGGAAAGGGAGTCGCCGGAAGGAAAGGGGGCGATCCCCTTCCATCGGAGACGATGGATCTGATAGGTGGGCTCCACCTATCAGTGGGCGGATGGGAAGAACAGCGCCGACAGGCGGGACCGAGCGGTCAGCGGCCGAAGGCGGGTGCAAGTGGCTGCCATGTGGGGCCGGGGCGAGCGCGGGCGGGAGAGAGATGCGGGTCGCGAGCGCCGACAGGCGGGTCCCATATGTCAGCGACGCGAGTGCAGTGCTGGGTTGGGCCGAGGCGGATTCGAGGTTGAGGCCCGTTAAGAATTTTAATTGTTTTCTGATTTAAAATAATTACAGTAATTCATATATTTGTTTAAGGATTGAAGCACTGTTGATAAAAATTTGTAAAAATTCCTAAAATTATATTTTGGCCTCTAGTTTATCTCATAAAATTTTCAAGTCCAGATTTTGAATATTTCTCCCTGTTTGGCTTTAATAGGGCTCTTTTAGGATTTTCTTTAATTATAAATTGCAGAAATGTCTTTTAATATTATTTTCCTTTTATTTTAATTCCTTTTTATTTCTGGGGTGTTACAATCCTATCCCCCTTACAGAGAATCTCGTCCTCGAGATTCGAATCAATCCTCGAATAGCTCAGGATGCTGTGTCTTAAGTTCATCTTCTTTTCCCATGTAGCCTCCTCTACAGGATGATTGCTCCATTGTACTTTGCAGAAGCGGATGACCCGACTCCTGGTGATCCTTTCCTTGACCTCCAATATCTTGACAGGTTTTTCTACATAGGTCAGATCCTCTTGAACATCCAACTGTTGTAGGTCTACTTGCTCTGTAGGGACGCGGAGACACTTCTTGAGTTGGGAAACGTGAAACACGTCATGTACTCCAGCCAATGAGGGTAGTAGTTCCAACTGATAAGCAACTTCGCCTTGGCGTCGAACAATGGGAAATGGTCCAATATATCGAGGGGCCTACTTTCCTCTCATGTTAAACCGTTGAGTACCACGGAGAGGCGTAACTCGAAGGTAGACATGATCTCCCTCTTCAAAGGTTAGGTCTCGGCATCGATTGTCCGCGTAGCTCTTCTGTCGTGATTGGGCTGTCTTGAGTCGGTCTCTGATGATTCGTACCTTCTCTTCAGCTTCTCGAAGGATGTCCGTTCCGAACACTTGAGATTCACCGGTTTGATCCCAAAGTAGAGGCGTTCTGCACTTACGTCCATATAGGGCTTCAAAAGGAGACATCTGAAGACTGGCTTGATAGCTGTTGTTGTATGAAAACTCAGCGTACGGTAAGCTCTTGTCCCAAGTTGCTCCAAAATCCAAGACACATGCCCGAAGCATATCCTCCAATATCCGGTTCACCCTTTCAGTTTGTCCATCTGTCTGAGGGTGGTAGGCAGTGCTAAAGTTCAATCTGGTTCCCATCTCTTCTTGAAGGTTCTTCCAAAAACGAGAGGTGAAGTGACTTCCTCTATCGGACACTATCTTCTTGGGTACTCCATGAAGACACACAATGCGGGCCATGTATAGTTCTGCAAGCTTAGGGCCACTAAAGGTCGTCTTGACGGCTATGAAATGCGCTACTTTCGTGAGTCGGTCAATAATCACCCAAATAGAATCATATCCAAGTTGGGTCTTTGGGAGTCCGGTGATGAAATCCATACCGATTTCTTCCCACTTCCATTCAGGTACTTTCAGTGGCTGTAACAGTCCTGCAGGTCTCTGATGTTCAGCCTTTACTCTTCTATAGGTGTCACACTCGGCGACGAACTGAGCAATCTCCCTCTTCATGCTAACCCACCAATAACGTTCCTTCAGGTCCTGGTACATCTTGGTCCTTCCGGGATGAATGGAGTACAAAGCCTCATGGGCTTCTCTCAGGATAAGGGTCTTTATCTCTGGCTTATCCGGTACACATATCCGGGTTCCAAACCATATGGTGCCATTCTCGTCCTCTGAAAATCCTGGGGCTTTTCCTTGTCTCATGTTCTTCTTAATGGCTGATATATCTGGGTCTTCTAACTGAGCTTCACGGATTTGCTCGAATAGGACGGGTTGAGTCTCCAAGGTGGCTAAGTATGCTTCGGCGGTCAACCCGAGATTCAACTTTTCCATCTCTTTACATAACAAGGGCGCGGGGTCCTGAATCATAATGGTCGTGCAATATCCCTTGCGACTTAATGCATCGGCTACCACATTTGCTTTTCCGGGGTGGTAGTGGATACCTAAGTCATAGTCCTTTATTAATTCCAACCATCGTCTTTGCCTCAGATTGAGGTCCGGCTGCGTGAAGATGTACTTCAAACTCTTGTGATCCGTAAAGATTTCGCAGCGGTTTCCGACCAAATAATGCCTCCATATCTTAAGGGCGTGCACTACAGCGGCTAATTCCAAATCGTGGGTTGGGTAGTTCAACTCATGAGGTCTCAACTGACGAGAGGCATAAGAGATAACCTTTCCATCTTGCATAAGAACACATCCCAATCCTTGGTGAGATGCGTCGCAATAGACATGGAAGTCCTTCCGGATATCGGGTAGAGTCAGTATGGGTGCTGATACCAGACGGGTCTTGAGAGTGCGGAAACTTTCCTCGCATTCGGGAGTCCATTCAAACTTCTCTCCTTTCTGCAACAACTTGGTCATTGGCTTGGCTATCTTAGAAAAATTCTCAATGAATCTCCGATAATATCTGGCTAAGCCCAGAAAACTTCGTATCTCAGATACGTTCGTGGGTGGCAACCAATCCGTAACTGCTTCCACGGTGGCAGGATCTACTGCAATACCTTGTGCAGAGATAATGTGTCCAAGGAACTTCACTTCCGCCGTCCAAAACTTGCATTTGCTGTACTTGGCGTATAACTGGTGTTCCCTTAACTTGCCTAAGGTTAACCAGAGGTGAGTCTCGTGCTCTTCATGGTCCTTGGAATAAATGAGGATGTCGTCTATAAAGACCACGATGAATTTGTCCAAATACTCCATAAATACCTTGTTCATCATGTTCATGAAGAATGTAGGGGCGTTGGTCAATCCAAAGGACATAACCGTACACTCATATAATCCATAACGGGTGGTAAAAGCCGTCTTGGGTATATCCTCTTCTCGAATCCTTAACTGATGATATCCAGACCGCTGGTCGATCTTCGAGAATACCGTAGCTCCCTTCAGCTGGTCAAAGAGATCATCGATCCGAGGCAACGAGTACTTATTCTTGATGGTTACTTCATTCAAAGCGCGGTAGTCCACACACATACGCTTAGCCTTGTCTTCTTTCTTCTCGACAAATATGACGGGGGCACCCCATGGTGATGTACTTGGTCTGATGTAGCCTTTCCTCTCGAGATCCTCCAATTGCTGCTTCATCTCAGCTAACTCATTAGCGGCCATCCGGTATGGTCGCTTGTAAATAGGGATAGTCCCGGGTACCAAATCAATCCTGAACTCGATGTCCCTCTTGGGTGGCATCCCTGGTAAATCCTCTGGGAATACGTCCGGGTATTCACTGACCACTGGTATTTCCTCCAAGGTAATCTGATGTAGTCTTGGTCTTCCGGTCTTCATGCTTGGCATCTGGAATGTGACGGCAGTCCCTTCTTCACTGGTCACAGTCACTTTCCTCTGGGCACATTCTATTACTCCTTGGTGTTTATTTAACCAATCCATCCCTAGAATGAGATCCAAACCTTGGCATTCTATTAGAATGGGGTCGGCCCAAAATATCGTGCCTTGGATATCTACCCATACCCTTGGACTAAAGGAATAGGCGAGGGTTTGCTTGCCCGGGGTAGCTATTAATACTGGTCTGGGTAGTTCACTTATGTCCAGGGCATTTCTTTCCACAAAAGCAGTCGATATAAAGGAGTGTGTAGCTCCGGTGTCAAATAATACCACTGCAAGTGATGAATATACCATAAACTTACCCATGACAATTTCCGGGGCGGCCTGGGCTTCTTCGGCGGTGACGTGGTTGACTTTGGCACGGACGGCGGGGTTTGATGTGACGCCTTGGGTACGCTTGGGATGAGGGCACTGGTGAGAGTAGTGCCCCTCTTGGCGGCAGTTGAAACATACCACAGGCTTGCCGTGCCTATCTCGCAAAACCTCCGCCTTCTTAGCCGGGGCGGCTGGGGCGGCTGGTGCGGCGGGAGCGGGGCGAGGTTGTCTGGCTCCGGTGTTGGCGGCAGGTGGTGCCGGACGATATACCGGGGCGGGGGTGGTACTGTGGTGCTGATGGAGGAGGGGTGAAATGGGGCCTCTGAGCCATGCCTTGATTCTGTTTGAAGGCGATCATCCTTTTCCTCTTCAGGTCGACCTTGTTCTGCTGGGTCTCCTGAATAATAGCTTTATTCACCAACTTTTGGAAGTTGGCGAAATCACC
This sequence comes from Zizania palustris, assembly GCA_019279435.1. Lineage (NCBI taxonomy): Eukaryota > Viridiplantae > Streptophyta > Magnoliopsida > Poales > Poaceae > Zizania > Zizania palustris. The sequence goes on from JAAALK010000286.1 coordinate 27,475,279, forward strand.
GGAGATAAGCTGTAGGGACAGCTCATCCTTCAGTCCCCGGAGGAACTTAGCCTGCCTGGCCGCATCTGTACGGACCTCCTCAGGTGCGTACCTGGCCAGTCGGTTGAACTCGTGCAGGTATTCTGTTACGGACCTACTTCCCTACTGCAGGTCCCTGAACTCTTGCTGCTTCTAAGCTATGATGCCTTCGGGGATGTGAGCGGCACGGAAAGCAACAGAGAACTCCACCCAGGTAGGGACGTGTCCCTCGGGCAAGGTCTCGCGCAGATTTTCCCACCACTCTGCGGCGGGACCCTGGAGCTGGTGGGTGGCAAAGGCCACCCTCTCCTACTCGGTGCAGGTCAGGAGGTCGAGCTTTTTATCGATGGTCCTCAACCAATCCCCAGCCTCCATGGGGTTGGTGGTGCTCGAGAAGGTCGGTGGGCGGACTCAGAGGAACTCCGAGAGTTGGGAGGCGGGAGAGGGAGCTGGAGTGGCGGGTCGTGGCAGCTCGGGCTGTTGGTGGAGACGGAAGAAGTGAGCCTGCTGCTCTTGCATCTGCTGCTGCTGTTGTTGCATCTGGTTTAGAAGGGCAGATACTAGTTGGTTTTGTGTGGCCATCATCTCGGCCAGAGTGGGGTGATTGGTAACCGGGGCTTGCCTTTGCCCAGTTGCTCCCCACTGAGGCAGGTTCCCATTATCTCTTCCGTTTTGAGGAGCGTCGGAGCCTTGAGTGTTGGTCATCCTGAAGTTTCCAAAGTAGACAACATTTTCTTAGAGGATATTATTATTAAGTTTTATTCCAAAAATGTCGTTCTTGTGGTTACATTTGTTATTTATTTCTTCATTCATGCCTTATATTTGACATGAATGGCAATACAATCAAGTAAACAGAAGAGCATTCAATCGTAAAACTACGTCTACGGTATCTCAGGGGACGGCTCAATCACGGGCTCGTGGGAGACGGTCGGGGTCGAGGAACTGGATGGTCCGGCAGGTGGTGCGCTGCGGGAAATCCTCTTGGGCCTCACGGTGGGGATCCGAAGCAATTTCCGCTTGCGGGGCGGAAGAGGTGCGATCTCCTCGATGTCCTTCTTCAACTCCTCAATCTGATGGTGGAGCTGAGGATTGGTGGTGACGCGCTGCCGTAGGAGCTCATTCTGGCGACGTAACTCCTCTGCCTCGGCAGCCAATCGGTGTCCTTGCTGGATGCGGCGACGAAGATCTCCGTTCTCGTGGTTCAGATCCTTGGAAGAGTGTCGGTAAAAACTGATTGTGTCGCGCTGTCCATTGGCGTCCTGCAGTGCCTCGTAATGGAGATCATCCATTGCCTCCAACAAGCGCATGGTATGACCAATCGCAGAATAACGCTGGGAGAGCGTGCTGACGTAGACGATGTGGGGACTCCCTGGAGTGCGAAGGGGCACAAAGCAATAATCCGTATCATAGAGCTCACTGTCGTAGATCATCCGGAGCTCAGTGAGGGCCTGGAGGGTGGTGCGCTGACTGGCTACCAAGAAGGTAGGTCCTCCTCCACGATAGGTGTGGGCTGTCTGAGGGGAGGGCTGGATGACGACGGTGACCTCACAGAAGCTTTCTTCCTCATCGGGGAAGACTCCATGAAACATCGGCTCGTGCTCAAATCCAAGGAAACCGATGAGCATGCAGAGCTCGCGGATGAATCCGGCCTCGTCGCGAAGGGTCCCGCTCATGGTATGGACCGGCATCTACAAAAGAGAGAAAGTTTTTGTGAAAATCTCGGAAGATGAGAGGATAAGTAATTTTTTGTAAGAAAATATCGTTAATATAAGTCCTAGGGTCAGGTCTGTTTGGCTTCCTACAGTTAATTCAGCTCTGATACCATCTTGTCGCGCCTCGATTTAATAAATCAGGACTTTATTGAAATTCCATCGAAAATCAATAAAACAAGACGTTCATCAAGTGACCACGTACAATACGAGCAATCATTCACGGTTCGTAGACCGCATTAATACAAAAGTGAATGAAAGTGAAGAGAAACTAATAAAATCAAGGGTCCAAGATGAACGCCTCCTTCAAGTCTCGCCTTGACTGGGTCGCTACTCCAGACCTGCATCCTCCTCGTAGTAGACGGGCTCTGATGGTGTAAGTCAACAGGGTGAGTACAGGAGTACTCAGCAAGCCACCGAATGAAAATATAATGCAAGGTAATAACAAGGGAGATAGTGGCTAGTTTTGCGGAAGCGAGTAATTTGTAAAGCAATTTAATGTGAACAATTTATTAGTACTGAAACGTAAACATGTGTGTGCATCATCATCTTCTAACTCGAGGGGTACAGTTAGCCCCACCTCGCTCAACAGTCCTTACATGCCATGAAAAACTCAACCATTCAAACAATTGTAAACTAACTGCGAGTAGTCACACAACCCACCCTTGACCGTGGGCTCGGCTTTTCGAAAAGATTAAATTACTCTGATCAGAGATGTACCACTGTACCCACAAGGCACGCACTCATCACCTACACCAAAGTGTAACGAGATGACCCATTTCACGGGAACTCGTGCCAAAACCTTCCATATAGCCCTCCCCGACTCAACAGCACCCTCTTATAGGTTTCATATGGTGTACCGACACGTTGGAGCCCCACCATACCCCCCTTGAGCCTCGTCGGTACAAGTCGCCCTTAGGCTTGCCCCTTGCCCCCTCCACTATGGTGCATCGAGTCGGAGCATTCCATACTTCCAGTTAGGACTTACCCATTAGACTTGTGGTTGGTACGGAAGTGCTTTGCAACAGATCCCGCAGACCGGTCCTTATAGTGCCCCGGGTGCGACAAACTAATGCCTGAGCTTGCACCCAGAACCCACCATACTTATAACTTAGCCAACTCCAACAGAGTCCAAAGACGAGAATAACGGGGAATTTCATATACAGAATCCAGCTATCTACGACTCATTCTTTTTATCCTATAGCAGTTGTGCCAGTACATTGGGCACTAGCTAATAATTTTATAGTAGAGTGACAAGGAGTTAAGGCTCAATAAGCATGGCTTGGGTTTGCACACAAGGACGGGGATCTAATAAATATAAGTGTAAGGCTTGATTATTGGACTAATGCAATATTAACCTATGAGTTATTACGATAATTTATTAAAACATGGGCTCAATAATGATCAACTGTTTCCACAGGGGTGGTCGATGACTTGCCTTGATCAGCAAATGGGGATGGAGGAACCTCGGGGTAGAACTCTGGCTCCTCGACGAACTCGTAGTCTTCTCGATACGGAAAAATAAACAACATATTTCAATACATTATCACAAAACATAAGCAAACAAGTTTTGTGGTTTAAATATGTGAATTGAGCTTTATTGTACTGAGGTTATATTTAATATCATTAAAAGTTACATTTTAAGTGTTTTTTCTAATTTATTTTCTGAATTATTAGTTTATTTTGTGCTAAAGCATCATACTGTTTTTATAGCATTAAAGTGTAGAGAATAATATACTGGATTTAACAAAATTTGAATGGTGAAATTTGGAGTTAAAATGAGCAAGTTATGAATTTTCAAAGTTTAAATTAATTTCTGGAATTTTATTTAAACTGGAAATAGATTTTAGTCCATGGTGAACCAGGCTCACGGTGGACTGGCTACTGTGCGCGTGGACCGGTTGATCCAGAGCTGTCGGATCTGGATCTGGCGGTCAGGCGCGAGGCGGGAGGCGTAAGTGAAAATGGACGGTCCAGATTAAAACGTGTGAAGGGTTATGACGTGGACGCACGAGATTGATCCAGCGTTTTAAGTCACGATCGACGGTCGAGATTAAAAGATATCGGTTTGACCAGATCTGAGGGCTCAGATTAGATCTCCGCAGGATCTAATCTGGACCATTCGCTCGGAATCGTGCGGCTCGGATGGATTCCGGCACGGCACGTGGTGACGAGGGTAGTTTACCCTTCGTCTCCGGCGACGGTGGCCTCGGGTGTGGCTGCGACGGCGGCGGCGAGGGCCTAGGAGCCTAGCTATGGCCAAAAATAGAACGCGGAGGGGATGGGGGTCATGATGATACCTCCGGTGGCGACGGAGGGCGACGGACGACGATCGGCGACGAGTGTAGACGGTGAGGGATCCTCAGGTTGTCGACGGTGACGATGATTCGGCGACGTCCATGGCCAACGGAGTGGATGCCGAGGTGAAGAGGGCTCCGGCGATCACGATGGTGGTGGTGGCTAGGGCGGAGGAGGCCGGAGTCGACGGGGAGCGACGACTGAAGTTGGAGCAGGGGAAAAATCTCGAAGCGAGGGCAGCGGCACTCTGGAGGGCTTAAGCTCGGGCTTAGGTGGTGTGGCTGAGGGCGGTGGCCGAAAAGGGGTATTTATAGGGGGTCGCCGGCGTCTGGATGGCAGGGAACTGAGGGGTTCCGCGAGCTCCGGCGAGGGGTTACCAAAAGCTTCGGATAGCTTTCCTATGCGCGAAACCGCGTGGCTCAAGCATGGAAAGGGGGCGGTGGCGCTCGGGGAAGGCGATCCGGGGACAATCCAGGCGATCGTGGGTGACCGGCGGCGAGGAATTGGAAAGGGAGTCGCCGGAAGGAAAGGGGGTGATCCCCTTCCATCGGAGACGATGGATCTGACAGGTGGGCTCCACCTATCAGTGGGCGGACAGGAAGAAGAGCGCCGACAGGCGGGACCGAGCGGTCAGCAGCCGAAGGCGGGCGCAAGTGGCTGCCATGTGGGGCCGGGGCGAGCGCGGGCGGGAGAGAGAGGCGGGACACGAGTGCCAACGGGCGGGTCCCACATGTCAGCGACGCGAGTGCAGGGCTGGGTTGGGCTGAGGCGGATTCGAGGTTGAGGCCCGTTAAGAATTTTAATTGTTTTCTGATTTAAAATAATTACAGTAATTCATATATTTGTTTAAGGATTGAAGCACTATTGATAAAAATTTGTAAAAATTCCTAAAATTATTTTTTGGCCTCTAGTTTATCTCATAAAATTTTCAAGTCCAGATTTTGAATATTTCTCCCTGTTTGGCTTTAATAGGGCTCTTTTAGGATTTTCTTTAATTATAAATTGCAGAAATGTCTTTTAATATTATTTTCCTTTTATTTTAATTCCTTTTTATTTCTGGGGTGTTACATCTTCGAAGTCCATACTTCGACAGGTTTCGAAGTTGGCTTCGAAGCTTGTCTCTCTGTTAGACTTCGCTCAGTGTTTGCTTCCGTCTTCTTCGGAGGTCCTTGGTGTGTTTGTTCGAAGGTAGAGTGTAGGCTTCATTTTGGTTTCTCTGTCGCGTGTCAGCCTTCGCTTCTTCGTTCGAAGGTTGTCCGTCTGTCCGTTGCGTTCGAAGTATTCTGTTCGAAGGATAGGCTTCGAAGCACTCGGTTCGAAGCTAGCTTCGATACTTCCGTACTTCGCTTCGAAGCATACTTCGCTCCCTGCCCCTTCGAAGTAGGCTAGACCAACATACCTTCGACATTTACACAACAGACTTCTGTAGGCTTCGCAACTAACCTACGAAGCAGGCTTCGACCAGTGAAGTAGGCTTCGACCACCGAAGCAGACCTCGACGGGCGAAGCAGGCTTCGCCAAGTTCCGAACAGGAGACAAATCTGAACAGTAACTTCTCATCTCACTTTATATATACTTAGATCATTTCATTGAGAAGTTTGGCCTGACATGTCTAGTATACTTTGTTTATCTGCCTAGTTGCACTGCTTTGGTAGTTCTCTGTTTAACATCAGTTGATTCTAGGCTAGATACCTTTAGACTTAGGCTATCTGTTCATTTTCTGTTGCTTAGTCTTTTGAGGTGCGTTGGGTGTTGGGAACAGGCCATATATTCGAAAGAATTTTTAAGGCGCCCATTCACCCCCCCTCTGGTCGCTACGTTCGGTCCTACAATGAGGAACTTGAAAATTTTGAGAGAAACCAAGTCTGGACTTTAGTTGATCCTCCACCAAATGTTCATTTCATTGGAACAAAATGGATTTTCAAAAACAAACAAGGGGAGGATGGGACTATAGTCAGAAACAAGGCTAGACTTGTAGCTCAGGGTTATTCTCAATTAGAAGGGATTGATTTTACTGAAACTTTTGCACCTGTTGCTCGTCTTGAGGCCATTAGGATTTTGCTTGCCTTTGCGACATCCCGAGTATTCAAACTCTATCAAATGGATGTCAAAAGTACTTTTCTTAATGGTTTCATAGGCGAAGATGTTTATGTAAAACAACCCCCTGGTTTTGAAAACCCCAAATACCCACATAAAGTCCTTAAACTTCATAAGGCTCTTTATGGACTCAAGCAGGCCCCTCGGGCATGGTATGACAGACTTAAGTCTTTTCTGCTTGAGCGGGGTATTTGATGGGCTCTTTTGATAAAACCCTGTTCACTCTCAAGCATGGCAAGGATTTCCTGCTAGTTCAGATATATGTGGATGATATCATCTTTGGTGGCTCTTCTCATGCTTTGGTTGCCGAGTTTGCAGATGCCATGAGCAGGGAATTCGAGATGTCCATGATGGGCGAGCTTACATTTTTCCTTGGTTTGCAAATCAAGCAAAGCAAACAAGGTACTTTCGTCCACCAAACGAAGTACACCAAGGACCTACTCAAGAAGTTCGATATGGCTGATGTGAAGCCACTCGCCACTCCAATGGCTAGATCTGTAGCATTAGATCCTGACGAAGATGGAGAAGTCGTAGATCAGAAGGAGTTCCGAAGCATCATCGGCTCCCTCCTCTACTTGACTGCTATGAGGCCGGACATACACTTCGCAGTGTGTCTGTGCGCTCGTTTTTAGGCTTCACCACGAGCTTCGCACCGCCAAGCGGTAAAGCGCATTCTAAGGTATCTCAAACATACCCTTGAGTTCGGCATTTGGTATTCTGCATCTTCCTCTTTGTGTCTTTGAGGTTATTCCGATGTAGATTTTGCTGGGTGTAGAATTGATAGGAAAAGTACCTCTGGTACTTGTCATTTTCTGGGTACTTCTCTGGTTTGCTGGTCTTCCCGCAAACAATCTAGTGTTGCACAATCGACGGCTGAGGCCGAATATGTTGCTGCAGCTAGCTGTTGCTCTCAGATTTTGTGGGTGGTTTCCACTTTGCGGGATTTCGGGTTAGATTATAAGAGTGTTCCACTTTTCTGTGATAACACTAGTGCTATTTGTATTGCAAACAACCCGATTTAGCACTCCAGAACCAAACACATTGATGTGCGATATCATTTTCTCAGAGATCATAATGAGAAGGGTGATATTGAACTTCAATATGTTGATACCCAACACCAGCTAGCCGATATTTTCACAAAACCCCTCGATGCTTCTCGATTTGCCTACTTGCGTGGGGAACTTGGTCTTTGTCACCCTTACGGCATTTTGTGAGGGGGAGCAGATTTTGATCATCTTGCATATGCTCTTTGTGTGTGAAATTGCATTTACATCTTTTGCACCTATATGCATGTTATTAATTCATGAATCATGTCTGCTCAGCTCTATTTAATATATCTAAAACAAAATGTGCATGATGTTTCTTTCCAAAATCAAATCTTGCTCACTGCTTAGTCTTGGATCTAGCATGTTTAGGCATGACTGCTTTAGATATCTTTTATCTGCTTGATAGCAAGACACTTTTTCTCTGGATGCTACACAATGCAACTTGAAAAACTGTATTCATGCATATTTCATCAAGTGCTAACACAATTTGTTCACTAAATCAAAATTCCAAAAATCCATGATTTACATGCTTCAAAGCAAAAAGATCCAGGTGGGTTTGTTTGTCGCACTACTCTATTCTACACTGCTTACCATTGCACTTTGGTATGAACTGGAATAGTGTAGTGTATGCCAAAATCATTGCTTTAAGCTTCTGATGGCTTTCATGCCTAGGCTTGGCCTGATTGGAAAGCATAAGGTGGACAAACAAATAACCCCTGGCATTATGAAAAGATAACAAAATTTATTGATCATCAAGTTTTCTTTTAAATGCTCCACTTGAACTGGACTTGTCTCTCTAGAGTAGAAATTGACTAGCTTTGCGCAGTGCCTGCTTTTACTTGTCTAGTTTTCTTGATTAAGTGGTGATGCTTTTATTTCAAAATGACAAAATCACATGTTGTCATCATGTTTTTAGAGACTGTTAAATTGAGCTGAACACATGATCATTGGTATTAATATTGGCATATTTTTGCTTTATATGTCTTTGCAACTCTGCCCATCTCGAAGCTATGCATCTTTTAATTACTCCTTGATGCTTGCATTGCCAAAGGGGGAGAAATTGTTGAGTTCTCTGCCGCAAAGGGGGAAAATTATCTATCTCAGGGGGAGTTTTTATCTTGCAAAGGGAAGATTTCTCGAAGGGGCTTTTTACTCTTTTGAAAAGGGGAAGGAAAATTCTTTTGTCAAGTGACATGATTTGGCTCGTTTCTGAGTTTTTATGGTCACTTGTGTGCTGAAATGATTCAAATTTTCTTGAACTTGAATTTGGTTGTCAATGCACTCATCAAGGGGAGATTGAGAAACCAAGGATTGGTTTCGGAGCCTGTGATGAGTGATTGACAGGCTTTTACCCTCTGATTCGAAGGGTTCGGTGGGTTTGGTTGTTGCAGCGGAGTGTGCCTGACGGAGGGGTCCGTCAGTACACGATGACTGAGTTGTACCGAAGGTCTTGGTACTTTGGGCGGTACACCGGAGTGTGTGCCGAAGGTTGCTTACTCGAAGAGGTCTCTGGGGTACTAGATACACTTGTTCGCTTGTCTGTGGTGCACAGGGGACTTCGGAGGCGACGGACGGTTCGTAGCAAGTGAAACTGGGTCAAGCTGGAGGCTTGATGCCAGGGGAGCAGGGAGCTCCGTCACGAAGGATGCGAAGGGGTCGAGGTCGGTCCTCGGGTCGAGGTGCACCAGGAGAAGGCAGCAAGTGCGGAGCGTGGCTCCGGGTGAAGGTACTCCGAGACGAAGTCCTCGGAGGCGAGGCACTTCGAAGGGTACTCCAGAAGTAGTGACTTCGGAGTATGGTGGATCAAGTCCTCAGCAATGAGGCAAGGCGTTTGAAGTGTGCTCCAGAGGGAGACACTCAAAGGTTTACGCGACGAAGGTCTCAGAAGTCGAGGTGCATCGAAGGCATGGTCCGGGTGAGGCTCGTCGAGGAGTGTGCTCGGGGAGAGACACTGCGACGAAGTGCTCATGGAATGCTTCATGCGGAGGCCTTAGACGAAGGAGGGACTTCGAAGGGTGGTACTCCGAAGGTGGAGCTTTGGAGTGAAGCAGGCTTCGGAGCAAGGCTGGCTCAGGAGTGAGGTGGACTTGAGGTACTTCGGCCATGCATGGCTTCGGTACACGGACTGACGGAGTTCGAGCTGGGGGAAGCTGCGAAGCCGTGGTGGTCCACTCCGAAGGTGTTGGTGCGAAGGCCCAAGGGCTTTGACGGCTTCGGCTCAAAACCGTCACTGTATCGAAGGCTGACTTCGGTGAAGCGAAGGCCATAAGGCTCAAGGCTTCTCACCGAAGCTACCGCACCCCTCGCGTGCGAAGGGGGCTTCGGAAAAGTCAAAGACTGTAAAGGCTGACAATGTCTGTTCTGCAAAAAAAGCTGATGCTGTCCCCTCTGCAAAGCTGACAGAGAAGCCTCCAAATAAAGTAGACTACCTTTTGTACCCCTCTATTCTGATGAGACAAAACCATTGTAAACCCTAGGGGGAAAGTAGTCAATTCACTTGGGTGAATAGTGGCTATAAATAGTGGAGGCAGGGTAGGTTGCATTCAACACTTTGAGCATTCATTGTTGAGCTCCTGTACTAGCCACCACATACTTTGTATTCATCCTGAGTTCAATTTTTGTGTTCCATGTTCAAGCAGCGAAGCCTTGATTTTGTGTTCATTTTCTGCTTGAGCTTGTTTGCTTACCTCGCTGCATATTTCGATCTCATGTGTGTCACTTCTATTGACTAGAAGTAGTGCATCAAAGCCTGTTTGGGAGAAGTGTGTTTTGAGCGAAGTGTGTTTTGTAGTGCATGTTCGCTCTGTGTAAACTGGAGGCTAGTCCTCGCTGATTACTAGCGAAGCACTGATCGAAGCACGCTGTACTTCCCGTGTCGAAGCCTTTTAGCGAAGTCTGTGTTGTGTGCATTTTGATCTTCGAAGTACGAAGCCCAGCACCAGTTGTTGTAGCTAAGTACTTGGTCAAAGTCCTCGGAGGGTAGTCCGCTCTTGCGAAGGGTGAAGTGCGAAGCTTGCTCGAAGCACCCTGTGTGCGGAGTCTGCACTGACTTAGCAGAGCTGATTTTTCGGGATTGTGGGTGGAGCGAAGTCTTCTTGGCTTCGAACTTTTGCTACTTGCTAAGCCTGCATTCGGAGCTGTAAAATACCTCCGAACCAGTAGTTCGAAGGTTGTGTTCGAAGCCTGTTCCGCAGAAGACAGAATTAAAACAGAAGGCTATTTTTAGCCCGAGTTTTTTTAAAAGCTCCCATTCACCCCCCCCTCTGGTCGCCGTTTCCGATCCAACAGACGGTCCAGCACGGGTAGTCGAAGCAGTAGTCTCGCCGAGGGGTGTTCTGGCAACCTCCGAAACCAATCTCTTGGCTCCGGATACATCCGGCTAAGTGGCTCCGAGCGTGAAAACCTGCAACAGAATAGATATCAAGTGCCAATTCGGCCTGGGGACCTAATTTTGCTAAGTGTTGCACTAGTGGCGAAGGTAGCAATCTGTTACGTAGATTATCGGATACTTCACAAGCGAAGTAACAAGGCGATAGCAATCTATTACGTAGATTAACGGATACTTCACAAGCGAAATAACAAGGATTACCACTATTCCAAGCAAACCCACGAAGATTGCAGAAAAGTAATGGTAAAAGTTAAGGTACGGTTTAAAGCTAGGGCAATGTGTTGATTTGTGTTGGGGGGTTTTATGAACCGGCCTCACCCCTATATTTATAGGGGTTGGACTTCTAATCTCTAAGCCTAATCTGATAGGATTCGACCTAATATCACGTAGGGATAAAACTTAACCAGAATCGAACTCAACTCTATCTCCGATTTCCTACCCGAAGTGGGCCTTCGGCCTGGCCCGCCGAAGCTTGCTCTTCGGGCTGAAGCTTCGGCGAGTTGGGCCTCCGAAGGCCTTCGGGCCGATGGGAGCAGGCTCGCTAGAAGCTTCCGAAGCCGACATCTCGATGGGCCTTCGACCCTGTAGGGCTTCGGCCTAGTTCAGGACATGTGTATTTTCGGCCCAAATTACCAAAATTGATATTTTGACAATTTTAACCATTAATGCCATTTTTTGCTGTCAACACATGCCCCCTGCTTTTTAGTGAACTAAGTGAACTAAAAGTATAACAGGCTAAGGACAATACTTCTCATATCGGCTTTTCGATGTCTTCAAGTCGTTTGCCACACACTCGGGAAGTACCTTTTCAAGTATCTGCCATTCAAAGCTCTTCGAAACCGCTCTCCTTGCAGAGATTCTAACACATATGCATCGCCAGGAGTGATTTCGGCTATTTTGAAAGGACCTTCCCAACTAGGTGACCATTTGCTAAATTTAGGGCTCTTAGTGCCTAAGGGCAAAATCGTCTTCCAAACCAAGTCACCTACTTGAAACGATTTTGGTTTAACCTTCTTATTGTAGGCTTTAGCTACTCTCCTTTTGTCTATTTATATAACTTCTAAAGCCCTCAACCTCTTATCGGTCACCTCTTCTAGATTGTCCTTAAAAAAAGTATCATACTCATCGAACGATAATCCATCTTGCTTTAGAACTCTTAAAGAGGTAAGATCTACTTCTATAGGTAGAATGGTGTTGACGCAGAAATGCGCCCCCGCACTTGGGCCGGTTCGACGTCCAAAAGTACCGCAATGATACCGACGCCGCGTTCCGACTATCCTAGATAGTGACAAGGGATTTGGAGTCGCCAGACAATCAGATAAATAACTAATATTTTAATCCAATTGGCCGAAAGTATTGATAGCAATGCAAACAGTGACAGAAATGACCAAAATACCTGGAATCGGCCAACTCGAAGGCCGATTCGGAGTAATAGCAGATGCTGGTCCGAAGGGTCCTTGAGACACCTTCGGCCTCAAGCCCGGTCAGACCGGAGGTACAACCCCGGTCGGACCGAGGGGCTGCGAAGGGGCTTCGGGCGGTGCCCCGAAGTCAGATGCGAAGCGCGGATCTGGTGATCGGACCAACGAAGCCTCGTCGGTCGGACCGACCGTGCTCCCCCGGTCACACCAGGCAAAGGGACCTTCGGACGTTGGCCTTCGACCGCACGGAGCTCCGGTGCGCAGGGCTTTGGAGGGCTCGGGCTTCGGCTTCGGCGCGCCCGGTGCGAAGGATCCCGATCGGACCGGCTGTTGCCGACAACGGCGTGACAAGGGGCTCCGGTTAGACCGGTACCTCAACGCCGGTCGGACCGAAGTAACAGATCCGATCTGTTGAGCCTCGGTAGCCATAGCAAATTATCTCCAATTGCTCCCAAACTTCGCAAGGATGTTTAATGAGACAATTGGCCTGCAAAACAATAATAGATCAAACACAATTCGGCCAGAGGGCCGAATTGCCAGGTAGGGGTGATAAAACCGATAAAAAGGATAGCAATCCATTACATGGATTAACGGGAGGTTAACAAGCAAACCAGCAAGGGTTACCGTGATTACGGACGCGGCAGACGGAGGGCTTTCAAGCAAACCCACGAAGATGCGGAAAAGTAAAGAGAGTAAAAATGATTCAAAGTCGGGGCTTTGGATTGGTATGTCGGGGGGGTCTTGAATCGGCATTCCCCCTAGTATTTATAGGGGGTGGACTAGTTATCCCTGTCTAGAGATAGAGTTAGATGCGCCCAAAACTCTGTTGAGATAAGTTTTGGGCGAAAATATCTCGAATCCCACTTGGATCTGAAATCCAGACCCTGGTCGGTCTAACCGAGCCCATGGATCTGGTCTGACCAGACCTGGCCGGTTGGACTGGCCTGTCATAGCCGGTCAGACCGGCCTTTGCCAGGTTGACATATTTTTGGTAAAAAATACTTTTTTCCAGTATTTGCCTTGTTTGACCATTAATGCCATTTTTTTGCTATAAACACATGCCCCCTGCCTTTTAGCAAACTTAGTGAGATAAAAGCATGACGGGCCTTGGGCGATACATGCAGTATCGGCCTTTAATACTTCAAGCATTTTTCCACACACTTGGGAAGTACTTTTTTAAATATCTACCGTTCAAAGCCCTTTGAAATCGCTCTCCTTGTAAAGACTCTAGGACATATGCGTTGCCCGGAGCGATTCCGACTACCTTAAAAGGTCCTTCCCAACTAGGCGACCATTTACTGAATTTTGAACTCCTAGTGCCTAATGGAAAAATCGTCTTCCATACTAAATCATTGATTTGAAATGATTTTGCCTTGACGTTCTTGTTGTAGGCCCTATCTACTCTTCTTTTATCTCTCTCTATTGCCTCCAGAGCCTTCAACCTCTTATGGGTCACCTCTTCTAAATTATCCTTTAGAAGTGTCTCATATTCGTCGACCGATAAGCCATCTTGTTTAAGAAATCTAAGTGAGCCGAGATCCACCTCTACCGGTAGAATGGCTTCTTGTCCATACACTAACTCATAAGGACTGACTTTAATGGCACCATGCTTTGCAACTCTACTAGCCAATAAAGCTTTAGAAAGTACCTCGTGCCACCTTTTTGGAAACTCCTCAATCTTTTTCTTGATCAATTTAATTACAGTCTTGTTACTGGACTCGGCCTGACCATTGGCCTGAGCATAATATGGGGAAGAATTTACCAATTTGATCCCATAGTATTCGGCAAAGTTCCTCACCTCTTTAGCGACAAATGAAGTACCTTGGTCCGTAGTGAGAGTTTGGGGAATACCGAATCTATGTACAATGTGCTTCAAGATGAAATCAATCACCTCGTTGTGAGTCATGTTCTTGAGCGGCACGGCCTCGGTCCATTTGGTGAAGTAATCTGTTGCCATCAACATGAACCGATGCCCTTTTGAGGATGGAGGATGAATTTGGCCGATGAAGTCTAAACTCCAACCTCAGAATGGCCATGATTTAATAATAGGGTTAAGTGCCGATGCAGGTGCTAGCTGAATATTCCCAAACTCCTGACAAGCTTTGCACCCTCTATAGTACCTAAAACAGTCTTCAGTCATAGTCGGCCAATAAAAACCTGCCCTTTTGAGCATCCAACTCATCTTTGGGGCCAACTGATGAGTACCGCAAAGCCCTTCATGTACTTCACCTGCAGCAACTCTAGCTTGATCGGGGTCCAAACACTTCAAAAGTACCCCATCAATAGTTCGGCGATACAACACACCATCGATTAAAACAAATTTGAAAGCCTGTCGCCGAACTTTCCGATCAACCTTTTGGCTTGGGTCCCTCAAATATTTGATGATTGGGGTCCTCCAATCATCCTTACTAACTAGAGGAGCAATGGCCAAATTCCTGCTAGAACTGGCTTCAAGATTCATCATTTGGACTTGCCCCCGAGCACTAAACCTTCCTGACAATGGTCGGTCGGACCACCCCTGTTGGCCCGGTTAAACCGGCTATTGCCAGTCATCTGACACAATTCGGTCTAACCATCCTGACATGGTCTGTCAGACCGGGTACGAAGGACGGTTGGACCGTGCCCACAAAGCCGGTCAGACCGACTGTAGGGCCCTTGGGTGTTACATCATCTCCAAACATCGGCTTTTCCCACGTGCAGAATTTGCCCCTCCTAATTTGATAGCCTGATGCTTGTTGAGCCAAGTCATTTGCAAGTGAGTTGGCTTCTCTAGACACATGAGTAATTTCAAAATCCTCAAAGGTAGAAATCAAGTCTAAACACTTGTCCAGGTAGCTATTTAGCAAACCATTAAAACATTGAGCGAGTCTGGCTACTTGTACAACTAGTAATGAATCACCGTATGCGTGAACATATTTCACACCCATGGAGTTTAACAACTCAAGACCTAGCAATAGGGCTTCGTATTCGGCTTGATTATTAGTCGAATGAAATTCCAAACGGGCCGAGGTTTCAAAGTGCATACCACTTGGTGATATGAGTACCACTCCAACACCTTGGCCATTTTTGCAAGCCTAACCATCGAAGTAAAGTTTCCATGGTAATACTTCAATCAAGGCGACTTCATCGCCCCAATTGACATCCACGTGGTGATCTACTATAAAATTATCCATGACTTGGCCTTTCATGGATTTCAATGGGTCATAAGCCAAATCATATTCGATTAACGCATAGCCCACTTGCCAATTCTACCACTTAGAATCGGCTTTTGTAACATGTATTTTATGACATCTGTTTGGCAAGTGACAATACATGTTCTAGGGAGAAGGTAAAGACACGTAATTTGGTACACGCATAATAGAGGGACAAACATAAACGCTCCACAAACACGTACCTGGTCTCAGCGTCCAGAAGTCGACGACTCAAGAAGGTGGCGATGTACTCCTTCCCTTCAACGTCTTGAGTCAACACGGCCCCAATTACGCTCTCCTCCGCGGCAATATAGAGACGAAATGGGATCTCGGCCTTCGACGCCCTTACCACTGGTGGCGTCGATAAGCACTCTTTGATTTTCTCGAACGCACGTTGCTAGCATGCCCCCCAAGTGAACTCGGCTTCATTTTTTAGCCGGAGTATTGGGACGAAAGCATCAATTTTCCCAGACAGGTTGGATATAAAGCGCCGCAAATAATTAACCTTGCCTAGCAATTTCTGTACATCTTTCTTACATGTCGACGCTACGCATCCCCTAATTTTCTCAAGCCTCTCGGGATCAATTTCGATGCCTATTTCATGAATCATGAATCCCAAGAACTTACCCGCCGACACACCAAAAGCACATTTGAGTGGGTTCATTTTCAAGCCATACCGGTGCATTCTTTCAAAAGCAACATTCAAATCGGTGAGGTGGTTCTCCATAGAGTCCGATTTGACCACAACATCATCTATATAAACTTCTAACATAACCCCTAGCAAGTCATAAAAGATCAAGTTCATGTCACGTTGGTATGTGGCACCAGCATTCTTTAAACCAAACGTCATTACTACCCACTCAAACAAACTAACAAAACCTGGGCAGCGAAAAGCCGTCCTAAAGACGTCTTCTTCGGCCATAAAGATTTGATTATAACCAGCGTTGCCATCAAGAAAGCTTAGTACCTTATGTCCCGAGGCATCATTGATCAACATGTCGGCTATCGGCATGGGATACTCGTCTTTCGGAGTAGCCTTGTTTAAATCCCTAAAATCGACGCAGATGTGGATCTTGCCACTCTCCTTCTTCTCTACAGGCATGATGTCGGCGACCCATTCCGCGTACCTGCATGGCCTAATAAAATCTGCTGCTAATAGACGTTCGATCTCTCCTTTAACTCGGTCATAGATGGCCTAATTGAAGCGGCGCGTCGGCTGTTTATAAGGCCTAAATCCGGGTTTGATAGGGAGCCGATGCTCAACAAGCTCTCAGCTTAGCCCGGGCATCACGCTGTAATCCCATGTGAAGCAATCAACATACGATCGAAGCAACTTTATTACTTCGGCCTTTACATCATTATTCATATTCTGATTTACAAACGTCGGCCTTGGAACACTACCATCTCCTATGTCTACTTGTTTCAATGGGTCAGCCAACGAGAAGCCTTGACCTAATTTCTCTACCTAGCTAAAGTCTTCGATGGCTTCAGCGATACTGTCTTGAGAAGACCGGTATTGCTCCACGCGAGACTTTAACCAATCAAGATTAGCGCTAGACATTCTCTTATCTTAGACACAACCAAACCACACCGGCCGGCTTCACGGAAATAGGAATGAACATCCCCTCTGATACACTGACAAAGTCATAATCCGAGAGGTGTCATCCCGACAAACACTCTATTTCATCATGGGTGACGTCGCCGGATGCATCGGCCAAACTGGCATGGGTCGATGTATCGGCGTGCACTATCTATATTTCGTCACCATCCCATTGTATGAGGCGCTGGTGCAAGGTGGATGGTACGCACTAATTTGCGTGGATCCAGTCACGCCCAAGCAATACATTATAGTTACCCTGTATGTCGATGACGAAGAAAGCGGTAGGTAGCATCTTGTTTCCCACCGTCAGTTCCAGGGACAGTACCCCCTTAGCTTCTGTCGTGTCGTCGTTGAAGCTATTGAGAGTGATGTTGGTCTTCTTTAGGTCGTCTTTGTCTTTGCCGAGCTTCCTTAGAAGGGAGTACGGCATTAGGTTCATGGTGGCACCACCATCAACAAGAATCCTCGAGATGGGCTTCCCATCGATGTGTCCCCATATGTAGAGGGGTCTCAAGTGACGGTGCATATCTCCGGGCTTCTCGAATATGGTGTCTCGTGGACCGAGGTCTAGCTGAGCGACTTTGGTCTCCTCCTGCAGTGGAGTGAACTCAAAGGGCAACATGACGACGCCGACGTGCATCGCCTAAGGAGCAGGCCCCTCGGAGACGGGAGTGTAGTCGTCGTCGAGCAAATCGTCTTCATCGAAGCTAGCGACGGGGGCCGAGTCATCGACTATGAACGACCTGGGTCTCCACACTTTCTTCATGGTGAGCCGAGGACGGATCTCCTCAAAAAGTGTGTCCCGTGCCTCCTCGGCCTTCTCTTCTCGCATCTCCTGTGCGCGCAGGCGTTGTAACCTCCTCTTTTGTGATTTGGTCATCCCTGGGGTGCCCATGATGGCTGAGGATGGGTGCCAGGTGCCACGGTCTTGCCTCTAACACTTTTAGCCGAAGGGGACCTGCTTGTATCTGCCTCGAGCGCCTTGCGTTTGCCATGAGAGGTCTCCTGGTCCTGATCAGTGGGACCGGCCGTGGCGGGTCGGTCAGATCGGATTGTGCAGAAAACTATCATAAGGTCGGTCGGACCGGCCACAGTAGGCCGGTCGGACCGAGCTTCTGCTGAGACTTCGCGCATTCCCGTCGGGGTATCCTTCGGGATTGGGACCTCCTGGGATCCAACCTTGATGACTATAGCCTCTGAGGCGTCTCCATATTCACCCCTTTCGACGGTATCTCACGGAGCCCAGTTCTGGGGGACCACGGACAAGCGATGAACAATGTTGTTATCCTGTGCCGGGGTGTAAGTGTTCGTAGCAGAACATTGCACGAAGTTCTCCATTGGCGGAGGCCAAACCGGAGCCATCCCCCAGCAGTAGGGTGGTGGCATCGGGTGCTCTAGCGGCCTCACCCACTGAGTGCCAACCCCATCGGCTAGTCAAGGGTCCGGTCACGTCGATGGTACCTCGGACCAGACCAGCGAGGGATCCTGCCAAGCTAGAGGTACATTAGCCCATGGCGGAGGCGGGCCCGGCCGTTGGAGGCCGAATCTCTCTGGAAACTGTAGACCGCTCGAAGGGGGTTGGTTCGGCCACCGAGGCCCGGACCCATCCGAAGGCTAGAAACCCTCCGAAGGAGGTGGGCCTGGCCACTGGGGCTCGAAGCCCCCCGGAAACAGGGACCAAGCCGGGGGAGGGTTCGACCAATGAGGCCCGAACCCTGACGGAGGTTGGGACCAACCAAGAGGGGGGTTCGGCCACTGAGGTCCGAACCCTGCCGGTTGCTGCATCCACTCCGGGGGAGTGTTCGGACCTCGAGGTCCGAACTCGTCACTTACGGGACTCGTCCTCCTAGGGGGCTTCGGCCGTCCCGAAGCCCGTGGGCGAACACCTTTTCTCTCGGACCTTTGCTGGTGCTTGTCCAAGAGCGTTTTATACGTCACCTTCGGCCTTCTACGATGCTTGGCCGGAGATGATGACTTAATATTTTCTTTCCACACTCCCACCTCCGGATTCTTTGGTACAAGCGTGCGTGTGCAAGCGTCTCCTATGACGATCGCCTTTCCCTTAGCCGACTCGGCCTGCTCCGGCCAAATCAACATCTTCTTCCCTTCTAGATCGACGGTGTTCATGGGGAAAGGGTGTTTGTCTAATTTCATCTTTGGATTTGCTTCTATTTTCAATCTTCCTTCCTCTATGGCCGATTGTACATGTCGATGAAAAACGTTACAATCGTTAGTGTAGTGAGAGTGCGAGTCATGCCACTTACAATAGGGACGCTTTTTTAACTCGTTAGTGGATGGCATGACTTGCCCTTTCGGCAGCCGTAGAAGCTGATTTTCAATAGGAAATCAAATATTTTATCACATTTAGTTACATCGAATGAATATCTAACTTCATTAGGCTGACTCTTGGAGGGAGATGGCCGCAATTTGGAGTAGGTGACGGGTTTAGACTTCGTGATCCAAGTCCATTCGGCCGTGTAGGTGTCGACCGGATCCCCTTCCTCCTCGAATTCTTCCTCATCGGAGTGCTCCATGGTTTGGATCTCAGCCCTTGGTTTGTTAAAAGTTTTGACAAATTTTCTATCTTTGGCTCGGCCTTCCTGGACCAGAGCTTGCTGCAATACCTGGCTAACGTCCAAGAGGTTTTTATTGTCCATACGCTCCTTAATTTCTGCCTATAGGCCATTGCATACTAGATCTGCTAGATCCCTTTCTGATATGTTTAGGCTAAAACATTTATTCCTGGTATCCCTAAAACGTTTAACATACTCAGAAACACTTTCACCGGATTTTTGCCTAACTATTGTGAGGTGTGATAGCCTAAGCTCGGTCTCGCCCGTGTAAAATAATCATGAAACTTCAGCTCCAGTTGAGCCCATGTTTGGACGGAGTTCAACGGGAGTGCCGAAAACCAAGTGAATGCAGTGCTGGATAATGACAGGGAGAATAATCTGAGTTTTAATGCATCTGATCCGCTAGCTTCGCCACATTGTGCTATAAACTGGCTAAAGTGTTCTAATGTGGATTTACTACCCTCGCCATCAAATTTCGTGAAATCTGGGACTCTATAGCCGCGAGGATATGGAATAGTGTCAAAGTGGTCAGGATATGGTTTTCGATAAACCCTAGCTCTATCCTGAGGTGCAAAGCCGGTGCATTCCCTAAATAGTGAGTGAATATGCTCCTCGATATCGTCATGATCTAATGCTTGCACGCGACTTTCATGTGGTGGCGGGACGAGTGGTGGTATATCGACATGCTCTGGCCTATGCTGTGGAGTCGGAGTGTGCAGTGGAAGCGGCAGTGGCAGAGCAGGCATGGGCACAAGCGGTGGTGGTACCTGGTAAGCTGGGTTTGCCCGTCCATAAGAGTAGCCATGTGTTTCGGCTGTGGAGGAAGTAGCCAGAAACGTGATGGTTCTTCCGGTATTACCGTCGGTTCTACTATAGATATGATGTGCTGGCGGAACACTAGCAATCGGTGCCGGTGAATCGGCCTCAGTAAAACCGAATCTTCTAACCACTACCGCCACTTGCGAGACAACTGCGGGTTCTAGTTTATTGGCTAGTGTGGCGCTAACCGCTTGATCAACAGACGCAGCTATCCTACGGTCTACTTGTGAGGCGGACAAAGGGGGTGATGACGGACACACCTGGGCCAAGTTGAGGTTGTCGTGCATGACGAAGCCCGAGCGCGTCTTGATGCAATCTCTGAGCATCAGTTCTTCGAGTTCTCTCTTTTTCTCTTCGATGTTTGCTCGATCTTCCTCAGATATGTCCGCCATGGTGGGTGTTATAATGTTGCGGTCGTCAATGTCCGCGCTTCCCACAATGTTTGTCGGTGATGTAGAGGAGGTAGACGTAGTAGACGTACCCGCCGCTGATGTGAAGGTAGTAGTCATGGTTGGCGTTGTCCCCAGCGGAGTCGCCAGAAAGTGTGTTGACGCAGAAATGCACCCCCGCACATGGGCTGGTTCGATGTCCAAAAGTACCGCAACGATACCGATGTCGTGCTCCGACTACCCTAGATAGTGACAAGGGATTTGGAGTCGCCAGGCAATCAGATAAATAACTAATATTTTAATCCAATTGGCCAAAAGTATTGATAGCAATGTAAACAGTGACAAAAATGACCAAAATACCTGGAATCGGCCAACTCAGAGGCCGATTCGAAGTAATAGCAAATGCTGGTCTAAAGGGTCCTTGAGACACCTTCGGCCTCAAGCCTGATCAGACCGGAGGTACAACCCTAGTCAGACTGAGGGGCTGCGAAAGGGCTTCGGGCGGTGCCCCAAAGTCAGATGCAAAGCGCGGATCCGGTGATCGGACCGGCGAAGCCTCGTCGGTCGGACCGACCGTGCTCCCTCGGTCACACCGGGCAAAGGGACCTCTGGACGTCAGCCTTCGACCGCACGGAGCTCCGGCGCGTAGGGCTTCAGAGGGCTCGGGCTTAGGCTTCGGCGCGCCTGGTGCGAAGGATCCCGGTCGGACCAGCAGAGAGCCGTTTGTTGGACCGGCTGTTGCCGACAACGGCGTGACAAGGGGCTCCGGTCAGACCGGTACCTCAACGCTGGTCGGACCGAAGTAACAGATCCGATCTGTTGAGCCTCGGCAGCCGTAGCAAACGATCTCCAATTGCTCCCAAACTTCGCAAGGATGTTTAATGAGACAATTGGCATGCAAAACAATAATAGATCAAACACAATTCGGCCAAAGGGCTGAATTACCAGGTAGGGGTCATAAAACCGATAAAAAGGATAGCAATCCGTTACGTGGATTAACGGGAGGTTCACAAGCGAACCAGCAAGGGTTACCGTGATTACGGACATGGCAGACGGAGGGCTTTCAAGCAAACCCTCGAAGATGCGGAAAAGTAAAGAAAGTAAAAACGATTCAAAGCCGGGGCTTTGGATTGGTATGTCGGGGGAGTCTTGAATCGGCCTTCCCCCTAGTATTTATAGGGGGGTGGACTAGTTATCCCTGCCTAGAGATAGAGTTACATGCGCCCAAAACTCTGTTGAGATAAGTTTTGGGTGAAAATATCTCGAATCCCACTTGGATCTGAAATCCAGACCCTGGCCGGTCTGACCGAGCCCATGGATCTAGTCTGACCAGACCTGGCTGGTTGGACCGGCCTGTCATAGCCGGTCAGACCGACCTTTGCCAGGTTGACATATTTTCGGTCAAAAATACTTTTTTTCCAGTATTTGCCTAGTTTGACCATTAATGCAATTTTTTGCTATAAACAAATGGCTTCTTGCCCATATACTAACTCATATGGACTATCTTTGGTAGCACCGTGTTTTGCAATTCTACAAGCCCATACTGCCTCATCAAGCACTACATGCCACCTCTTTGGAAATCTTCAATTTTCCTCTTAATGAGTTTGATCACAGTTTTATTACTAGACTCGGCCTGACCATTGGTCTGAGCGAAGTATGGTGAAGAGTTTATTAGCTTAATACCATAAAATTCGGTGAAGTCTCTCACTTCTTTAGAAACAAATGAACTACCTTGATCTTTAGTGAGAGTTTGAGGAATATCGAATCTAAGTATAATGTGCTTCAAGATAAAATCAAGTACCTCGTTGTGAGCCTCTTGAGAGGCACGGATTCGGTCCATTTGGTGAAGTAATCCATCGGAATGGCCATGGCTTGATAATAGGGTTAAGCAATGAGATGGGAGCTAGCTGAATATTGCCAAACTTCTATCACGCTTCACACCCTCTATAATATCTAAAACAATCCTCAGTCATTGTTGGCAAATAGAAACCTACTCTTTTGAGCACCCAACTCATTTTTTGGGCCGACTGATGAGTGCCACAAAGCACCTCATGGACTTCTCTCCTAGCTACCTGGGATTGTTCATCGTTTAAACACTTTAAAAGTACTCCATCAACAGTTCGGCGATATAGTATAAGCTGAATGCTTGTCGCCGATCTCTCCAATCAACCCTTTGACTAGGGTTTCTTAAATATTGGACAATTGGAATCCTACAATCGCCCTTATGGACTTTCGGAGGGTTTGCTAGCTCCTTCCCTTGAGTGATGTATAAGATGCTGATTTTGGAGTGCCCCTTGGGTCTTTCCTGCTTCTGCCAAAGGCAGAGCCAAAGGCAGACCGAGTCGGTCGTGCGGAGCCGGTCAGTCCGAAGCCTTCTGCCAGAGGTTTCTAGCTCCTGATGGCCTCTGTTGTCTAGCAAGCTTCGGCGCAGGGGCTTCAGTGGACCAAGCCCTTCGGCGGATGCAGTACTCTGACGCAATGGCTCCGACGCACGACACCCTTCGGTGACCAAAGGGGTCCAGCTCGTAGGGCTCGACATACCTCGCGTTTGCTTGATGCTTCTGGCTTCGGCAGTGAGATCAAGCATTGGCTTTTCCTGTACAGAAAATTTTCCTCTCCTGACTTGGTAGCCAGATGCTTGCTGAGCCAAATCATTTGCAATGGAATTGGCTTCTCTTGACACGTGAGAAATTTTGAAGTCATCAAAAGTAGCAACAATGTCTAGGCATTTATCCAAGTAACTATTTAGCAAACCATTAAGACATTGAGCACTCTTAGCTACTTGTTGCACCACTAACAGAGAGTCACCATGCACATGGACGTGTTTAACACCCATGGATTCTAGCAATTCAAGTCCTAGCAATAAAGCCTCATATTCAACTTGGTTATTAGTAGAGGGAAATTCTAAACGAGACACGGTTTCAAAGTGCATTCCACTAGGTGATATGAGAACAACCCCAATACCTTGGCTACTCTTGCAAGACGAACCATCAAAATAAAGTTTCCATGGTATTACCTCAATTAGAGCAACATTGTCACTCCAACTGACGTCTATGTGGTGATCAACTATAAAGTTAGCGACAATTTGGCCTTTCATAACTCTTAGGGGTTCATAAGCCAAATCATATTCAATCAAAGCGTAAGCCCACTTCCCGATTCTTCCACTTAGAATCGGCTTTTGCAACATGTACTTTATAACATCGGTTTGGCAAGTGATAATATGTGTAGTAGGGAGAAGATAATGGCGTAATTTGGTACATGCGTAGTAAAGTGATAAACATAAGCGTTCCACAAACGTGTACCTGGTTTCGGCGTCCAGCAGACGGTTTCTCAAGAATGTGATAATGTACTCCTTTCCCTCCACCTCCTGGGTTAGCACGGCCTCGATCACCCTATCTTCAATAGTGATGTATAGCCAAAACAGAATCCCGACTTTGGGTGCCCTCACCACAAGTGGCGATGACAAGCACTCCTTGATCTTCTCGAAGGCGCTTTGTTGACTTGCCCCCCAAGTGAATTTGGCTTCATTCTTTAGCCGGAGTATGGGGACAAAGGCATCAATCTTGCTAGACAAGTTAGATATAAAGCGACGCAAATAATTCATTTTGCCTAGCAACTTCTACACATCTTTCTTGCATGTCGGCGCTGCAAAGTTTCTAATCTTCTCAAGCCTCTTACGATAAATCTCTATACCTATTTCATGAATCATGAAGCCTAAGAACTTGCTCGTCGACAAGCCAAAAGAACATTTGAGCGGGTTCATTTTTAAGCCATACTGTCACATCCTATCAAAAGTAACTTTCAAATCGGCTAAATGGTTTCCCATAGCATCCGATTTGACCACAACATCATCTATGTAAACTTCTAACTTGACTCCTAGCAAGTCATGAAAGATCAGGTTCATAGCACGTTGATATGTAGCGCCAGCATTCTTTAAACCAAAAGTCACAATGACCCACTCGAATAAACTGACAAAACCAAGGCATCGAAAGGCTATCTTGTAGACATCCTCCCCGGCCATAAAGATTTGATTATAACCAGCATTGTCGTCAAGAAAACTTAGTACCTTGTGTCCTGAAGCATCGTTGATTAGCATGTCGGCTATCGGCATTAGATACTCGTCCTTTTGAGTGCCCTTGTTTACATCCCTGAAATTAATACAAACTCGTATTTTGCCGCTCCCCTTCTTCTCTACAGGCACAATGTTAGCGACCCATTAAGCATACCTGCATGGCCTAATAAACTTAGCCTTAAGTAGCCTCTTTACTTCTTTTTAACTCGGTCATAGACGACCGACTTAAAGCGACAAGGAGGGTGTTTATAAGGCCTAAATCTGGATTTGATAGGTAGACGATGCTCCACGACCTCGCGTCTTAATCCAGGCATCTCGCTATGCTCCCATGCGAAACAATCGATGTACGACCGAAGCAACTTTATTACTTTGGCCTTTTCATCAAGCTGTAAATGTTGGTTTACAAAAGTCGGCCTTGGGATGCTACCATCGCCGATGCCAATCTCTTCTAAAGGGTCGGCCGACGCAAAACCTTGTCCTAATTTCTCTACTTCGCTAAAGTCTTCGATGGCCTCGGCAATACCGTCTTTAGTAGATCGATATTGTTCTACACGAGACTTTAGCCAATATAGATTACTCTTGCTGGACATGACTACTAATTTAGAAACAGACGTGCTATGCCAGCCGACTTTATAGACACTGGTACGAAGCGTCCTCTGGACACACTAACAAAATCGTAATCCGAAAGATCTCTACCTGATAGACATTCTACTTTGTTGTGGATGGTGTCAATGGACACATCGGATAATGCTACCTTGGCTCAAGTATCCATGGGTATGACTTCTACCTCATCACCGTCCCACTGAATTAGGCACTGGTGCAAAGTAGATGGAATGCAGCAGCTCATGTGAATCTAGTCACGCCCAAGCAGCACACTGTAGTTACCTTGCACGTCGATGACGAAGAAAGCCATTGGCAATGTCTTGTTGCCCACTGTTAACTCCATGGAGAGCACGCCTTTGGCCTCGGAACTCTCACCGTTGAAGTCGTTGAGCATTAAGTTGGTTTTCTTTAGGTCCCCTTCGTCCCTACCAAGTTTCTTCAATAGAGAGTAAGGCATTAGGTTAACAGTGACACCACCGTCAATAAGCATTCGAGAGATCGGCTTCCCGTCAATGTGACCCCTAATGTAGAGAGTCTTTAGATGGCGAGCTGAGTCCTCGGCTTTTTCAAAAATAGCATTGCGTGGGCCGACGTTCAACTGAGCGACCTCGGCCTTGTCCTGTTGTAGGGTGAACTCAATGGGCAACATGACGATGTTGATGTCCATTGCCTGGGGTGCGGGTCCCTCAAAGACGCGCGAGTAATCATCATCGAGCATGTTGTTGTCGTCGCTCGGACTAGGAGTCGGGTTGGTTATCTCAGCCGGCTTAATCCTCCATAGTCTCATCGTTGGCCGAGGGAGGATTTCTTCAAAGACAGTGTCTTGCTCATCCTCGGCTTTCTTCTCGCGCATCTCCTATGCCCGTAGGTATTGCATACGTCTCTTCTATGATTTGGGCATACCTGGAGGTGCCCAAGATGGCCGTAGCTTGGTACCAGGTGCCACTTCCTTGTTCCTGTTATTTTTGTCCAAAGAGGTACTGCCCATCTAGGCCTTGCGTGTTTCATAATCAGAGGGGCCTTCACTGCGGACCCTGCCAATCGGACCAAGCTCTGGTGCAGGCTTCGACCAGAGT
Source organism: Zizania palustris (assembly GCA_019279435.1). Taxonomy (NCBI): domain Eukaryota; kingdom Viridiplantae; phylum Streptophyta; class Magnoliopsida; order Poales; family Poaceae; genus Zizania; species Zizania palustris. Next base: position 27,501,579 of record JAAALK010000286.1, read on the forward strand.
AGGAGACTTACCTCTGTCAGGCTTCAGCGAAAGGGCCTTCGGGATTGGGACTTCCAGAGACCCCATTCTGACTGTGATAGCTTCGGACTCCCTCTCCTTCGCCTCTTCGCTTTCATCTTCTTTGACTTCATCCTACGCTAGTCGATTCGGAGGTACCATGGACAGCCTATGGATGATGCCCCCTCTGTTGTGTCTGCTTGTCCCTGCTAGTTATAATACTCCGAAGGAAAACAAGGAACAGTGTTATGTTGCGGAGGGTACTTTGATTGTGACATGTACGGAGCCCATGGGGTCCTTGCCTAGTTGTATGGCGAAGGCATCGGTGGCTCTAGTGGCTTCGCCCACTATGAGGCGAACCCATTACCCGGAGGGGGGTTCGGCCAGGTTGACGGTGTCTCAGACCATATCAGCGAAGGGTCCTGCCAGGCCATAGGTACGTTCGGCCAGTGCGGGCCGAAGCCTCCTTCCGGAGGGCTCATCTAGAGCGGTCCTAGGTTCAGCCATTGGGGGGTGAACTCGTTCTGCATGGGGCTCAACCACTGGGGTCTGATGCCACTGTACGGAGGGTTCGGCCACTGGGGTCCGAAGCCGTCGTAGGGGGTGTTAGGCCACTATGGCCTGAAGTCCTCATGCGGAGGGTTCAACCACTGTGGCTAGAAGCTATCATGCGGAGGGCTCAGCCACTGTGGTCCGAAGCCACCCTCTGACCGCTTGGGTCCCTTTGGCTGACTTAGCCTTTTGGCGCGGGGGCCTATTTCCTTAGATTTTCTTTGGTGCTTGTCTAACAACATATGATACATTACCTTCGGCTTCTTGTGAGCCCTAGATGAAGGAGATGTGCCAACATTACGCTTCCACACTCCTACTTCAGGGTTCTTAGGTACGAGTGTGCGCGTGCGCGATTCTCCAATGACAACCGCTTTCCCCTTAGTTGAATCGGCTTGTTCTGGCCGAATCAGTACTTTCTTTTCATCGAGATCGATGGTGTTCATGGGAAAAGAGTCTTTGTCCAGCTTCATCTTTGGACTAGGGTCTATCTTCAATCGTCCTTCTTCCATTGCCGATTGAACCTATCGATGGAAAACATTGCAGTCGTTAGTATAATGCGAATGCGAATCATGTCACTTACAGTATGGGTGTTTCTTTAGCTCGTCGGCAAATGGAATGACTTGGCCTTTAGGCAATATGAGAAGCTGGTTCTTCAAGAGGAAATCAAATATTTTATCACACTTAGTTATATCAAACGAGTACTTGACCTCACTGGGTCGATTCTTGGTGGGAGACGGATGTAACTCGGAGCAAGTAACAGGCTTACTCTTAGCATTCCAAACCCATTCGGCCACGTACATGTCGGCCGAATCTTCCTCCTCCTCCGACTCTTCCTCGTCGAAGTGTTCCATGACGTGGACTTCAGCCCTAGGCTTGCTAAACGTCTTAATAAACTTCTTATCTTTAGCTCGGCCTTCCTGGACCAGAGCCTATTGCAAGACTTGGCTAACCTCTAAAAAGTGTTGGTTGTTTAGTCTCTCCTTAATCTTAGAACGCAACCCGCTAAAAGCCATTTCCGCCAAATCTCTTTCTGAAATATTAAGACTAAAACATCGATTTCTGGTATCTCGTAAACGCTTGATATACTTAGAGACGCTCTCGCTAGATTTCTGTCTAACCGATGTCAAGTGTGAAAGCCTAAGTTCTGTTTCACCCGTGTAAAAGTAGTCGTGGAATTTTTGTTCTAACTCAGCCCACGTTTGGATAGAGTTCGGTGGGAGCGCCGAAAACCAAGTTAAAGTGGTGCCGGATAGCGAGAGAGAAAATAGTCTAAGTTTTAAAGCGTCCGACTCACTAGCTTCTCCACACAGTGCCAAAAATTGACTAATATGCTCTAGTGTGGTTTTGTTACCTTCACCGTCGAATTTGGTGAATTCAGGGACTCTATATCCGTGACGGTAAGGTATTGTATCGAAATGATTGGGGTGCGGCTTCCGGTAAACCCTAGCTCAACCCCTAGGTATGAAGTCGGTGCACTCCCTAAATAGTGTGCAGATCCGCTCCTCAATGTCATCCTGACCTACTGCCTGTGCGTGTCTCTCATGCGGGGGCACGACACATGATGGGATGTCAGTGTGTCGGCTATGGCTTTCCTCCTCATGCACTAGTTGTACGACGTGTTTGGGCCTATGCGCTTGTGCATGTGGTGTGGGTAGCATGAGTAAAGCTGGCACAGGCATAGGTGGGGGCAGGGCATGGTGAGTAGTGCTGTCTTGGCCGTAAGTATAATGATTGGTCTCGGCCATGGATACCGAGGCCGGAGACGTGATGGTTTTGCCAGTACTACCGTCAGTTCTGTTGTAAATGTGATTCATCGGAGGTATTCTAGCAATAGGAGCTGGAGGCACGGCCTCAGTAAAGCCGAACCTTCTTAGCGTCGCCTCTACTTGAGAGCTAACTACTGAATCTAACCGGTTGGCTAGCAAAGTGATAACGGCTTGATCTACTGATGCGGCTATCTTTTGCTCAAAGTGATAAACGAGGTGATACTGGTGTTACCTAGATCCGAGCAAGGTCGGGGACGTTGACATCACGCTTGATGAAGCCTGCGCGTTTCTTGACGTAGCTCCCAAGCATTAGGTCTTGGAGTGCCTTCATCTTTGCCTCGATCTCTGCTCGGTCTTCTTTGGGAATATCTTCAAGGGTAGGCGGCATGATGTTGTGGTTGTCGATATCCACGCCTACCGTGGGATCCATCGGCGATGTAGATGTAGTAGTCGTTGTAGATGTACTGGTGGCCTATGTAGATGTACTTGTCATGCTGGCGTAGCCTTACCTATCGGAGTCGCCAAAAAGTGTGTTGACACAAAAACGTGCCCCCGCACTTGGGTCAGTTCGACGATCCAAAAGTGTACGGATACTTAGGGAGAAGCCTAAGCGTAACACAACACCGACGTCGCGTTCCGACTACCCTTAACCATGGTAAGGGGGGTGGAGTCTCCTGGTAATTAGACCACACAGAAATAATCCAATTAGCCGAAAGAAATATGTTAAACAGAACAAATCAGCAAGCCGAGCAGAGCCTGACTGATCCAAAGTGTATAGTGTGAAGGGTATCGCTGATGGGTACCTTCGGTGTCTGATGTGAAGGGTCCCGCTGAAGGGTGCCTTCGGCATTCGGACTGATCTGGCCGAAGACTAGCTCTGAACAGATCTTGACGCGATAATCACCACCGAACAGCGGGGTTCGTTGCGAAGTCTTTGACACGATAAAATAACTTAGACGCAACGAACGGGTGTCACTTCGTCTGACGCGGGGTACGAGCGTGGTGAAGCCTATAGTGACGAAGTCTGTCATGACGAAGCCTGTTGCGAAGCAAGTTGGCGTGCAGGCCTCGGTCAAACCGACAACAGCGTGACGGTCCAGCACAGGTAGTCGAAGCAATAGTCTCACCGAGGGGTGTTCTGGCAACCTCCGAAACCAATCTCTTGGCTCCGGACACCTCCGGCGAAGTGGCTCCGAGCGTGAAAACCTGCAACGGAACAAATATCAAGTGCCAATTCGGCCTGGGGACCGAATTCTACTAAGTGTTGCACTAGGGGCGAAGGTAGCAATCTGTTACGTAGATTAACGGATACATCACAAGCAAAGTAACAAGGCGATAGCAATCTATTACGTAGATTAATGGATACTTCACAATCTAAGTTACAAGGATTACCACTGTTCCGAAGTGGCCATCGAAGGGATTCCAGGCAAACCCACGAAGATTGCAGAAAAGTAAAGGTACGGTTTAAAGCTAGGGCTTTGTGTTGATTTGTGTTGTGGGGTTTTATGAACCGGCCTCACCCTTATATTTATAGGGGCTGGACATCTAATCTCTAAGCCTAATCTGATAGGATTCGGCCTAATCTCACGTAGGGATAAAACTTAACCAGAATCGTACTAAACTCTATCTCCTATTTCCTACCCGAAGTGGTCCTTTGGCTAGGCCCGTCTAAGCCTGCTCTTCGGGCCGAAGCTTCGGCGAGGTGGGCCTCCGAAGACCTTCGGGCCGAAGGGAGCGGGCTCGCTAGAAGCTTCCGAAGCCCAAAGCTCGATGGGCCTTCGGCCCTGTAGGGCTTCGGCCTAGTCCAGGACATGTGTATTTTCGGCCCAAATTACCAAAATTGATATTTTGACAATCTTAACCATTAATGCCATTTTTTGCTATCAATAGGAACCTTGATAGAAGATGTCGTGATCGCTACCTTGGGTTAGAACCGGTTAAGGTATGGAAAAACCCTAACCTTGCTCTGATACCACTTGTAGGACCGAGAGTAGCGACGAGAGGGGGGTGAATGGGCGCCTCAAAAATTCTTTCGAATCAATGGCTTTCTCCCAACACCAAACACACCTCAAGAAATAACCACACACTCAGATCAAAACACAGATCAAAATAGTGTTATAACTCTCCTATCAAATATGATGTGATGTGATAGTCTTAGAGATCATAAGCAGTAAAAATAATCTAGCCTAAAAATGATTGGTGTCCTAATCAAAAAGACACCAACAAAGTGCTTAAAGGTAGATTAAAACTCCTGACATATCAAATGAAACATCAACAAACATTTCAACACATCACAAGCAATTCATCAAGCCTATGATAAACATCCACAAAACATATACATTTAATTAAAACGGGAATTAAAACAATCACAACAAAACAAAAAATATGTTGTACGCATTCAATCAATCATTTTAAAAAACCATTAGGGAAGACAAATCTTACTTGGGTACTTACCTGTGTTGTGTTAGTCAAAAATAGCAGGGCGGGCCGATCAGAAAAACAGCTAGCATTAGATTTCTTTGGGTTCTCCATGGATTATTGTGCCGCTCGTTCACTGTAGCAGTCTACGTGGAAGGGAAAACTTCATCGTTGGTTTGAAACAAGGACGAATCCCGTGAGTCCATGGGGTGAAGGGAACGCCGCTGGCTTTAGGGTCCTCACATGCCTTCGGCGGCGTCTCCGCTGATGCCAAGCAAAACCGACGACCGACCCCTTGCATATGAACTTCACTCCGCCGCCACGCGCCACATGCCGGGATCTCGCGCCGATGCGTGCCTGCGCAGGAGTGGTTGCGCCACTTCACCGATTTCACCGCCACAAGAAAAAAGACCGAAGTCTCTGCCCCCAATATAAATCAGCCGGTGTAAAAACTGAATGGGAAAAACAGTGGTGGAACTGTGGTGAAGATTGCTGAACAAATTTTGGTGGCTATGCAATAGGAAGAAGAAAGGCTTAAAGTAATGTGAACTCAGATTTTTCCATTGAATGAGTTAACAAACCCTAGGGGATTGGGGCCGTATTTATAGGAAGCCCAATAAATCAGGAAAATCCCAATATACCCTTAGGGTTTTTTACAGACGCTAAAATAAACGAGAAAAGACCAAAATGCCCTTAGGATTTTTACAGACTCGACTAACACAGACTGTGGGCCTAAAAGGAAAAATAGTAAAATCCTATCTAAAGGTAACTTGTCCTGATGCGGAGCTTTCATAGCAGCTACGACTTCGCTTCAGGACCGTCGCATCTCCGATGGGCGGTCTGGATAGTTGCGTCGGTTTTACGTCAAAACCGACAAAGCGTCCGTTGTCTTCGCACCGGGTACCCAGATTGGGCCGGCCCAATTCCGCGGATCCCTCAGCCTGGCAATCGCTCACCGCCCGTTTAATTGGGTCAAACCTAGTCAACATACTACCGGATCACCTGCTGTCCCTGGCCCATGTACCCAGATTGGGCCGACCCGAATCCGTGGCCCCTCTACCCGACAATCTCTCACCGCCCGTGTACCTAAGTCACACGCGGCCCAAGATACAACAGATATTATCTCCTCTTTATGTCTCTTTGTTGACTTTCATTGATAATCACTCATCACTTCTGGATCCATGAGGCCTATGATCTTCAACATGGCTCCTCAATCTCCCCTTGATGAGTGCATTATCAACACTCTCTTCATCAATGCTTTAGAACCTGCAAAACAAATATGTGGAAACACGAAAACAAATACACAAGAGGACAGAAAGAAGAAAATAAAATAAAAGGTTTAACCTAATGACCAAAAGCCGAACAAAAGCTAGAAAGCAGTCATTATGGTTAAACAAAAATAAAAACTCAAATGAGTGCAATCTATGAATTATCAACAAGGATATCCAAAGAGTAAAGGCAAAATAGACTAAAACTCCCCTTGAAATAAATCCCAGAGAAAGCCAAAACTCCCCCTAAACTCTTCTTAAATATCAAGTAACCCAAGATTTCTCCCCCCTTGATGACAATTGGACTCATCAAGTTAGACTAAATGCACTCAAAAGAGACACAACTCAAACTCCCCCTGGAATGCAACTCCCCCTCAAAATATGCAATGAATGCAACTGGGGTGCAAGTGGAGTGTAAAAAGCATGCGTCTCAGATGTGATTGACTACAATTACAACATCTAGCAAGTATAGCACAAAATACTATCTAAGACACATGGCATGATCAGTGCAATAGATAATATCCAAAGAAAGTCATTAGCACGCATTTTCATATTTTTGCAAATAAAAACATCACCACATTTTCTAGTCGATAAGCAAGGTAAAACATGAGATGCAAAGGCTAGCTAATATCTACCAAGATAAGCATTGTACATAACAAAGAGCTTCAGCAAACTTGTTATCTTTTTAATTTTCAAGCATTTTCTTTTCATTTTTCATTTTTGCCAAGGGTTATTTGCATGTCAACCTTATGCTAACTGACAAAGTTAAGAATATGCCAGAATAGGACCATTAGAAGCTTAAGACATTTGTGTTGGCATACATTACAATGTCCTAGTTCATACCAAAGTGTTATGATAAGTAGTCCAGAACAATGAAATGCGACTGTCGACATAGAAATGTGGCCCCGCACTTGGTCAGTTCGACGATCCAAAAGTGTGCGGATACTTAGAGACAAGCCTAAGCATAACACAACACCGACGTCGCGTTCTGACTACCCTTAGCCATGGTAAGGGGGGTGGAGTCGCTAGGTAATCAGATCACACAGAAATAATCCAATTAGCCAAAAGAAATGTATTAAACAGAACAAGTCAGAAACTAGATGAAGCATGACTGATTCAAAGTATAGTGTGAAGGGTGTCGCCGAAGCGTACCTTCGGCGTCTGGTGCAAAGTGTTCCGCCTAAGGGTGCCTTCGGCGTTCGGACTAATCTGGCCGAAGGACTGATCTGGCCGAAGATGGACTCTGAACCGATCTAGACGCGACAGTAACCTCCGAACAACGGGGTTCGGCCTGAAGTCTTCAATACAATAAGATACAGAATAATGACTTAGGCGCAGCATGCGAGCATGAATTCGTCTGGAGTGGAGTACGAGCATGGCGAAGCCTGTCGTGACGAAGTCTGTTGACGAAGCATGTTGGCGTGCGGGACTCGGCCAAACCGACAACAGCGTGATAGTCTGGCATAGGCGGTCGGGGCAGCAGTCTCGCCGAAGGGTGCTTTGGCAGCCTCTGAAACCGATCTCTTAGCTCTGGACTCCTCCGGTGAAGTAGATCCGAATGTGGAAAACCTGCAACAGAGTAGATTCGAAGTACCAATTCAGCCTCAGGACCGAATTTTGCTAAGTGTTGCACTAGGAGCGAAGGTAGCAATCTATTACGCAGATTAGCGGATACTTCACAGGCGAAGTAACAAGATACTTCACAGGCGAAATAACATATACTTCACAGGAAAAGTAACAAGGATTACCACTGTTCCGAAGTGGCCGTCAGAGGGCTTCCAAGCAAACCCATGAAGAATACAGAAAATAAAGGTAAAGTAAAGTACAATTCAAAGCTAGGGCTTTGTGGTTGATTTGTGTTGGGGGGTTAATGAACCGGCCTCACCACTATATTTATAAGGTCTAAACTTCTAATCTCTAAGCCTAATCTGATAAGATTTGGCTTAATCACGCGTGAAAATACTTAGTCAAAATCAGACTCAATCTCTAACTCTACACGAAGTGTGCCTTCGGCCACGCCCGTCGAAGCCTGCTCCTTGGGCCAAAGCTTCGACGGAGTGGGCCTCCGAAGGCCTTCGAGCTGAAGGTTGTGGGGCCGGATAGAAGCTTCTGAAGCCCGTAGCCTAGTGGACCTTCGGCCCTGTAGGGCTTCGGCCCAACCCGGGACATGTGTATTTTTGGCCCAAATTACCAAAATTGATATTTTGACAATCTTAACCATTAATGCCATTTTTCGCTATCAACACATGCCCCCCTACCTTTTAGTGAACTAAGTGAACTAAGTGAACTAAAAGTATAACGGGCTAAAGACGATACCTTCCATATCAGCCTTTTGACATCTTTCAAGATGTTTGCCACACACTTGGGAAATACCTTTTCAAGTATCTACCATTCAAAGCTTTTCAAAATCGCTCTCCTTGCAAAGATTCCAACACATATGCATTGCTAGGAGTGATTTCGGCTATTTTGAAAGGACCGTCCCAACTAGGCGACCATTTACCAAATTTGGGACTCTTATTGCCTAAGGGTAAAATCGTCTTCCAAACCAAGTCACCTACTTGAAATGATTTTTGTTTAACCTTCTTATTGTAGGCTTTAGCTACTCTCTTCTTGTCCACTTCTATGACTTCTAAAGCCATCAACCTCTTATCGGTCACTTCTTCTAGACTAGCTTTTAAAAGAGTTTCATATTCGTCGACCGATAAGCCATCTTGCTTTAGAACTCTTAAAGAGCCAAGATCTAATTCTACGGGTAGAACGACTTCTTGTCTATATACCAACTCATATGGACTAACTTTGGTAGCATCGTGCTTTGCAATTCTACAAGCCCATAGTGCCTTGGAAAGCACTTCATGCCACCTCTTAGGGAATTCTTCAATCTTCTTCTTAATGAGCTTAATCGCAGTTTTATTACTAGACTCGGCCTGACCATTGGCCTGTGCATAGTAAGGTGAAGAGTTTATTAACTTAATACCATAAAATTCGGCAAAGTCCCTTACTTCCTTAGAAACAAACAAACTGCCTTGATCTGTAGTGAGGGTTTGAGGAATACCGAATCTATGTATAATGTGCTTTTAGATAAAATCAAGTACCTCGTTGTGAGTCATGTTCTTGAGAGGCACGGCTTCGGTCCATTTGGTGAAGTAGTCTGTCGCCATCAACACGAACCGATGCCCTTTTGAGGAAGGAGGGCGGATTTGGCCGATGAAGTCTAAACCCCAACCTCGGAATGGACACGGCTTGACAATAGGGTTAAGTAATGAAGCAGGGGCTAATTGAATATTGCCAAACTTCTGACATGCTTCACACCCTCTATAATACTTAAAACAATCCTCAGTCATAGTCGGCTAGTAGAAACCCGCTCTCTTGAGCATCCAACTCATTTTCTAGGCTGACTGATGAGTGCCACAAAGACCCTTGTTGACTTCTCCCGTAGCCATTTTGGATCATTCATTGTCTAAACACTTCAACAATACTCCATCAATAGTTCGGCGATATAGTGTATCATCTAGCAACATAAATTTAATCGCTTGCCGCCGAACTTTCTGATCAACCCTTTGGCTAGGGTCTCTCAAATACTGGACGATTGGAGTTATCCAATTGCCCTTATGGACTTCTGAGAGTTTTGCTAGCTCACTCCCTGGAATAATGTCTAAGCTACTGATTTCAGAGTGCCCCCTTATCATCGTTTGTCTGTGTTTAGATCCCGCCTCTTGCACCGGACCGATTGGCTGCTGCATTGGCGTTTGTGAAACCTCACCTTATCATCGTTTGTCTGTGTTTTGGCATTCGACTTGTATCCTTCCTGTTCTTACTTGTGTTCTTGGGTTCGCTTGCAGGAATTAGCCTTCGTGGCGAGGTCAATCGCGTCCTGCGTGGTTGATAACCAACGGAGATAGTGGTGTAACGATTGCAAGGTTTTGATCCGCCGGACCGGAGCCTTGGATCGCCAACGTCGAGATTCTCCACCAACCCAAGTTATCCCTACCTAACGGAAGATCGGGACCAATCCCCCATCAGTTGGTATTAGAGCACAGATTTCCCATTAGGTAATCTCGATCTGCTTTTATTTTTACCTAGTGTCCAGAAAACCCTCACAAAAAAATCCCCACCGAGAACCCCTTTGTGCCTTGCGATTTTAATTTCAGTTTTAACTTTGTTGAGTTCGTGTTCTTGGTCGAGTCTTGTTGCTGGTTTAGTCATCCCTCTGTGTCGTTTGAGTAGTAGTTGTTCTTGTGTCTCAGAAAAAAATTCCCCACCGAAAAACCCCCCTTCCGCAGCCCTATTTGTTTTCCACATCGACTCTTTGTGACCCCCCTTCGGTAAAACAGGCATAACTTTTTGCTCGTTTGGCAAAAAAATCTGAAATTTTTTGAGCGTGTTCCTGACCCAATTTGGGTGGGTACCCTAACACGCTTCGCCTGTTAGCCCTCACCAAAATCGCCAAAAAAATCAGGATGATAAAGAAAAAAAATTGGTCAAAGTTTTTACTCGCCGGTCAGCAAACTTGTTGAATTTCTGTGAGCCACATCCCACCTCAGTTGTATGTGCCAATTTTTGTGGTTGCATCTCTGGTCATCCTTGTTCAAAAAAAATAGAGTGAAAAAAAAGAAGAGAAAAAAAATCAAAAAAAAGAAGAAGCGGTAGTAACGGAATTATCGACGGCAGTAACATATTCTGCTTGTCCGATCTCTTGTCCGAACTCTTGTCCGGTCAGCGGTAGTAACAGAATTATCAGCGGTAGTAACAGATTCTGCTTGTCCGATCCCTTGTCCGATCTCTTGTCCGATCCCTTATCCGATCTACAGAGAGCTGGATTTGGCCTATTTTTGCTTCCATTTGAGTTTTGGGCACATAGTTTCCATCTATTGCTTGAATTTTCACTTTGGGAGCACTAAGGCCAGCAACTTTGACGAGTACTACGGAATACTTATTGAACTTGGTTTAACTGTTATTACTATCGCTAATCCTTGCTACTCACTTTGCCTTCCAAGCTACACCTTTCTCTTGGTCAGGACAGGTTCATTTCTTGCAATTGTACACCACCCTCCACTTGGTTCATCACCTGTAGGCCGGTGACCGAGCTGCGGCGTGGTAAGAACACTTGCAAGCGTGGGTAAGGTGCTTGACGGATTGCTTCCACCACACACCCACCACCCCACCTAGCTGTTTTCCATAAGGATTATTCTTTGTTGTGTTGTCTTTTACTAACATGGCAGATAACAGCGGTACCCCTCCATCTGATTTTAATGACTATGTCTCACGACGTGCTCTACTAGAGTCTCAGCGGCAGACCCAACATTCCATCGAACGTCTCGCGCGTACTGTGGCTGACCTAGTGGACCGAATGACTGCCTTGGAAACACGTTTGCCTGCTGCACGAGCCAACGATGACCATGTTGAAGAGGAAGACGACCATATTGGAGAGGAAGATGACCTATCCTATGTCGCGAACAATGGCATTGACCCTGACGAGGCTGCACGTCATCGCTTTCAGTTCAACCGTCAAGGTATGGGCGGCCACCGCAACCGCCATCCACGAGGTAACAATGACAACCACAGGAACAATGATCATGATCCCTACTCTAAGGTAAAATTTTCAGTACCTCATTTTGCTGGCACCTATGATCCAGATGCATATTTAGATTGGGAGATGTCAGTCGAACAAAAATTTAATGCTCACATGGTTCCTGCTATCCACCACGTGCGCTTAGCTACTAGTGACTTCACTGGATATGCTCTTCTTTGGTGGACTGAAATAGTTCAGGTTGGCAATGAACCACAAACTTGGGATATGTTAAAACGGCAAATGCGTGGTAGATGGGTCCCTCCTTCATATAAACGTGATTTGAGAAAAAAATTGCAGCGCCTAAACCAAGAAAATAAATCGGTAGAGGAGTATTATCAGGAGTTGCAAATAGGTTGCATGCGTGCTGAAATTGAGGAGGACAATGAGGATAAAATGGCCCGTTTTTATGGTGGTTTAAGACGTGAAATTCAGGATATCATTGATTATAAAGAATACAATACTATCACTCGTCTTTTCCACCTTGCTATGCTTGCAGAAAAAGAATTGCAGGGTCGCCAACAACCACAACGCAGCATGAGAACCAACATTGGTGGTGCTACTTCACGCTCAAGTGGGCAGCAGCAACGACCACCACCACCTTCTCGACCGATGGCTACATCAGCACCTTCTACATCTACAGCCCAGGCTGAGAGCTCCAAGGCTGCAGCATCCAAGGCGCCAGCCAAGCCCACCTCCTCAGCGGCCTCTACTGCACGTTCTGCAGCGATCCAGTGTCACAGATGCAAAGGATTTGGCAACGTTATGAAGGACTGCCCTAGTCAGCGGGCTTATATTGCTACGGAATACGGTGGCTACGTAAGTGCTAGTGATGTTGAAGATGAATATGCACTTGCTGCTAACATTGCAGGAGATGACGATACATCCGACGATGACGCTGTTTTTGCGCCGGATGCCTTGGCCGACCATGAAGCACTTATTGTACAACGTGTCTTGAGCACTCAAATGGAGCAGGACAATCGAGCGCAACGGAATAATCTGTTTCAGACCTTCTTCCTCGTCAATGACCGTCGTGTACGTGTCATCATCGACAGTGGTAGTTGCAACAATTTGGTGAGCCACGACATGGTAACGAAGCTTCAACTTCCCACACGTGCGCATCCACACCCTTACCATGTGCAATGGTTCAACAATAACGGTATGGTCAAGGTAACACAAACTGCTCACATCAAATTTTCTATTGGTACATACTTTGGAGTTGCTGATTTTGATGTAGTACCAATGCAAGCATGTTCTCTGTTACTTGGTAGACCTTGGGAGTATGATACTGATGCTACACACCATGGTAGGAGCAATAAGTACATATTTATGTATAAAGGAAAGAAAGTTACATTGCTTCCTATGACTCCTGCTGAAATTGTGAAATTTGAACAAGAAAAACATGCTAGGGACGCACAAAAGAGCAAACAACCTTCTGAAAATCAGCAAGTAGCTAAGACGCTTTTAAGGCAACAGAAAGATAAAATTGCTTCTCCTTCTTCATCACAAGTTATAAATCTGAAAGGACGTGTCATGCTTGCAACTAAAACTGACCTTGCTGAAATTTGTGATGATACCCCCTTACTATATGGCTTGATTTGCACAAACGTGTTGTTTTCACTTGCGAACATTCCTAGCTCTGTTCCTGTTGCAGTCACTGACCTTTTGCAGGGGTTTAGCGATTTTTTTCTTGCTGAAATACCACCCGGGCTGCCACCGATACGCGGCATCGAGCACCAAATTGATTTGATCCCGGGAGCGTCTCTTCCTAATCGTGCAGCGTACCGTACCAATCCAGAGGAGACAAAAGAAATTGAGCGCCAAGTACAGGACCTTCTTGATCGTGGGTACGTCCGTGAAAGCCTTAGTCCTTGTGCAGTACCCGTTCTTTTGGTACCTAAGAAAGGTGGTAGTTGGCGCATGTGTGTTGATTGTCGTGCTATTAATAATATCACCATTCGATATCGACACCCTATTCCTAGATTGGATGACATGCTTGATGAGCTTAGTGGTGCCATTATCTTTACTAAGATCGATCTCCGTAGTGGCTACCACCAAATTCGCATGAAACTAGGTGATGAATGGAAAACTGCTTTTAAAACAAAGTTTGGATTATATGAGTGGCTTGTCATGCCTTTTGGACTTACTAATGCACCTAGTACCTTCATGCGCTTGATGAATGAAGTCCTACGGCACTTTATAGGACGTTTTGTGGTTGTATACTTTGATGATATCTTGGTTTATAGCAAGTCTCTCACTGAACATGTTGACCACTTACGTGCTGTTTTTTTTGTCCTCCGTGAGGCTAGAATGTTTGGTAACCTTGAGAAGTGCACGTTTTGCACGGATCGAGTTGTGTTTCTTGGATATGTTGTCACTTCACAGGGTATTGAGGTTGACGCGGCAAAGGTAGAAGCAATCAACAGCTGGCCGCAACCCCAAACTATCACACAGGTACGTAGTTTTCTTGGTCTTACAGGTTTCTACCGGCGTTTTGTGAAAGATTTCAGCACCATAGCCGGTCCTTTGCATGAGTTGACTAAGAAGGGAGTTACTTTTACTTGGGAGCCAGCACATGAACAAGCTTTTGCCGCACTCAAAGATCGTCTTACAGATGCACCTCTACTTCAGCTACCCGACTTCAGTAAGCCTTTTGAGTTAGAATGTGATGCTAGTGGTTTTGGATTAGGAGGTGTGCTGCTACAAGGAGGTAAACCCGTGGCCTATTTTAGTGAAAAATTACATGGTCCACAGTTGAATTATTCTACCTATGATAAGGAATTATATGCCTTAGTGCGTGTGCTTGAAACTTGGCAACATTACCTTTTGCCTAAGGAGTTTATTATTCATTCGGATCATGAAGCATTGAAGCATATACGTAGTCAAGCAAATCTGAATAAACGACATGCTAAATGGGTAGAATTTATTGAGACTTTTCCATATATCATTAAGCATAAGAAAGGGAAAGATAATGTAATTGCCGATGCTTTATCTAGACGTTATACTTTGCTTTCTCAACTTGATTATAAGATCTTTGGTTTAGAAACATTAAAGGACATGTATGCTACTGATTTGGACTTCAAAGATGCTTTTGCAAATTGTACAGATGACCGTGCTTGGAACAAATATGTGCTGAATAATGGATATCTTTTTTGTGCTAACAAATTATGTGTGCCGGCTAGCTCTCTTCGCTTGTTGTTATTGCAGGAAGCACATGGTGGTGGTTTGATGGGTCATTTTGGATCAAAGAAAACCGAAGATGTGCTATCCACACACTTCTATTGGCCTAGGATGAGACGCGATGTTGAGCGCTATGTGGCACGATGCACTACTTGCAATAAAGCTAAGTCCCGTCTAAACCCACATGGTCTTTATATGCCTTTGCCCATTCCTAGTGTACCTTGGGAGGATATTTCTATGGATTTTGTGTTAGGATTACCTAGAACTAGGAGGGGGAGGGATAGTATTTTTGTGGTGGTAGATCGGTTCTCTAAAATGGCGCATTTTATACCTTGTCACAAGAGCGACGACGCTACAAATGTTGCTGATTTGTTTTTCAGAGAGGTCGTACGCTTGCATGGAGTTCCCAATACCATCGTTTCAGATCGTGATGCTAAATTTTTAAGTCATTTTTGGAGGACGTTGTGGCATAAGTTGGGGACGAAGATGCTGTTTTCTACTACTTGTCACCCCCAAACGGATGGGCAAACGGAGGTCGTCAACCGTACATTGTCCACCATGTTGAGGGCTATTTTGAAGACCAACTTGAAGCTTTGGGAAGAGTGTCTACCTCATATTGAGTTTGCATATAATAGGTCAGTACACTCCACTACTAAGATTTACAGCCCTATTTGGGAGATGACGATGAGCTTGAGTCGAGGACGACTCCAATTCAAGAGGGGGAGGATGATGAGGACATCACTTCACATGATACACACATGGAGCCTCCACCTACAATTCAATTACAAGGACCAATCACACGCGCCCGTGCCCGTCACTTGAACCATGAGGTTAATTCTTTCCTTAATAACTATGTTAATATTTGTTTGGACGGGATGCTACTGAATACTAGTGATATTTTGTTGCTTAGGAACATGGGAGATGGAATAGAAGGGTTGGAGTTGAAGACGGAGCCGCACGGATGATTTGAAGTCAAGAATTCGCTGGTTCGGACTTCATCGACCACCATGCACCAAAATGGGCATAACTTCCTCATACGAAATCCGATTGGCGCGTTCTTGGACTTTTTGGAAAGCTAAGGAGAAGACGGATCTTTTTCCGTTGGTTTCGTCTCATTTGGAGTCTCGAGTCGACCTGTGTATTTAAAACAGTCCTGCATAATAGAACTGGGCCGTGTTGGCCCATAGTCTGAGTCTGTACATCTTCTAGCCCACGGCCCAAGTCTGTACGCCTTCCACAGGCTGCCCTCACCCTATATATTCACTCCAGCCGCCTTTAGGGTTAGGTTTTTCTTTGCTTGCATCTACACTTGTGTGTTTAGATACCGCCTCTAGCACCAGACCGATTGGCTGCTGCATTGGCGTTTGTGAAACCTCACCTTATCATCGTTTGTCTGTATTTTGGCATTCGACTTGTATCCTTCCTGTTCTTGCTTGTGTTCTTGGGTTCGCTTGCAGGAATTAGCCTTTGTGGCGAGGTCAATCGCGTCCTGCGTGGTTGATAACCAACGAAGACAGTGGTGTAACGATTGCAAGGTTTTGATCCGCCGGACCGGAGCCTTGGATCGCCAACATCGAGATTCTCCACCAACCCAAGTTATCCCTACCTAACGGAAGATCGGGACAAATCCCCCATCACCATGCACATCGACGATGAAGAATGTTGTTGCAATGTCTTGTTGCCCACTGTCAACTCCATAGAGAGCACGCCTTTGGCTTTGGAACTCTCGCCATTGAAGCCGTTGAGCATCAAGTTGGTCTTCTTCAGATCATCCTCATCCCTACCAAGTTTCTTCAATAGCGAGTAAGGCATTCACTACAACAAAACAGGGAACTTCCATCGGCCAAAGCCGACGGAAGATAGCCCTTTCCCGACGGAAGAAGCTAACTTCCGTCGGCAAAAGGCTAACTTCCGTCGGCCTTTGGCCGATGGAAGCGAGTAGACGGAAGTTAGCTAACTTCCGTCGGCCGCCATCGGAAGTTAGCTAACTTCCGTCGGCTTCACGTGGCCGACGGAAGTTAGCGCCGAACTCTGCCACGTCAGCAGAGGGGCGCTAACTTCCGTCGGCCGGCCTGGCCGACGGAAGTTAGGGGCAGCTAACTTCTGCCGGCTTTGGCCCTAGCCGACGAAAGTTAGCCTTTCTGCCCACGTGGCCAAAAGCAGCTAACTTCCGTCGGCTATGGTAAAAGCCGACGGAACTTAGCTTGTATTTTTGTTTTGTTTTTTCCTGGTTCCCCTACTCACACTCACATCCAACCACATTTTCAATCACATTCACAATACACATCCAAATTCACATTTCACATCCAAAATCACATTCAAACTTCACATATAACATCCAAAATCACATCTCACATCCAAAACTGCACACATCACATCCAAAATCACATAACACAACTTAATTCACATTCAAAGTCACAATACACATCCGCATTCACATATACCATCTAAATTCACATACAAAGTCACATAACACATCGAGATTCAATCCAGGTTCACAATACACATCCATACTCACTGATTGCCCACATTTGGGTCGTGGGTGCCGCCGCTGCCTCCCGCTTCATCCACATTTGCCCCGGAGGCTCCATCCTGACCAGGTGTACGGAAACTCTGAAGAAATAGACAAAATTAGAGAACGAACTCAACTACCCTTCTAAACGCTAACTTAAGTATCTAGGAGGTACCTCATGTGATGTAGGAGATAGTGGTGGTGGCGCGGGAGGTAGTGGTTGGAACATGGACATGTCAAATCCACTATTTTGCTGGGCTAGTTGCTACACATGTTGTAATGTAATCAGTTAGTTCTAAACCTATTTCTGAATACTTTTGAACTGCAACACTCTAAACTAAACTTACTTGGATCATCGCCTGTTGTTGTGCTAAGCAGGCGGTATAGTACTCTTGTTGTTTCCTGTTGTGCTCGTTTAGCCGCCTCATTTCCTCCCTCACCCGAACCACCTCCGGGGTTTCTGAAGAGCGACGACGGCTGGAGCCAACTCCGACGGAGCTCTGCGACGACTGAGCTGACTTCTGAGCTCTCGCCGCTCTCGAGTCAATAACTCCATTGAACATGGAGTACCTGCAACATTGAATGAGTTAGTTACCATCACAATACCATACACAAAAAATTAATAAAAACAGTGTCTCACCGTCCATGGCTTTTTCCACCTCCGCTGGAGTACACGGCCATTTGGTCGACATGTTCTCTCCGCCAATCATAGTCCTCTCCATGGAGTCGAACCATGTGTTCACCATACTACGCCTGCAAAAAACATGTTCGATTAGCTAGACGCAGAAAAATGAAATTACGCAAACTCTTAATAACATCTCACCAAATGGTCCGTGGCTGTCTGGCTACACAAGACATCTGGCTATGTAGGATCGCTTCCTTTGTGACCAGAGGTATACACCTCTATGTCACTTGGCACGTTGCCAGATTTAGCTTCCTGTACAATTGAAATGAGTTAGTTGCATTACAATGTATCTATAGCAAGAGAGTGACAGAAGGAGGTCTTACCATGCGTTTAGCGTGGCAAATATGTCTGTCGGCACCATATCTGTGCTTCGGATCCATCATGCGGCATTGTCTTTTCTGCTCGGAAGTCTTCTTAAATGCAGCCGAAGACAAAATCTTGCAGAATTTGAAATATGCGTCCTCGCAGTTTGCAAAGCACGGAATCCTCAACTGAACAGAGATGCTATTTGTATTATATGACAACAAATCTCAACAATCGAAGATTTAAAAAGTTAGAATTGTTTACCGAACGGTATTGTTCTTCAGTCAAATAGATTGACGATGCGCCCGTCGCCTTGCTCATTTGTTGCCCTAGCTTCTCCTTGTAGTAAGCATTGTTCGCTTGAATGCGGCCATATGAAATGGCGTCCTTCACCATCTTATGTGCATTGTTGTTGAGGACTTGAAGGGCATGGTTATGGTGATTGCCGACTTCTGGCAAGCAAAAGCGTAACTGCAAAAGTCATGATTAGTAAAGTGTTGTAACTCGAAAAGCCTAAAAGAAGATTAAAAAAACACATGCATACCCAGAAGTCATGAGACACCGCCCCCTGAGCAGTTCCTTGGCGCCCGTTAGGAGCAAACCGGTACTGGTCCCATGTCTGGCATAGAACCCGCTCACCGGTCGGCATTGTCAGCACCCCTGGGTAGTGCAGATGACACAGGTTACCCAATATCTGGTTAACCTGCCTAACCCTCGAAGTGCCGTCAAATCGAGAGTCAATCCAAGATCTAGAAATACATAATAAATAAAGTCAGTTTAGTGAAAGAATTTTTTTGAAAAAAAAGCAAAACAACAGAAGAGTATTACACTTACCCGTCACCTACAGGTGTAATCTCGATCTTGGCTCCACCGGAAGAGACTACTGGTGGGGCGACCAGGTGGCTCGTCCTGAAAGATACTGATGCCCCGGAAGCCTCAGCCCCCTCCTCCTGACCCGCACCATCCGGGACATCCCCCTGCCCCGCACCCTCCGGGTCATCCCCCTGCCCCACACCCTCTGGGTCATCCCTCTGTGCTGCACACTCTGGGACATCCCCCTCCTGCCCCCACCCACCGGATGATCCTCGTGACCCGCACTCTCCAAGTGTTCTTCCTCCTACAAAACAGTATTGAAACAATTAGTAATAGTTTATAACTGGCATAAAAAACAATCTGAAAGTTACCTCATCATCTAGTTGAAATGCAATAGGCCGACCAATTAATGTCAGATCTATGCATCTCAGGAGCTGCTCTTGACGACGTCTGTTTGAAGAAGAGGAACTACCCTGGAATAGGGTGTCCTCCTGACTCGTCGGTGTACTCGCCGGATTACTCGCCGATGAAGTCCCCAAGCGGAAGAGCTTCCTCGTGACACTCCTCACCTTTTTCGACATCCTGTTCAAAATAAGCACAAACAAGCATTTATTAGTAAAGAAGGTTTGTACATATGAAAAAACATGTAATATGAAGTATATTTCATATGCATGTATGAAAACAATTACTTGTCAATTATCATCAAAATCAGGATCAATTTGTCCTTTTCTCCCCAAAGCACGCCATGTTACTTTTTTCTTCTTATGTTGGTGTTTCCTTTTCTCGGGAACTGCCACATCATTAGAATCGTCGAGAAAAGAATCTGTCGACGATTCTGACTCTACATTAAACGAAGTCGGTAATTCATCATCTTGGTAAACCTCATCGACCTCTTCAACCTCCAATTGATAAGCGCCATCACTAGGGGTGTGTAGACGTTCCCGAGGATTCACTTTGTAGACTACCCACCAAGCACTTAGTTTTTCACATGGGTACGGCATATAATACACTTGCTCGACTTGGTGAGCAAGGACAAAATTATCGCAACCAGATAATCATTCCGCGTGTTTGACTTCAACCATCCCAAATTGGTTTTCACGAGTACCATGTTTAGGGTCGAACCAATCACGATCGAAGAAGACTACTTTAATCTCCTTATTCCCGGCAAAATTGTACTCGATTATATTTTTGATGATTCCATAATACATAGTTTCGTGTCCTTGTCCATCAACGACCCTTGTAACAACTCCAGTATTAGTTGTTGCCGCTAGAGGTCGATATGCTTCAAAAATAGTTGAACGGAAGCGGAAACCATTAACATCATAGCTGTTGGGGGAAAATATCTCATCTTCAGGGTTATTGCCAAAGCAGCATGAAGACAGCCAGCCAGTTCGAAGATTGTCCGAAGGCCATCTTCGAAGGTGCATGGAACCTGGTTCGAAGCCTGAAGGCAGGCATTGGTTCGAAGTATGTCTTCGAACCAAAGTCCTTCAGGATCTTTTCTGCCAGCTAAGATGGAAGACTTATCTTCTATCCTATTAGATTAGTCTTTTACCATTTTAGCCCTATTAAGGAAACCGAATAGTTTCCTTAATGTCGGTTGTAATAAAGGGGTAAATAGGTCTTTTCCTTAATATTTAGGCCTATAAATACCCCCCATTTTGCCCTGTAATGAGGACCGATTACAAGTGAATCAATACACACTTTCGAACTATTCTAAGCTATTATCCTTTCGGAGGCTTGGAACAGTTTGCTTCGCAAACACTTCGTTTGTTAGTTTCTTTTCTACAGAAACCTGTTAGCGTAATCTTTTACGCCAACAGTTGGCGCCGTCCGTGGGGAACTTAGTCCAAAAAACTTCGTTCTCTACCAACCTCTTGCATCATGCCTCCTAAGCGGAGTGCACCTCGCAATCCCACTCGGAGGTCCTCTCGGATCTCCGGAGAGATACCCTTCGACACAGTTGAAGTCGGAGGGTCTTCGACTATCCCTCCACCTCAAACTCCGCAAGGGGCTTCTATCCCTCGAGGATACGAAACCTCTCCACCAACCCCTTCTACACTCCGACCGCCCGGAGCTACTCTGCCACCCTCCATTCCGATCGGAACTGATCATACCAGTTCTCAAGACCCGGAAGGTCCTTCCGGAGGAGATGAAGATAGCCTTGGAGACATGGCCACTCAAATGGCCAATCTTCAAGCCGAGGTAGCGAGGTGGCGACAGGAGGCTGCGAACAGGCTTCACCCTCAAGCCACCCCAGCTATCCCCGAAGTGCACGAAGACGACGATCTTGACTATCCCGAAGCCCCGGAGAACGCCTCTTACGACAATGAATCTCCGTTGCATCCCGAGCTTCAGAAGGTTCGCTTCGATCCAAGGTTCAAAGCTTCGAAGCTTAGCAAGTATGCCGGAGACGAAGATCCCAGTGAGTTTGCGCGTTCTTATGCCCTAGCAATCGAGGCTAGTGGCGGAGACAGAGAAACTATGGCGAAGTGCTTCCCGTTAGCCCTTGAAGGAGTGGCGTTGAGATGGTTCTGGTCTTTAAAACCAGGATCAATCACGACATGGTTACAGTTGAAGAAGAAGTTCATAAGTAACTTCCAGGGTACCTTCGTGCCCCCCATGTCGACTGGAAGCCTTTTCCAAGTAAAACAGCTCCCCGGAGAAACATTGAGGCAGTACTTCAAGCGCTTCGCTCACACGAAGTCGCAAATTCGGGGGCTGTCCACATCTTCGGTGGTTGATGCGGCTCGGGAAGGCGTCAGTCATAAAGGCCTTCTGGATAAATTGCATCGGAAGAGCATCACCACAGTATCACAGTTGATGTCGTACTTCGAGGAGTACTCGAAGTCAGAAGAAGGTTGGCTTCGGAGGACTACTGCTACTTCGACAGTGTTGACAGAAGTTAAAGCAGAGGTGAAGACTTCGGCTCAGCCACAAGAACCAGTCCCCGAAGTGCAACATGATAGAAGAAGAGGGCAAAAGCACCCTCGCTCTGAGGTCTTAAACATTGCACCCCCGCAGAAGTTTGCACCAAGAGCTCCACAGTCTGCAGGGAACAAGTCCAGCGGCTGGAGGCCGCCAGGGAAAACGGCTGGCAAGGGCCAGACCCTTTTTTGCTGTATTCATGGAGAGAACCGAAGCCATGCAACTGATACCTGCAAGGCTATTCTTACCCTTCGGGGAGAATACTTGGAGAGAACTTCGGGTCGAGGTAGTACCGACCGAAGTCCAGCAGCAGCAGTGCGCTCGGAGCCGGTCCAGGCTGTGGCGCGGATAGAAAATCTTGATGCTGCAAGGCATCCTCCGGTGGCCAATGTTATGCCACCTCCGAAGCAAGAAGAAGGGCAAGATAGAGGGAAGAGAGTAGTTCTCCCTATCTCCGGAGGAGGTACCCTCGGAAGCATGTCCAAGAGACAGCGAAGAGAGTACGTCCGAGAAGTAGGCCACATTGGGACTTCGTCATCTGCAGCTGCAATGCCGGAGTGGTCTCATGTTCCAATATCTTTCTCTGCGGAGGATGCAGCTGGTATCAAGTTCCCGCATGCAGATCCATTGGTTATCACTGCTGATATTGCCGGAACTGAAGTCCGAAGGGTGCTAATCGACGGAGGTAGCTCGGCAGATATCATATTTGTACAAGCCTTCGATCAGTTATGCATTTCCCGGAAGCATCTTCTCCCAGCGGCTCGTCCTCTGCAAGGCTTTGCAGGACCTCCGCTAGATGCACTTGGCCAGATAGGCCTGGAAGTAACCTTCGGAGAAGGTTTACTAGCCCGAACTGAAGAAGTTATCTTTGATGTGGTAGATGCCCCGTATGCTTATAATGTTATCTTTGGCCGAGGCATGTTGAATCAGTTCGGAGCTGTGGCGCATCACAATTACTTGTGCATGAAGATGCCCACACAATCAGGAGTTCTGACAGTCTTCGGAGATCAAGCCATAGCTCGGAGAGCAGAATATGGTCATGGTCCTCCTCTTGATCCGAGGCAAGTAAACAGTGTCCAAGAAAATGGAGAAATTTTTTCAGCCTCCTCCGAAGCTTCGAAGAAATCGTTTCCAAGACCAAGTCCCGAAGGAGAGATTGCAACGAAGATCATTGTCAAAGATGGTAAAGAATACACTTTTCAGTTTGGTAAAGATTTACCTCCCGAAGTTGCAACTTCCTTGGAAAAGGTTGTAGGAGAAAATTTGGATGTCTTCGCCTGGACTGACGAAGATATCACCGGAGTCGATCGGGATATTATTGAGCACAGCTTGCTTGTAAACCCGAAGGCCCGGCCTGTTCGACAAGGGCTCCGGAAGATGTCCGCAGAGAGAGCTGCTCTAGCTAAGGACGAAGTTGAAAAACTGTTGAAGGCTGGGATTATCAGAGAAGTGGCCCATACAGAATGGTTAGCAAACCCAGTCTTCGTCAGGAAGAAGTCCTCCGGAAAGTGGCGCATGTGCATTGATTTCACATCTTTGAATAAAGCGTGCCCACGTGACCCCTACCCCATGCCCCGAATTGATCAACTAGTTGACTCCACTGCAGGTTCGGAGTTACTAAGCTTCCTTGACGCCTATTCCGGCTATCATCAAATATGGTTGAAGCGCGAAGATGAAATCAAGACGAGCTTTGTAACTCCTTCGGGAGTCTTTTGCTATGTAAGAATGCCCTTTGGCCTAAGAAATGCCGGGGCTACTTTTTCAAGATTAGTTGCTAAGGCTCTAGGTCATCAACTAGGTCGCAATGTGGAGGCCTATATGGATGATATTGTAATAAAGAGTGCTTTAAAGCACCAACATAGCCTAGACTTAGCAGAAACATTCAATAGCCTTCGGGCATGTGGGATCCGCCTTAACCCCGAAAAATGTATATTCGGAGCTAAGGCTGGAAAGTTGTTAGGGTACTTAGTTTCAAGCAGGGGAATTGAAGCTAGCCCTACTCAAATAACTGCGCTGCAGAAGATGGCTCCTCCGGAGAATTTAAAGCAAGTGCAAAAGCTGACTGGACGTCTAGCCGCACTTAGCAGGTTTTTATCAAGATCTGCGGAGAGGAGCTTGCCAATCTTTAAAGCCTTGAAAGGGTCCGAAGATTTTGCATGGACACCGGAGTGTCAGAAAAGCTTCGAAGATATTAAAGATTATCTCAGCAATCTTGCTACACTTACGGTGCCCGTTGCGGACGAAACCCTACTTCTGTATCTTGCAGCCACAGGCTCAGCAGTCAGCGCAGTCCTTGTCAGAGAAGCTGATATCAATGGGAAGTTGGTCCAAAATCCTGTCTATTTTGTATCCGAAGCATTGTCAGGAGCGAAGACAAGATACTCCGAACTTGAGAAATTCGTTTATGCTCTGATAATGGCTTCGAGGAAGCTAAGACATTATTTTTTGGCTCACAATGTAATTGTACCAACTTCGTATCCTTTAGGAGATATGCTCCGAAGCAAAGATTCCACTGGAAGAATTGGAAAGTGGGCAGTAGAACTAGCACCCTTCGGCATATCTTTCCTGGCAAGGACAGCTATCAAATCCCAAGTCCTAGCAGACTTCGTAGCAGAGTGGACTCCACCTGCGAAGTTGACTCCGGAGAAATCAGATGACGGAGTATGGACTATTTACTCCGATGGGGCTTTCCAAGCATCCGGAGCAGGTATTGGGGCAGTATTAATTTCTCCGTCAGGTCAAAGAGCAATGTACTCCGCAAGACTCAACTTTAAGTCTACCAATAATATAGCGGAGTACGAAGGAATATTATTGGGACTCCGGAAAGCACGTGCTCTAGGGGCTACAAGGATAATTATAAAAACAGATTCTCAGATAGTAGCAGGGCACGTAGACAAAAGTTTTCAAGTCCGACATCCACAGCTTGCAAAGTACTTAGAAGAAATTCGCAAGATCGAAGCACATTTCAAGGGTATTTCCATTCGGAGTATACCAAGAGCTGAAAACGTGCAAGCGGACATTTTAGCGAAGGCTGCTGCCGGAGCTGTGGATGTGCCTGACGAAGCTTTCTATGAGGAGCTCAATATACCTTCGGTGCCACAAGTTGCTTCTGCAGAGATTCTCTGCATTCCTAGTGCAGATTGGAAGGATTCAATTATAGAACTCTTGCAAGGAGGAACAAATTTGCCCGAAGAGCCCCAATTGTCAAGATTAAAGCTCAGAGCAAGAAACTATCAGCTAATCAACGGTATATTATACAAGGCCGGAGTATGTTCCCCTCTACTCCGATGTATATCTCAAGCCGAAGGCCAAGAAATTCTTCGAGAAATTCACGAAGGCCTTTGTGGAAGCCATTTAGCCCCTAGAGCTCTGGCAGGAAAAACACTTCGCCAGGGGCTTTATTGGCCCACAATAACAGCTGATGCGGAGAGCTTAGTCCGCACTTGCCAAGGATGCCAGTGGATGGGTCGACGGAGTCATCGCCCACCAACAGCTCTTCAAATCATTGCTCCAGTATGGCCTATGGCCAGATGGGGTATGGATCTAATTGGTCCCTTTCCGTTAGCAAAGGGAAATCTCAAGTTCGCAGTGGTAGCTATTGAATATTTCTCTAAGTGGGTGGAAGCAGAGCCCTTAACAGCTATCACTTCGAACAATGTACAGAAATTCTTCTGGAAAAACATTATTTGCCGGTTCGGAGTGCCTAGATATCTCACAGTTGATAATGGAACACAGTTCGACGCAGAACCCTTCAGAAAGTTTTGCGAAGACCTAGGCATTCAACTATGTTTTGCTGCAGTAAGACATCCTCAGTCGAATGGAGCCGTTGAACGAGCCAATGGAAATATCTTATCAGGGCTAAATCGAAGAATAGTAGGGTTGTCAAAGGGACTGTGGACCGAAGAGCTTCCGAAGATTCTGTGGTCCATTCGGACTACGCAAACAAGGTCCACAGGTTTTACTCCGTTCAGACTACTATTCGGAGATGAAGCTATGACTCCAACGGAGCTCAAAGGGGGCTCACTTCGCAGCACCGAACCAGACATCGAAGAAGAAAGACAAGCTTCGTTAGATTTGTCAGAAGAAACAAGGCTTCGAGCTGTAGCCAATTTATCAAAGTATCATCAGCAGACGAAGACTTGGTATGACCCGAAGGTTAAGCTCAGCGAGTTAAGGCCGGGTCATCTTGTTCTACGAAGCATTATAGCACCAGGGAAGTTAGGCAATAAATGGGAAGGTCCATATCTAATCGTCCGCTCGGGGCGCCCTGGTTCATTTAAATTAGCTAATTTAGAAGGTGAAGAGTTAGCACATACTTGGCATGCGGAGCACCTAAAGCGATACTTCGCATAAGGGCTCCTTGTAATTCGCTTGTAATCACCTCTAAATTAATAAAGCATACATCCTGTAGCGTGCCTTCCCCTTGACGCTCCTAGTCTCCCGAGCGGACGCGCTGGGACAGAAGTCGTTCGAGAGGGAAGTGTATTAAGCAGGGCTGTATTTCCGGACTTCGAACCCTTAAAGTCGAAGCCTCCGGTGTGGTGGCTGAAATCCATCCGGAGCCCAAGCTGATACCTTGTAGGCATCCGTAAAAGAGCCAATACCACATTCTACGGAGTCCAAGCTTCGGCTGGTAGACTTCCGTAAAAAGAGCCGAAGGTGGCCAAAATCTGCGGAGTCCAAGCTGCAGCTTGTCAGACTTCCGTAAAAAGAGCCGTAGGTGGCCAAATTCTGCGAAGTCCAAGCTCCGGCTGGTAGACTTCTGCAAAAAAGAGCCCAAGTGGCCAAATTCTGCGAAGTCCAAGCTCCGGCTGGTAGACTTCTGCAAAAAAGAGCCCAAGTGGCCAAATTCTGCGAAGTCCAAGCTCCGGCTGGTAGACTTCTGCAAAAAAGAGCCCAAGTGGCTACAATTTCTACGAAGTCCAAGCTCCGGCTGGTAGACTTCTGCAAAAAATAGCCAAAGGTGGCTACAATTTCTGCGAAATCCAAGCTCCGGCTGGTAGATTTCCGCAAAAAACAGCCGAAGGTGGCTAAAGCAAAACAGCATTTAAGCCATGAGCTTCAAATGATTGTTCATATGCGTCCAAAGTGACAAAATTTTTTAAACATTAAAGTGTCCTGGAAGTTATCTCAATTGATCTCTTTCATGAAATAAACAAAGGTACCAAGTTACCATTCTTCTGACTACAGATAGTCGAAGACATTTCATAAGATTTCAAAAGATCTTTAAATGACAGAGGGGCTCCGAACCCCCAAAAAATTGTACTCCGAAGTTTTTTCTTTGCGCATAACCATCTTCGAATACAGTTCGAAGTTGCTTATACCCAAAGAGGGGCTAGTAAATATGGAGACAATTTTAAATCGGCATTCATTATCAAAACAAATGTATTTACAAATTACATCATGAAAAATTGGTATCTATACCAAGAAGGAATCGGAGACCTCTTCGGTCCCGAGAGCTAGGGGTGGAACGACTAGTTCCAACATCGGAAGTTCTAAGAACTTTACGTTTAACTCTCTTCCTCCCCTTCGAAGCTCTAAAATCCTTCTGCTCTTGTTGAAGTTCGGCCCAAGTTCGAAGCCGCTCGGGGCTTCTCTCCCAGCTTCTAAGATCTTTAGATCTTTTATTTTGGGCTTCACCTTCGTCTTCGGACCAATTAGTGTCTTCAGAAGACGAGGTGTTTGCGTCGCTCTCTTTATCTTCCTCTTTAATATAAGACAATATGTCTTTGATTACTTCGGGCGCAATAACGCCGGAGTCATCTCGAGGGATAAGAAATCGAGGACGCTTATAACTCTTTAGAAGTTCGAAGGTGTTCCACAGTGAGCGAAGTTCGCTGTTAAGCTCTAACACTTCGATATCTTCCATAAGAGGCAAAGCCTAAAAATATGACAAACAAGATTTTCATTGATAAATATTTACAAGCATCAGCTTTACATAATCAAAAAATCCTAAATAATCCTAAACCTGCGGGTTCGGAGGAGGCTGACTGCTCGAAGCTTGGCTCCAAACTTGCTTTTGGCGTTGGCCTTCGTCAATCCAAGCCTTGATCGCAGATCGACCTTCGGCTCTCCATGAAGTCTGGAAGGCTCGCCAAGCAACAGCTACACCTTCGGAAGGTTTTAAAAGTCAGTCGTCGTCGAAGATGATGGAGCCCTGTGCGCTCGGAGTGATTGATCGGCCCAAATCCTCGTAGTAGCGAAGTATTCCAAGGGCAGACACTTGTCCGGAGAGTTCTCCATAACGTATGCCTGCCGTCTTCATTTGCTTCGCTGCTCCTTGGATCCTCTTTAGCCGGCGCAGCAGAGTTACATTGTCATCCGAAGGTAGTGATCCAGTAGTACCGAAGTACTCCAAGACACCTAACATTTGTTCAATGACCTCCGAAGCCACCTTCTCGGACTTAACCTTTTCTTCAATAAGCATATCCTTGGCCGAAGTTGTTTCAGCTAAAACTCCGGAGATTCGAGCGTTCTCCGTAGTCAAAGCATTCTTTTGAGTTCGGAGTTGGCCAGCCTCTTCTTGTAGCCTTGCAAGTGCGGAGTCCTTCGCAGCATCCTCCGTCCGCAGTCTTTCAATCTCCGCTCGAAGCACAACTCTTTCTGCTTCGAGCTCTTTCCTTGCAGCTTCCAAACTTTGCCTAGCCCTTCGCTCTGCTATTATCACATTGTCCATTTGAGATACTCGACCTTCGGAGAAGTTAAGATTTCTTTGAAGAGTTTCGTTCTCTTCCCGAAGTTGAGCAATTTCGTTTTCATTCGACAAAGCTGCAGCGCGGGCTAAGACTGCTTGCTAAGAAAAAGAAAAACTAGAATAAGAAATTATTCATATATAATTCATTATTTGGTTCGAAGATGCTTTATACCTGATAAGCTGCTCTTTCCACAGCAAGGTTAAGCTCCGAACCCTTCACTCTGCTTAAACGGGCTACCAGTTCTGTTTCCCCGACTTGGCGACTGGCTTCACCCAAAGGTTTAACCAAAGTCCCAAGTCCGGTTTTCTCCTCCAAAAAAGGAGTTATGAGAGGAAGCAGTTTCGAAGCTTTCTGGTCAGCCCTGCTTAGCGAAGGTCCGGAGGTTTCTTCCGAGGCCCTTGGAACTTCAGAAGATGGCCCCCCCTCAGTCGATTCACTTTCGTCCGTTGACTCAGATGAAGTCGATCCTTGAGCTGGGAGGGGCTCGATGTGTCTTTTTCCTCTTCCAGGCCCCGGTAGAGCAACTCCCGGTTGCGGCCCCGAAGTTGTCGAAGGTCTTAGAGTTGTATCTTCGAGGGATACTTCGACAACAGGAGGCTCTGAAAAACCAAAAATATTACACATTGTATAATTTTGCAAAAATTGATAAGAATTAAGCAAAATTTACCTTCGATATTCTCTGGAATATCGAGCACCGGGCTGATCGGAGGATCATAAGTGTAGTCCTCATCCGAATCAGCCGTTAAATCTTGGGCTACAGGAGCATCGTCCTGAAGAACCCTCGTTACTTCTTCGAGAATCGAAGCCATAGTGACTTCGATTCCCCCTTCATCCACTGAAACTCCGGCCTGAGTTGTGTCTTCCTGAACTACCGAAGTCATTGGTTGATCAACATTGTCTCCAGACTCCGGTATGTTCGCAGGCACTTCGGCCTCATTCACACCCATAGGGGCTTCGTTTTGTTCTCCCTGGGTATCCGGAGCTCTTACTTCTTCGATGTTGGTTTGAGGCTCCGGAATACCTGCAGTGTCTTCAATGAGAATACTTCGTTGAGCTGCATCTTCGTCAATTAATCTTACTAGTAAAGTACCTTCGTCTTCTTTAGAGCTAGAAACCGAAGCTTTTGAGCTCGAAGGTGCGAGGTTTTTCGGCTTCCGAGCCACCTTCTTCGTCGGAGTCCTTGCGGAGCTGGAGGCTCCAGCTTCGGCTACTCTCTTCTTGGGTCCTTTCTCTTGAGGCACCCAGTCCATCAGAGGGGGCGGAGTTAACTCCAACATTCCCCATACTCTGTTAAATCGCTCCCAACTTCCGACTAATTTGATTTGCCATTCTTTCTCGGACGAAGTTGGGGCACCAAGAATCTTCTCCGAAGCCCTCACAATTTGCTCTGAAGTAATAGGGGCTGAAGAAGCTAAAAAATAACTCAAGTTAATCTTTCTTCGAAGTAAATATGTATTATGCATGTTGAGTTCGAAGTTACCTGCGGGGCTCGAAGTATAATTGATTTTACGAAGGCCGCCTTCGGAGTCATCTTCGAAGATGATTGGCCAGTTGGCCATCAGTGGAGGAATTTGAAGACCGATGAATTCTTCGGCCAAATCTCGCATACTGAGCCTCCGACTAATTTTTTCAAGCAGGTTCAGGCGGGCTTCGAGCTGACCTTCGTCGGGTTGCACTAGAGCTTCCTTCCGGAATCTGATTTCTTTGAGAGGTCCAGCTAGAGGACTGTTAACTCCGACTTCGGCGTAAAACCACCGCAGCACCCAATCAGTATACCATCTAGCGTTGATGGCCTTAGCAGGGAATCGCAGAGCGTATTCATCTCGAAGCCTAAAATTGATGCTTCCGAAGGCAACCAATACTTTTTCACCTCCGGAGCCTACGGAAGTCTTCGGCTGACAAGTTGCTCTATGCAGTGCTGCGAAGACTTCAGCCCTCCCCTCACAACCTTCGGCTCTCAGAGCCCATTCGAAGATAGCTAATCTAGCTACAGCATTCGGAGACAGCTGGGGGAGGGTTACATGAAACAAGTCAAGGACTTCGGCCAAGAAATCTACAGCAGGGAGGCCCAAGCCTGCTTCGAAAAAAGCTTCGAACACTACGACTTCTCCGGGTCTTGGTGATGGGATTGCTTCTTTGCCTGGTTTTCGAACCATTACCCCATTGCTAATCTTACCCCCTGCTGTGATTGCCAAGGACTCTCTTTTGCAGGTCGAAGGTCCCAATTCAAAGGACTGATCCAAATATTTGGTCGATGGAGGGCACAGACCTTGGTCATCGGGGATTTGGGGATTTCTCCCCCCTGCCGCCATGGACATTGCCGCCTGCATCGAGGGTGCCGCCGCCAATGTTGCCGCCGCTGCTGCTGCGGCTGCCTGCTGCCGAGCCAAGGTTGAAGGCGGCGCAGATCCTTTGGTCTTCACCATCGCGATTGCCGGATCAACTTGAGAGAATGGGAACTAGGGCTCAAGAACTCGAAAGTTAGGGCTCAAGAACTCAAGAACTCAAGAACTCAAAAGGCTTTTGACTGGGAGCGAGCGGTGAAAAGGTAATCGAGTAAGTTCCAGAGTTCTTTATTTATAACCTAAAACTTTCCGTTTGTTACCGTTTGGGCTCTGCCCTTTCGCATTCCCGCCTGTTATTTTCCTCCGAAAATAACGCCTCATATAACTCCGTTAGAAACAGAAACTAACGGCTATATTTTCTAAGTCTAAAAAGACTTTCGAACTTCCTGAGTCAGTTCTAAGATAGTTCGAAAAGTAATTACTTTATGACTGATTCGAAGTTCATATCTTCATGTATTTCGGAGATAAAACAAAAATCAATAACCCCTATGATTGGTTATCTTTTCTTTCCGTATACTGCTCTCCTAACGTTACAGGCCGAACGGAGAAGCGTATTCGAGGGGCTACTGTTGGGGGAAAATATCTCATCTTCAGGGTTATTGCCAAAGCAGCATGAAGACAGCCAGCCAGTTCGAAGATTGTCCGAAGGCCATCTTCGAAGGTGCATGGAACCTGGTTCGAAGCCTGAAGGCAGGCATTGGTTCGAAGTATGTCTTCGAACCAAAGTCCTTCAGGATCTTTTCTGCCAGCTAAGATGGAAGACTTATCTTCTATCCTATTAGATTAGTCTTTTACCATTTTAGCCCTATTAAGGAAACCGAATAGTTTCCTTAATGTCGGTTGTAATAAAGGGGTAAATAGGTCTTTTCCTTAATATTTAGGCCTATAAATACCCCCCATTTTGCCCTGTAATGAGGACCGATTACAAGTGAATCAATACACACTTTCGAACTATTCTAAGCTATTATCCTTTCGGAGGCTTGGAACAGTTTGCTTCGCAAACACTTCGTTTGTTAGTTTCTTTTCTACAGAAACCTGTTAGCGTAATCTTTTACGCCAACAATAGCGACCGTAACTTTTGGCACTAATACTCCCGTAAGAGAGCTATCGCAAGTCTATATGTACATTGTCAGCGAGCACGCACTACAAATCATAGGAGATTATAAGATAATTAACGTAGTAGAGTAAAATAATACGTGTCACAAAAGGTAAGGATTTACATGGTCTCTGAACCAAGTGAGGAAACTAGGCCCACCATTTACTCCTTCTCGACGCAATTTATCTAATTGCTTCTCCGTTGGTTGATGACCAGACGTCAAGTATTTCGAATCAAACATATTGTCATTGTAATGAATAGGTAAACAAACGTGTATAAAATTTGGAGGTAAAATATAAAACTAAAAAAATCACTTACGCGAAATATTGTTCCATCTCTTCCATATTTGAGTACATGTAGAGCAAGGCATATGTTCGTTCTTCCTGAGTTACATAATATGTCGTGGAGACACCAACAGTTATGCCCTTCCACCCAAATATTTGGAGATCACTCAAGGATTGTCTTCATCCATATGGTACCGTGTAGCAGGTGTGTTGACATTGTCATGCTCAACGAAGTATACACTAGTGAAGTATGCTATCTCTTTCAATTCAAATTCTTCTGCGATGCAACCTTCAACTCTGGCCTTATTACCAACCATCGCTCTAAGCTTCTTTAGGGACCTTTCAATATGATATATCCACCTATATTGCACAGGGCCACCTACCTTAGCTTCATATGGCAGATGAACTAGTAAATGTTGCATTGGATTGAAGAACCTTGGAGGGAATATTTTTTCCAATTTACATAAAAGCACCGGGATCTCTTTCTCTAGCATCTCCATCATATCTTTCTTAATTTCTTTCGCACAAAGTTGTCTATAAAAATGGCTCATCTCAGCTAACGCCTTCCACACATCATCATTCAGGTACCCGCGAAACATTACAGGAAGGAGTCTTTCCATTATTATGTGGTAATCGTGACTTTTCAATCCATTTAATTTCCCTGTCTTCAAATTCACAGCTCTTCTAAATCCTGCGGCGTAACCATCTGGGAATTTCAAATTTTTCAACCCCCTCATTACTTGTTTTTTTCTCTAGGTTTTAAACAAAATGGGGCACGTGGCTTGCCACCACTATTCGTCAACTCAAGGGTTGGTCGATTACAAATCTCAGATAAATCTCTTCTCGCCTTTACATTATCTTTTGTCCTGTCAGTAAAATCCATACATGTACTTATAATGCTTTCACCAACATTACGTTCCTGATGCATAACGTCAATGTTGTGCATCAGAATTAGTGATTTGACATACGGCAGTTCCCATAAGCCACATATGTGGGTCCAATTATGTTCGGTTCCGAATCCTACAAATCCATCCTCATTTTCATTAAGGACCAACTCATTCAGCATATCAGCGATTTCTCTACCATTTAAATGCCTTGGTGGTCCCTTTACAACAATACTGTCCTTCTTGAAATTGTTCCTCTGTAACCTAAATGGGTGATTCAAGGGCAAAAAGCATCTATGGCAATCAAAGTAACAAATCTTTCCCCCGAAGTTCAGACAGAAACAATCTGTGTCCTTCGCACATATCGGGCATGTCAACCTTCCATGACAACTCCAACCAGAAAAAATATTGTATGCCAGAAAATCGTGGACCGACCACAGATACGCAACTCGAAGATTGAATTTTTGCTCCTAGTCATAGTCATATGCTTCAACTCCTTTCCACAATTGTTTCAACTCTTCAATTAAGGGCTTCAGCATCACGTTTATTCGTGTTCCAAGATGCTCTGGACCGGGTATAATGAGACACAGGAACATAAATTCATATTTCATACAAAACGAAGGTGGAAGGTTGTATGGAATAGCAAACACAGGCCAACAAGAGTACGATGATGCGGTTACATTGAAAGGCGTGAATCCATCTGTTGACAACCCGATGCGAACATTCCTTGCATCACTAGCAAAGTCTGCATCAAAATCATCTAGAGCCTTCCATGCCTCACCATCAGATGGGTGCACCATTACTTGATTATTCTCACGTACACCTTCTTTATGCCATCGCATATGTCTAGCGGTTTTCTTTGAGAGAAACAATCGTTTCACCCGAGGTGTAAGAGGCATGTAACGAAGTTGCTTATGAGCAACCTCTATCATCACCTTCTCTCCGTCTTCATTTACGACCTCTACGAATCTCGGTTTACCACATTTTAAGCATTTCACCTCATTACTATGTTCTTTCCAGAACAACATACAATTATCTCGGCACACATCAATCTTGTCATACTCCATACCGAGAGCAGAAAGCATTTTCTTTGACTGGGACATGTCTTTCGGCACCTTATGGTTCTTAGGAAGGATATCGCTGATCAGATTCAAGAGCTCCTTATAACAATTGTTTGAAAATGCAAACTTTGACTTAATAGCCATAATACGAGTCACGAAAGCGAGAACGCTTACGGTGGTGTCCTCATGCAATGGCTCTTCTGAACCTCGAAGGATGTCGAAAAACTTTTGAACCTCCGGTGTTGGAGGATCCTCAGGGTTTGATTCAAACTCTGGTCGTATAGCATCAAGCATCTCATCCATCCTATCATAAGCAACACTATCATCTTCTTCTTCCACTACTAATACCGTTTTTTCACAGCCTGTCTCGCCGTGAAAAGACCAAACTTCATAACCTGGCATGAAACCATATTTGCAAATATGCAATGACAACGTCCTCTTGTCTTGCCAACGAGAATTTCTGCACTTCATGCATGGGCACCTCGCGCCAGTGTTTGTTGTCAAAGCGAATGCACGATCAACAAATTTCTCAGCGTTGATTACACACTCCCTCGTGTGAGCTCCACTTTTCATCCAACCACTATACATCCACCGTCGGTCGCCCTCAGTCATTCTATAGGCAAAACATTCATTCAATTGAGAATGCATCATAAGTACCACGGGCCTATGTCTATAGGAAAAAATAGGTCCTAAACCCACCCAAGAGTGACCGACAAAACGTGGTATTTATGATGAGCCATGAGTCCGAATGAAATTTCAGCAGCATAACCCCGTTGTTCTCCAATTGCATGCCTGATAGTGGTGCAATGGAGAACAACAAGGTTATGTTACTGAAATCCCATTCGGACTCATGACTCATCATAAAACCACGCTCTGTCGCCCACTCTGAGGCTGTCCAAAAAGGGACAATTTCGGACCTACACATCTCACACGCATGACACGTGTGAGACATGTTGGTCCGAAACGGGTGACGCATAGGTTTCGTTACACTATCTACGTTGTTGTCAAATAAAAAATTGCATACGAAAAGAAATATATATAATAAAGTATATATATATATAATATACTAATCACCATAATGAAATCATCAACAAACCAGAAATTAACACAAAAATATAATTAAGATCATATATAATAGCACATCTCATAGTAAACACTTGTGAGAAACCAAGGGTGGTTTCGGAGTTGTGATGAGTGATTGACAGGCTTTTACCCTCTGTTCGAAGGGTACCTCCGAAGGGGCTTCGGAGGTGGTACTTCCGAAGGATGTTCGGAGGTGGTGTCACCGGAGTGTGTTCGGTGTTTGCTTGCTGCAGCTGTGCAGCGGAGTGTGCTCGTCGGAGGGGTCCGACAGTACGCGATGACTGGGTTCATACCGAAGGCTTCGGTACTTTGGGCGGTTCACCGGAGCGTGTACCGGAGGATGCTAACCCGGAGAGGTCTCCGGAGTACTGGATACACTTGTTTGCTTGTCGGTGGTGCGCAGGGACTTCGGAGGCGACGGACAAGGTTCGAGCCAGGTGAACCTGGGTCAAGCGGGAGGCTTGATGCCAGGGGAGCGGGGAGCTCCGTCACGGTGGCTGCGAAGGTGGTCCGGGTCGGTCCTCGGGTCGAGGCGTGCCAGGTGAAGGCAGAGAGTGCGGAGTGTGGCTCCGACTGAAGGTACTCCGAGACAAATTCCTCGGAGGTGAGGCACTTCGAAGGTACTCCGAATGGAGTGACTTCGGAGTTGGTGGACCAAGTCCTCTGCGGAGGCAAGGGTTCGAAGTGTGCTCCGGAGGGAGACACTCGAAGTACCCGACGAAGGTCTCAGAAGTCGAGGCGCATCGAAGGCATGGTCCGGGTGAGGCTCGTCGAGGAAGTGTGCTCGGGGAGAGGCACTGCGACGGAGTGCTCATGGAATGCTTCATGCGGAGGCCTTGGACGAAGGAGGGACTTCGAAGGGTGGAACTCCGAAGGTGGGGCTTCGGAGTAAGGAAGACTTCGGAGCGAGGCTAGCTTCGGAGCAAGGTTGTCTTGTGGTGCTTCGGCCATGCATGGCTTCGGTACACGGACGGACGGTGTTCGAGCTGGGAGTAGCTGCGAAGCCGTGGTGGTCCACTCCGGAGGTGGTGGTGCGAAGGCCCAAGGGCTTTGACGGCTTCGGCTTAAAACCATCACTGTATTGAAGGACATCTTCGGCGAAGCGAAGGCCAACAGGCTCCAGGCTTCTCGCCGAAGCTACCGCACCCTCCGGTGCGAAGGGAGGTTCCAGAAGTCAACACTGTAAAGGCTGACACTGACTGCTCTGCAAAAAGCTGTCACTGTCCCCTCTGCAGCTGACAGAGAAGCCTCCAGAATAAAGGTGGACTACCTTTTGTGCCCCTTAGTGCTGTAGAGACAAATCAGTTGTAAACCCTAGGGGTAAAGTAGTCACTTCCTTAGGATGAAGCCGTGGGCTATAAATATGGGGGCTCGGTAGGTAACATTTAACACTTTGAGCATTTACTGTTGAGCTCCTGTAGACAGACCTCGCTGTATTCATTCTGAGTTCAATTTATTTTGTGTTCCTTGTTCAAGCGGCGAAGCCCTGCTTCTTTGTGCTTTTTGCTTGAGCTTGCTTTACATACCTCGCTAGATTTAGTGCACCGAAGCCTGTTTGGGCGAAGGTTGTTATTCTCGCGAAGTGTGTTTTTCAGTGTGTTGTCGCTCTGTGTAACACGAGGCAGGACCTCGCAGCTTACTAGCGAAGCCCCGAACGTAGCCCGTTTTGCTTCCTGTGTCGAACCCCTTAGCGTAGTCCGTTTTGTGTGCGTGTAGACCTTCGCGTACGAAGCCCAGCACCTGTTGCTGTCGCCAAGTACTTGGTCGAAGTCCTCAGAGGGCTGTCCACTCTTGCGAAGGGTGAAGTGCGAAGTCTGCTCAAAGCACCCTGTGTGCGAAGCCTGCACTGACTTAGCAGAGTAGATTTTCGAGGGTTGTCAGTGGAGCGAAGTCTTCTTGGCTTCAAACTTTTGCTCCTCCGAAGCCTGTGTTCGAAGGTGTCGAAGTACCTCCGAACCAGACCTTCGAAGGTAGTGTTCGAAGCCTGTTTCGCAGAAGACAGAACTGAAACCGAAGGCTAAGTTTTAGCCCGAAATTTTAAAAGCTCCCATTCACCCCCCCCCCCCTCTGGTCGCTGTTTCCGGTCCAACAATTGGTATCAGAGCAGTTTAAGATCACCAGTTGACCTTAACCGGTTTTGTGATCTGTTGGCGACATGGATAGAGGCAGTAAAATTCCTCTGTTCGATGGGACTGATTTTGCATATTGGAAGGTGCGCATGGAGGCTTACTTGTTAAGCCAAGGAAATGAAATTTGGGAGATTGTGGACTCACAATACTCCATCCCTGAGACTCGCACCTCTCAGACTGAGAAGGATCAGTATATTGCCAATTCCAAGGCAAGAAACATACTGTTCATCGGTTTGAGTAGAAGTGAGTTCGATAGGGTGCAGCACCTTAGGACTGCTAGGGAGATTTGGACAACACTCACTGTCTTTCATGAGGGCTCTGCTCAGATTAAGGCCAGGCGCCAAAGCACCTACAATCAACAGTATCAGCTGTTTGTGCAGGCACCTGGTGAATCTGTAGATGCCATGTTTTCTCGCTTTGACGCGATAGTGAGTAACTTGCGATCCAACGGGACGCTTGCTTACAGTGATCACGATAGGGCTATCAAGCTTCTCTATGCTCTTGACCGTAGCATATGGGAAGTGAAGATATCCAGCATTGAGGAGTCCACAGGCTATGACACATTGACCTGTGACGAACTCTTTAGCAAGCTGAAGTCCACAGAGATTGCCAAGGCATCTCTTGCAGTGCACAGAAGCTCTTTGCCACAGCCATTGGCATTGGTTTCTAGCACTAGCCGTGGCACCACTGCAGAACCAAGCACATCAGGCACTTGTGTTCTTGCAGATGGTTTTGCTTTGTCCTCCCTGGTCTCCGTCACAAAGGAGCAGGTGGACACTCTAGCTGATGATGAGCTTGCTCTCATTGCCCGGAGGTTCACCCGCTTTCATCATGAGAGACGGGATCAGAGGAGAAGTGGTTTTAGTGGTTGCTATGAATGTGGCGACACCTCTCATATTAAGGCCAATTGCCCCAAGATCAAGAAGAGAGATGAGAGTGACCGCCCCAAATACCACAAAAAGGAGAGGAAGCCCTTTGTGAAGGGCAAGCATGGCAAGATGGCTAAGAAAGTAGCCAAGGCCGCTTCCAGAGCCTTTGTTGCTGCTCTCAGCGACATCGACACGTCCTCAACTGAGGAGTCGAGCTCTGAGGAGGAGGAGTCCCCAAGGAAGGAGGACAAGAAGGACAAGAAGGGACGAGACTTCACCGGCCTTTGCTTCATGGCCGACAGCGATCACAGCGGCGATGAGCTAGACTCATCTGAGGTAAACCTATCATCTGACCAGCTTCTAATTAAATTAGATGAGCTGAATGAAGTAGTGCTAGGTCAGGATAGATTACTTGTGAAAGCCGCTAGAGAAAGAAAAGACCTTAGACTTAGGCTAGAAAATGTTTCTACTGAATATGCCATGCTTAAGTCTAAATTTGATGATGCTGGATGTGAGTCATGTTCTGTTGTCATGAGTGAGCTTGCTCAGTTGCGTTCTGTACATGCTCAAACTCTTTCTGAGCTTGAGACTGCACAGAAGCAGCTTTTGGAGGTGGATTCTAGACCTCATGATATTATTGATTGCATGAACTGCTCTTTATTACGCGATAGCATTAATTTACGTGATAAGCATGTTCATGATTTGGAGGCTAGATTGGAGAGGGCCGGTAGTTCTAAGGATGGGCAGCCTGTGTGTGACACATGCATTACCCTTAAGGACCAGCTAGGCACCGTTAGAGAGCGAGCTGAAAACCTCATGTCCGAAAATGAATACCTTCTTTCCGTGGTTAATAAATGCACTGAGGGAAAGGGTAGGATGGATTTGCTCTTGGCCAGGACCAAGATGTGTGCTGACAGAGCAGGGGTAGCTCTAGGTTTGGGTTTTGAGAGGATACCTTCAGACAGTAAGACCAAAACTGTTTTTACCTCTCCCACCACCCTAGAGAAAGAGAGAGCTCTGTTGGACACCCCATCAGCCAAAAAGCCTACCCATCCACCAAAGAAAACCACTCCTCCTGCCAAGAAAAATCCTCCCAAGAAAACCACTCTGAAGAAACCCAAGGAGCCTGTGAGAGTTGCTCCTGTGACCCATGAGAGTGCCCCCAGGAGAGTGTTTCACTGTTCTTATTGTCAGCGGGCGGGTCATTTGATTGGTTTCTGTTTCCGTCGCATCAAGGATGAGCGACGTGCACAGGCGATGAGCTATCAGGACATGCATTACCCATCTTTAGGTATGCATGAGTCTGAGTATTACTCTCGTCCTGTTTTCGAGGCTCCTCGTGCTTCTCGGAGAGGTTTTGCTCCTCGAGGTGTTCACCATGTTCCATATGGTGGTAGACCTCGGGCGAGTAGCTTTGTACCTCGTCAGAGTAGGAGACCTCGTCATGCTTTGCGTTCTCAGCATGTAGGTAGACCTCGCACTTTGCATTATTCTGATTATTATGTGCGTAGACCGTCTACTTTTACTGTGCCTACTACTCGTGTCACTCAGTGCTGGATGCCTCGTCATTATTTTACTCACCCCAGCACTGAGCGATCGAGACGTTTTCATCGTGTGTAGGCGACAGGTCGAGGCTTGGAGGGCACGTGGATCATGGACTCCGGTTGTTTGCGCCACATGACCGGAGATGCAGCTTGGTTCTCCAGCCTCACCACAACCAAGCAAAGGGAACATATCACCTTCGGAAACAATCGAAGGAGTAGAGTGAAAGGTAAAGGTGTGGTAAGAATTAACACGAACTTCACTCTCAAAGATGTTGCTTTGGTTGAGAACCTGGGATACAATTTGCTGTCTGTATCTCAGTTGCTTGATGAGGGCTTCGAAGTGCGATTTCATCGCGATACTTCGCAAGTGCTCAATTCTGATGGCGTTGTGGTGTGTAAGATCTTTAGGGTTGGGAGAGTTTTTGGAGCTGATTTTTCAGAGTCATCTGGTTCTTCTCATTGTCTTGTTGCTCATTCAACTTCTGAGCTTTGGAAGTGGCATAGGAGACTAGGGCATATGAGCTTTGAGTTGCTCGCTCGTCTGAGCGCCCTAGGTTTGATCCGAGGATTGCCCAAGCTCAAGTTTGAGAAGAATTTAGTTTGCGCTCCATGTCGACATGGAAAAATGATTGCCGCTTCGCATTCGCCAGTCACCACAGTGATGACTGAACAGCCCGGAGAACTTCTCCATATGGACACTGTAGGTCCTTCTCGGGTTAGTTCTTTAGGCGGCAAGTGGTATGTACTTGTTATTGTCGACGATTTCTCTCGCTACTCTTGGGTCTTCTTTCTTGCCAGCAAGGATGAAGTGTTTTCACACTTTCGGAGCTTGGCTTTGAGACTTTTTACTGAACTCCCTGGTGCATTGAAATTCATCCGAAGCGATAATGGTACCGAGTTCAAAAATAGTCTCTTTGTTGACTTTTGCAAGGAGCATGGCATAGAACATCAATTCTCTGCTCCGCGGGTTCCTCAACAGAACGGTGTTGTTGAGAGGAAAAACCGCACTTTGGTTGAGATGGCTAGGACGATGCTTGATGAGCATAGGACTCCTAGAAAATTCTGGGCTGAGGCCATGAACACTGCTTGCTACATCTCAAACCGTATCTTCTTGCGCTCAATTTTACATTTGACATCGTATGAGCTACGTTTTGGGAGACAGCCCAAGGTGACTCATCTTCGAGTTTTTGGCTATCGCTGCTTCATCCTAAAACGTGGAAATTTGGATAAATTTGAGTCGCGATCTTCTGACGGGATCTTTTTGGGTTATACTACTCATGGTCATTCTTATCGTGTTTATAACTTGGAAACTAACACTGTCATCGAGTCATGTGATGTGACTTTTGATGAGTCAACCCCCTCTGTTAGTTCTTCTTTTGAACAGGCAAATGAACACGACATGGAACAGACCTTGTTTGAAGAAGAAGATCCCGGAGAATTCGAGGATGAACCCCTACTACCCTCGACGTCAACCCCCGAAGCTGACCCCGCTTCCACTACTTCGGCACGAGGTCCCGAAGCGACTACCTCAACATCGGTCATCTTGTACCACTCCAACGCACAAGTTGAGGGGGAGACTGCATCCCGCCGCGAGGCTCCACATCATGTCCAAAGGATGCACCCTCCCGAGCAGATCATTGGTGAGCTTGATCAAAGGGTAACTCGTTCTCATGCCCATTTCACTAATGCTGCTTTTGTTGCTTCTTTCGAGCCTTTAGATGTTAGTCATGCACTTTCTGATTCTAGTTGGATCAATGCCATGCATGAGGAACTTGAAAATTTTGAGAGAAACCAAGTCTGGACTTTAGTTGATCCTCCACCAAATGTTCATTTCATTGGAACAAAATGGATTTTCAAAAACAAACAAGGGGAGGATGGGACTATAGTTAGAAACAAGGCTAGACTTGTAGCTCAGGGTTTTTCTCAACTAGAAGGGATTGATTTTACTGAAACTTTTGCACCTGTTGCTCGCCTTGAGGCCATTAGGATTTTGCTCGCCTTTGCGACATCCCGGGGATTCAAACTCTATCAAATGGATGTCAAAAGTGCTTTTCTTAATGGCTTCATAGGTGAAGATGTTTATGTAAAACAACCCCCTGGTTTTGAAAACCCCAAGTACCCACATAAAGTCCTTAAACTTCATAAGGCTCTTTATGGACTCAAGCAGGCCCCTCGGGCGTGGTATGATAGACTTAAGTCTTTTCTGCTTGAGCGAGGGTATTTGATGGGCTCTGTTGATAAAACTTTGTTTACTCTCAAGCATGGCAAAGATTTCCTCCTAGTTCAGATTTATGTGGATGATATCATCTTTGGTGGCTCTTCTCATGCTTTGGTTGCCGAGTTTGCAGATACCATGAGCAGGGAGTTTGAAATGTCGATGATGGGTGAACTCACCTTTTTCCTTGGTTTGCAAATCAAGCAAAGCAAACAAGGTACTTTTGTCCACCAGACGAAGTACACCAAGGACCTGCTCAAGAAGTTCGACATGTCCGATGCGAAGCCCCTCGCCACCCCAATGGCTACATCTGTAGCATTTGGACCCTGACGAAGATGGAGAGGCCGTAGATCAGAAGGAGTTCCGAAGCATGATCGGCTCCCTCCTCTACTTGACTGCTACGAGGCCGGACATACACTTCGCAGTGTGTCTGTGCGCTCATTTTCAGGCTTCACCACGAGCTTCGCACCGCCAAGCAGTAAAACACATTCTAAGGTATCTCAAACACACCCTTGAATTTGGCATATGGTATTCATCGTCTTCATCTTTATGTCTTAGAGGTTATTCAGATGCGGATTTTGCTGGTTGTAGAATTGATAGGAAGAGTACCTCTGGTACTTGTCATTTTCTGGGTACGTCTCTGGTTTGCTGGTCTTCCCGCAAACAGTCTAGTGTTGCACAATCGACGGCTGAGGCCGAATATGTTGCTGCAGCTAGCTGTTGCTCTCAGATTTTGTGGATGGTTTCCACTTTGCGGGATTTCGGGTTAGATTATAAGAGTGTTCCACTTTTCTGTGATAACACCAGCGCTATTTGTATTGCAAACAACCCGGTTCAGCACTCCAGAACCAAACACATTGATGTACGGTATCATTTTCTCAGAGATCACAATGAGAAGGGTGATATTGAACTTCAATATGTTGATACCCAACACCAGCTTGCCGACATTTTTACAAAACCCCTCGATGCTTCTCGATTTGCTTACTTGCGTGGGGAACTTGGTATTTGTCATCCCTACGGCATTTTGTGAGGGGGAGCTGCTTTTAAATTGCCTTGCATATGCTCATTATGTGTGGAATTGCATTTACATCTTTTGCTATTATATGCCTGCTTTTATTTCAAGAAATCATGTCAGCTCAGCTCTATTTAATATGTCTGGAACATTGGTTGTGCATGATGTTTTATTTTCTAACAATCAAAACTTGCTCACTGCACCATCTTGTATCTAGCATATTTAGGCAGGACTGCTTTTAGCTATCTTTGATCTACTTGACAGCAAGACACTGTTCCTTGGATGCTAAAACTTGCAACTTGAAAAATTGTGTTCCTTATTCATGGATATTCATCAAAATATTTCATTCATCTGAATCAAAATCAAAAATCCATGATTTGCCTGGTTTAAATGAAAAGATCCAGGAGGGTTTGTTTGTCGCACTACTCTATTCTAGACTGCTTACCATTGCACTTTGGTTTGAACTAGGATAGTGTAGTGTATGCCAAAATCACCGCCTTAAGCTTCAGATGGCTTTCATGCCTAGGCTTGGCCTGATTGGAAAGTATAAGGTGGACAAACAAATAACCCTTGGCATTAAGAAAAAGAACAACACAATTAATTGATCATCAAGTTTGCTTTCACAGCTCCTTTTGAACAAGACTTGTCTGTCTAGGGAAGAATTTGTTAGCTTTGCGCAGTCCTTGCCTTCTCATATCTAGCTGCTGTGATTAAGTGGTGATGCTTTTACTTCAAATAACAAAATCCCATGCCATCATCTTGTTTCCTAAATGTTAGATTGAGCTGAG
The DNA here is from genome assembly GCA_019279435.1 of Zizania palustris. Lineage (NCBI taxonomy): Eukaryota > Viridiplantae > Streptophyta > Magnoliopsida > Poales > Poaceae > Zizania > Zizania palustris. Next base: position 27,545,572 of record JAAALK010000286.1, read on the forward strand.
CACATGATCATTGGTATTAAATATTGGCATATTTCTGCATTATATGTCTTTGCAATTCTATTCATTTCGAAGCTTTGCATCTTTTGAATGCTCCTTGATGCTTGCATTGCCAAAGGGGGAGAGATTTGCTATGTTCTCTACCGTAAGAAGCATAATTTCTATAGGGGGAGAGATTTTTGACATAAATTTGCTCAACTCAGGGGAGTTTTTATCAAAGGGGAGATTTGCCAAAGGGGTTTTTTACTCGTTTACAAAGGGGGAGAAAAATTCTTTTATCAAGTGACATGCTTTGGCTCTTTTCTGAGTTTTTATGGTCACTTGTGTGCTGAAAAGCTTTTCATTTTTTCTTGAAATTGGATTTGGTTGTCAATGCACTCATCAAGGGGGAGATTGAGAAACCAAGGGTGGTTTCGGAGTTGTGATGAGTGATTGACAGGCTTTTACCCTCTGTTCGAAGGGTACCTCCGAAGGGGCTTCGGAGGTGGTACTTCCGAAGGATGTTCGGAGGTGGTGTCACCGGAGTGTGTTCGGTGTTTGCTTGCTGCAGCTGTGCAGCGGAGTGTGCTCGTCGGAGGGGTCCGACAGTACGCGATGACTGGGTTCGTACCGAAGGCTTCGGTACTTTGGGCGGTTCACCGGAGCGTGTACCGGAGGATGCTAACCCGGAGAGGTCTCCGGAGTACTGGATACACTTGTTTGCTTGTCGGTGGTGCGCAGGGACTTCGGAGGCGACGGACAAGGTTCGAGCCAGGTGAACCTGGGTCAAGCGGGAGGCTTGATGCCAGGGGAGCGGGGAGCTCCGTCACGGTGGCTGCGAAGGTGGTCCGGGTCGGTCCTCGGGTCGAGGCGTGCCAGGTGAAGGCAGAGAGTGCGGAGTGTGGCTCCGACTGAAGGTACTCCGAGACAAAGTCCTCGGAGGTGAGGCACTTCGAAGGTACTCCGAATGGAGTGACTTCGGAGTTGGTGGACCAAGTCCTCTACGGAGGCAAGGGTTCGAAGTGTGCTCCGGAGGGAGACACTCGAAGTACCCGACGAAGGTCTCAGAAGTCGAGGCGCATCGAAGGCATGGTCCGGGTGAGGCTCGTCGAGGAAGTGTGCTCGGGGAGAGGCACTGCGACGGAGTGCTCATGGAATGCTTCATGCGGAGGCCTTGGACGAAGGAGGGACTTCGAAGGGTGGAACTCCGAAGGTGGGGCTTCGGAGTAAGGAAGACTTCGGAGCGAGGCTAGCTCCGGAGCAAGGTTGTCTTGTGGTGCTTCGGCCATGCATGGCTTCGGTACACGGACGGACGGTGTTCGAGCTGGGAGTAGCTGCGAAGCCGTGGTGGTCCACTCCGGAGGTGGTGGTGCGAAGGCCCAAGGGCTTTGACGGCTTCGGCTTAAAACCGTCACTGTATTGAAGGACATCTTCGGCGAAGCGAAGGCCAACAGGCTCCAGGCTTCTCGCCGAAGCTACCGCACCCTCCGGTGCGAAGGGAGGTTCCAGAAGTCAACACTGTAAAGGCTGACACTGACTGCTCTGCAAAAAGCTGTCACTGTCCCCTCTGCAGCTGACAGAGAAGCCTCCAGAATAAAGGTGGACTACCTTTTGTGCCCCTTAGTGCTGTAGAGACAAATCAGTTGTAAACCCTAGGGGTAAAGTAGTCACTTCCTTAGGATGAAGCCGTGGGCTATAAATATGGGGGCTCGGTAGGTAACATTTAACACTTTGAGCATTTACTGTTGAGCTCCTGTAGACAGACCTCGCTGTATTCATTCTGAGTTCAATTTGTTTTGTGTTCCTTGTTCAAGCGGCGAAGCCCTGCTTCTTTGTGCTTTTTGCTTGAGCTTGCTTTACATACCTCGCTAGATTTAGTGCACCGAAGCCTGTTTGGGCGAAGGTTGTTATTCTCGCGAAGTGTGTTTTTCAGTGTGCTGTCGCTCTGTGTAACACGAGGCAGGACCTCGCAGCTTACTAGCGAAGCCCCGAACGTAGCCCGTTTTGCTTCCTGTGTCGAACCCCTTAGCGTAGTCCGTTTTGTGTGCGTGTAGACCTTCGCGTACGAAGCCCAGCACCTGTTGCTGTCGCCAAGTACTTGGTCGAAGTCCTCAGAGGGCTGTCCACTCTTGCGAAGGGTGAAGTGCGAAGTCTGCTCAAAGCACCTTGTGTGCGAAGCCTGCACTGACTTAGCAGAGTAGATTTTCGAGGGTTGTCAGTGGAGCGAAGTCTTCTTGGCTTCGAACTTTTGCTCCTCCGAAGCCTGTGTTCGAAGGTGTCGAAGTACCTCCGAACCAGACCTTCGAAGGTAGTGTTCGAAGCCTGTTTCGCAGAAGACAGAACTGAAACCGAAGGCTAAGTTTTAGCCCGCAATTTTAAAAGCTCCCATTCACCCCCCCTCTGGTCGCTGTTTCCGGTCCAACAACTTGTAAAAGCATAAAATTATTTGACTTTTGTTTTTATTAATTACTTTGTGAATGCTACTTTACTCTTGGTAATTACCAACTACTTGTGACATTTGCATACCAATTAACGTCATTGTAAGCAAAAATGAAACAATTATTCATTATATCACATATTATAACAAAAAATAAGTGTCTATAATACAAGCAATCTCCGACCACTACGACAAAATCGTTGCAAACCTAGAGCAATCATTGCAATCAGAAAGAAAAATTCACAAATCAAAAGTGAATAAAATTCTTAAAAAGGAAAAAATTACTTGACAGCGATGGATCGGAGGTCGGCGGGTGGCAGAGGTCGACGGGGGGGCAACGGGCACCGGCTGAACATCACATATGAATCGAAGCATATTAATACATGAAGAAAATTTTTAACATAACAACATATATTGCATATAAACACCACATGATATATTCACAATTCAATTCAAATAATCCACAACATGTGACATCTCAAATTCTCAGCCCAATTCAATTCAATTCAAATAAGCCACAACATATATTCTCAGCCCACATTCTCAACATATATTGCAAATTGATATTGTCATCCCAAATTGACATTCTTAGCCCAAATTGACATGCTCTCTCCAATTCACAATTCAATTCAATTCAAATCAGCCACAACATATATTCCTAGCCCACATTCTCAACATATATTCCAAATTGACATGCATCTCAGCCCAAATTCACAATTATCCATACCGGTGTGGTGGAGACGATGACGCCGACGGGCTTCGACGGGACCGGCGTACAGGCGGAGGCGTCGATAGGTGGCGGACAGTGGAGGCGCGGTGGGTGGCCGCGGTGGTGGCCGGGGCGGCGGTGCCGGTAGGAGGCGGGCGGCCAGGCGGTGGTGAGGGTGGGAGGCGGCGGTGGCGGGAGGCGGACAGTGGAGGTGCGGTGGGTGGCCGCCGGCGGTGGCCGGGGCGGCGGTGCCGGCCGGTGGCGGGCCGGTGGCGGGCGGCCAGGCGGTGGTGGGCGGCCGGGCGGTAGCGCAGGCAGGAGGCAGCGACGGCGGGAGGCAACGGGGGAGGCGGCGCGGGCGGGATGCGGCCGGGAGGCGGCGGCGGGAGGCGAGATGGGCCAGCCGGGCTGTGGGCGCATGTGCGTATAGGGAGAGTAGGTCTCCCTGTACGCGCGCGCAGTTGGGGAATAAATCCCCTAACTTCCGTCGGCCAGCATTAAACTTCCGTCGGCTTTAATGCTGGCCGATGGAAGTTAGGGGATCCGATCGGCCGTGGAAAAATTCCCCGCTAACTTCCGTCGTCCACTGTGAAAAGCCAACAGAAGTTAAATTGGCCGACGAAAATGTTCTGTTTTGTTGTAGTGATTAGGTTAATAGTGGCGCCACCGTCAACAAGCATCTGAGAGATCGGCTTTCCGTCAATGTGACCCCTGACATAGAGAGGCTTTAGATGGCGAGCCGAGTCCTCGGGTTTCTCAAAGATATCATTGCGCGGGCCGAGGTTCAACTAAGCGACCTCGGCCTCGTCCTGTGGTATGGCAAATTCGGCGGGCAGCATGACGATGTTGATGTCCATCGCCTGGGGTACGGGCCCCTCAGAGACGGGCGAGTAGTCATTGACGAGCATGTCATCTTCGTCGTCGCTTGGACTAGGAGCCGGATTGGTCATCTCAATCAGCTTAACTTTCCATATTTGCCTTGTAGTTGGTCGAGGGCCGATTTCTTCAAAAATAGTGTCTCGCTCATCCTCGGCCTTCTTCTCGCGTATCTCCTATGCCCGTAGTCGTTGTAGACGCCTATTTTGTGATTTGGACATACCTGGAGGTGCCCAAGATGGTTGTGGCTTGGTGCCAGGTGCCGCTGCCTGGTTCCTGTTAACTCTAGCCAAAGTGGTACTGTCCATCTTGGCCTCACACACTCTATACTCAGAGGAGCCCTCGTTGTGGACCCCAGCAGTCGGACCGGCCTAATTCGGTCGATCGGACCAGGCTCCGACACGGGCTTCGGCCAGAGTAGGGGACTTACCTCCATCAGACTTCGCGAAGGGGCCTTCGGGATTGGGACTTCCTAAGACCCTACTATGACCATGATAGCTTCGGACTCCCTGTCCTTTGCCTCTTCGCACCCATATTCTTCGACTTCGTTCGGCACGAGTCGATTCAGAGGTACCATAGATAGCCTGTGGACGATGCCTCCCTCCACTGTGTCTGCTTGTCCCTGCCATTCATAATACTCCGAAGGAAAGCAAGCCATATCGTTAAGTTGCGGAGGGTACTCCGGTTGTGATATGTATGGAGCCCACAGAGTCCCTGTCCAGTTGTATGGTGGAGGCATCGGCAGGTCCAGTGGCTTCGCCCACTGTGAGCCGAAGCCGTTACCCGAAGGAGGGTTCGGCAGAGTCGACAGTGTCTCGGACCAAATCAGTGAGGGGTCCTGGCAAGCTAGAGGTACGCTCGACCAGTGTGGGCCGAAGTCTCCTATCGGAGGGCTCGTCCAGAGTGGTGCAGGGTTCGACCACTAAGGGCCGAACTCGCTCTCCGCGGGGCTCGACCACTGGTGTCTGAAGCCACCATAGGGGGTGTTAGGCCACTGTGGTCCGAAGCCGCCATGCGGAGGGTTCGGCCACTGTGGTCCAAAGCCACCCTCCGAATGCCTTGGGCTCTTCGGCTGACTTAGTTTTTTTGGCGTGCGGGCCTGTTTCCTTGGCTTTTCTTTGGTGCTTGTTTAACAACATCTTATATGTTACCTTTGGCTTCTTGCGAGCCCTAGCCGAAGGACTGCTAACATTTTGCTTCCACACTCCCACTTCGGGATTTTAGGTATGAGTGTGCATGTGCGCGGTTCTCCAACAATTATTGTCTTCCCTTTAGTCGACTCGGCCTATTCTGGCCGAATTAACACCTTCTTCTCATCGAGGCCGATGGTGTTGACAAGGAAGGGATCTTTGTCTAGCTTCATCTTTGAATTGTGGTCTATTTTCAATCATCCTTCCTCTATGGTCGATTGACCTGCAATCAAAAAACATTGCAGTCATTAGTATTATGTGAATGCGAATCATGCCACCTACAATATGGGTGTTTCTTCAACTCGTCGGCAGATGGAATGACTTGACCTTTGGGCAATATGAGAAGCTGGTTATTCAAGAGAAAATCAAATATCTTATCACACTTAGTTATATCGAATGAGTACTTGACCTCACTAGGCCGACTCTTGGTGGGAGATGGCCGTAACTCGGAGCACATGTAGGTTTACTCTTGGCGTTCCAAACCCATTCGGCTATGTACATGTCGGTCGAATCCTCTTCTTCTGATTCCTCCTCGTCAGAGCATTCCATGACGTGGATTTCAGCCCTAGGCTTGTTAAACATCTTAATAAACTTTTATCTTTAGCTCGGCCTTCCTGGATCAGAGCCTGCTGCAAGACTTGGCTAACCTCTAAAAAGTTCTAGTTGTCTAGTCTCTCTCTTTAATCTCAGAACGCAACCCACTAAAAGCTAGATCCACCAAATCCCTTTCTGAAATATTAAGGCTGAAACATCGATTTCTAGTATCCCTAAAACGCTTGATATACTCAGAGATGCTCTCGTTAGATTTCTGCCTAACCGATGTCAAGTGTGAATCCTAAGTTCTGTTTCACCCGTGTAAAAGTAGTCAAGGAATTTTTTCTCTAATTCATCCCACGTTTGAACGGAGTTCGGCGGGAGTGCCGAAAACCAAGTGAAAGTTGTGTCGGATAGTGAGAGAGAAAATAGTATAAAGTTTTAGAGCGTCCAACCCACTAGCCTTTCCACACTATGCCAAAAATTGACTAACATGCTCTAGTGTGGTTTTTTTACCCTCACCGTCGAAATTAGTGAATTCAGGAACTCTATAGCCGCGAGGGTATGGTATTGTATCAAAATGGTCGGGATATGGCTTTCGGTAAACCCTAGCCAGAGCCCTAGGAACAAAGTCGGTGCATTCCCTAAACAGTGCACGGATTTGCTCCTCAAGGTTATCTTGGCCCGCTGCCTGCGCACGTCTCTCATGCGGGGACGCGACACGCGGTGGGATATCAGCGTGTTGGCCATGGGCTTCTATGAAACCAAGGGTTGTTTCGATCTAGATTATGAGTGATTTACAAGGATGAGTGTTTGAGTGGTTGAGATTGGTTGAGTGCATCGAGGGTTTCGATGTAAAGTGGAGGAGTGTGTGCCGAAGGTTTTGGTGGTGCGTCATGTTCGTGTCTTGGCTTGTCTTGTATGTGCAGGGAGGAGATGCTAACCAATTGTATACGGTGGGTGATCAAGGGTCGAGTGGAGAGCTTGATGCTGGAGGATCAGAGAGGCTGGGCGAAGTTGGAGAAGATCTCAAGAGTGCACGAAAAGATTGAGCAAGAACGGATGGACAGTTTGTGTGGAGTTGTCTTATGTGTACCAGGAGGAGATGCTTTGTCGACTGTCGATGGTGAGTGACCAGGGTGAGACAGGGAGTCAAGAGCTGAATGGTCAAGGATACCAGTTGGAATCAAAAAGCGATCTCAGGCGTACGCATTGAAGACAAAAGATGAGAGGCTTTGTCGGTTTTTGCTGAAAACCATCGAAACTTTAAATGTTTTTGTTAATTTCAATTAATAGGAGTCTAGTGGTAGTTTAAATATTTCAGTTGTGTAGTGTAACCTTTTGGTATAATTTTTAGAGTGGTTCTACTCTGAAATTATATTAAAAGGAGAGTCAAATTGTAATTTTACTTTTAGGACTTTTCTGTAATTTTCAATTATAGAGGGTTCTTTTTAGAAAATACCCCCATGGTTGGCCTATAAATAGGGGACCATATCCATGGGCAGGTAAGAGATTTTATGCTGGTCTTTTGGCTGAATCAAATATCAATTTCATACATTTTCTGCTATTTTATTCAATCAAGCGCTACACTATTCACAATCTGGCAAAAGGAACAGTGCAGCGAAGGGAAGTTTGCTCCAGGCGCTGGTATGTTTTTGTGGCTAAGATCGATTTTGTGCAGCAATTTCTGGTGAATCTAGTGCAGAAGTTGATATTGATGTTTATACATCTTTGTTGTTCATGATTTTAATGATCCATTTTGAAAGTTGCAACTGATTTCTATGATTCTTTCTTGATGTTTTTGCTGATCAAAGGAGACACCACAGCACTGAAAAATTACTCTCGAAAATTGATTCAGTTTTGATCTAGCCCTCTACATGTTTAATGAAATGGTTTTTCAAGTGTTCATCAACATCATGGCTGATTCTTGAAGTGTTTATTGAGTAAATCATTTGTAAATGTATTTTGGTGCAAACCTTTTCAAATTTGTGATTCTTATTCCGATTATTATGGGCCACCCTTTTTGCTAGAAAAAAGAAAAATCAGAAACATATATGTGCTGAGGGCTTTTCATTTTCTTGAAATTCTACTCTTCTGAAAGTTGTTCATCAATTAATCTAATCTGTGATTTTGGAGCTCTTCTCTTGAGTACTCTTCTGAAATCACTATTCATGATCCAAGAATACTATTCATCGTCAAGGTTGTGTTTGCTGTTCTTGCTGAGCTGCCAACACAGAACCGATTTGAGCTGTGATTTTTCTAGGTGATTTGATTGCTGTTCTTCCTGATTTGGTTTGAGCGAGTGATCAAGGGAATATATTTCAAGTTCTACACACGAAATCATCTAAAGAGGTGGAGAGTGTTTTCAAAGGATCATTGCTGAAAACAAAAGGAAGTCTATTCTTATTAAATCTGTAAGTTTCAGAATACTTCTCAGTTTTCAATTTATTTGTCCCTAGGTTCTTCAGATTATCTATAGATGATTGGTAGGGTGCTTAGTGATTGTTTCTGAAGTTTTGGAGGATGATGATTGGGTAGTTGATTCTGCTGCTGTTCTGAAGAATTTCTAAAAAAATTTCTTAAGGTTGATAACCCTGTTCTAGTTGATTGTTTGAAGAGAGAGCTGTACTGATCTGTTGTATCTACAGAATGTGTTTCAATACCATGTTCAGTACTGATCTATTACTTGAAATTTATGCTTAGGATTATTTCACAAGTTTCATCTGAAATCACTGTTTACCTTCAAAAGGTCTGTTTCAATTTGTATGGTGACTACTCTGCATTTAAAGTCAGATTCATTTTAAGTTTGATCTATGTTGTTGAGTTGTGATTGTGTATAGTTGAATGATGTGTTGCAGTTGTCTGTATTGACGTAGTTTTGTCAAATTTCAAATCTGAATTTGTTTTGAAACTATATACTATTCTTCATCAGGTGTTTGTCAGATTTTCAATTATTGCTTTTCAAAATTGACAGAAGTGAGTATAGACTCTGTTTTGCTTCTAGTTTTTTATTTTTCAGAACTGATCTGGTTTCATATCTTGAGGTTAGTTTCTTTTGAATTGTGCTACAGCAAGTCAAAAAAGTAAATTGCAGTGAAACAAATCTGTTTTGTATCTATAGTTGTTTTGTGTTTCATATCTGAATAGTGAAGTGGTTTTAGGTTCTTTTAATAGTTTGTCAAAAATGAATTCAGTGTTTTACTGTGTACAGAGTGTTTGAGCCAGGTTCTGATATTTGCTGAAAATCAGAGTTGTTAGATCAATTGTGTTGTGGAAACTTTCTCTGAATTCAGGTTCGAAATACTGTTTCAGTTTGTGCCTGAAAAATTATTTTATTTCAGTGCAAAAGTGTTCAGATCTGAGTCAATGTTTGGATTTAAAATTCAAATTCAGTTCTGAGTTGTAGTGAATGTGATTGAGTTCCTGAAAGTGAATAGAAGTTTACTGAATTGAAACTAACTAGAATCTGAATTCTATTTCAGCTCTGAAATTTGTTTTGAGGATGAAATCTATTCTGAACTAATTTGCTTTTCTGAATCAGATTTGGAAATGGAGTGATTGCTGTTTTCTGAAAATTGCAATCTGAAACCAAAATCTGAATTGAACCCAGTTGTGAATTTGCTGAAATATGTTTTCTGAATTTTGTAATTTAGTAATTATTGTTCATCATCCTGGTATTGTCAAAAGTGTATACCTTCAATTAAAAATTGTTTGAATGATGTATGTCTGAGATAATCAACTGAATTGATACTAGTTTTGCTGATTTGATCACATGATATTGTCTAGGATTGGTTCAAAGTGACAAGTGAATGAGTTAATAGAGTTTTTGAACGTTTGATCTATTTCGGAGTTTTAGACATCAATTTATATCTGTCGACCATACAGTTACCGATCTACTCACTGTAGTTCGAAATTTCAATTGTCGACAGATTGTTTCGATACTTCAAACGCCGATATAGACTAACTTTTGAGTTTGAAATGATTTGATGCTCTGATTTGCAGTGTTTGATTCATACTTGAAATTTGAATTTTGTAGAGGTGTGTTGGGGTGTTTTGAATAGGCCATCATATTTGCGAGAATTTGTTGAGGCGCCTATTCACCCCCCCTCTAGTCGCCATTCCGATCCCACAGATTCTTCCCCATGCACTAACTATACGACATGCTCGAGCCTAGGTGCTTGTGCATGTGGTGCGGGCAGTGTGGGCAAGGCTGGCGTCGGCGCAGGTGGGGGCGGCGCATGGTATGTGGTGCTAGCTTGGCCGTAAGCATAATGATTGGTCTCGGCCACTGATGTTGAGGCCGGAGACATAACGGTTTTCCTAGTACTACCGTCAGTTCTGCTGTAAACATGATTTATCGGAGGTATACTAGCAATAGGGGATGATGGTATGGCCTCAATAAAGCCGAACCTTTTAAATGTCGCCTCTACTTGGGAGCTGACTGTCGAATCTAAACGGTTGGCTAGCGAATCTCTAATGGCTTGATCTACCGATGCGGCTATCTTTTTCTCAATCTCTAAAGAAGATAAACGAGGCGATACAGGTGTTACCTGGATCCGAGCAAGGTCGGGGACGACGATATCGCGCTTGATGAAGCCCACGCACGTCTTGACGTAGCTCCCAAGCATCATGTCTTGGAGCACCTTCATCTTTACCTCGATCTATGCTCGGTCTTCTGTGGGAATATCTTCAAGAGTAGGTGTTAGGATGTTGCGGTTGTTGATATCCTTGCCTCCCACGACGTCCATCGGCGGTGTAGACCTAGTAGTCGTTGTAGATGTACCGGCGACCGATGTAGATGTGCCCGTCATGTTGGCGTAGCTTCTCCCCAACGGAGTCGCCAAAAAGTGTGTTGACACAGAAATGTGCCCCTGCACTTGGGTCAGTTCGACGATCCAAAAGTGTGCGGATACTTAGGGACAAGCCTAAGCATAACACAACATCGACGTTGCGTTCCGACTACCCTTAGTCGTGGTAAGGGGTGGAGTCACCAAGTAATCAGATCACACAGAAATAATCCAATTAGCCGAAACAAATGTATTAAATAGAACAAGTCAGAAACTGGACGAAGCCTGACTGATTCGAAGTATAGTGCGAAAGGTGTCGCCAAAGTGTACCTTTAGCATCTAGTGCGAAGTGTTCCGCCGAAGGGTGCCTTTGGCGTTCGGACTGATCTGGCCGAAGATGGACTCCGAACCGATCTAGACGCGACAATCACCTCCGAACAGCGGGGTTCGGTGTGAAGTCTCTGACACAGTAAGATACAGAATAATTACTTAGGTGCAACGCGCGAGCGTGACTTTGTCTAGAGCGGAATACAAGCGTGGCGAAGCCTGTCGTGATGAAGTCTGTTGTTGAAGCATGTTGGCATGCGGGGCTCGGCCAAACCGACAATAGCGTGACAGTCCGGCACGGGCGGTCGAGACAGTAGTCTCGCCAAAGGATGCTCTGGTAGCCTCTGAAATCGATCCCAACTCCGGACTCCTCCGATGAAGTAGCTCCGAATGTGGAAAACATGCAACATAGTAGATTCAAAGTACCAATTCGGCCTAAGGACCGAATTTTGCTAAGTGTTGCACTAGGAGCGAAGTTAGCAATCTATTACGCAGATTAGCAGATACTTCACGGGTGAAGTAACAAGGCGATAGCAATCTATTACGTAGATTAACGGATACTTCATAGGTGAAGTAACAAGGATTACCACTATTCCGAAGTGGTCGTTGGAGGGCTTCCAGGTAAACCCACGAAGAATACAGAAAATAAAGGTAAAGTAAAGTACGGTTCAAAGCTAGGGCTTTGTGGTTTATTTGTGTTGGGGGGTTAACGAACCGGCCTCACCACTATATTTATAAGGGCTAGACTTCTAATCTCTAAGACCAATCTGATAAGATTTGGCTTAATCACGCGTGAAAATACTTAGTCAAAATCAGACTCAATCTCTAATTCTGCCCGAAGTGGGCCTTCGGCCAGGCCCGCCAAAGCCTACACCTCGAGCCGAAGCTTCGGCAGAGTGGGCCTTCGAAGGACTTTGGGCCGAAGGTTGTGGGGCCGGCTGGAAGCTTCCAAAACCCGTAGCCTGGTGGACCTTCGGCCATGTAGGGCTTTGGCCCAACCTAGGACATGTGTATTTTCGACCCAAATTACCAAAATTGATATTTTGACAATCTTAACAATTAATGCCCTTTTTCGCTATCAACAACGATAGAGCAAACCCACCTGGATCTTTTCAATTATGCTTAAAAGGCATGGATTTTTCATTTTTCTGATTTTTATCATTTTATAGCATATTTTCCATGTTAAAGCATATAGATGTCCAAGTTGCATATCTACATCTAAGTGAGGAACTAGCTACCAGGCATGTAAGAGATAGCAAAAGCATTCAGCCTACACATGCTAGTTACCAGAAGCAATGTTGATCATTTTTCACTTTTAAAGCATAAAAGCCATGCATATGACAGATATCAGATATATCAGGTGAACTAAAACAAGCATGATAATCGACAGGTATTCAAAAGCATATACAAGCAAGAATGAGTAAAGCAGGTCAATCATATAACAGAAGCAAGCTCAAAGTGTGATATATGTATGTGCATGATATGAACTCATACGAAAATACTAAATAAAATAGAAAAGAAGAAAGAAAAGACTCAAAATATCCTAAAAAGGATACACAACTCCCAAATCCCCGCGCAAACGCTCAAATGTAGACTGATCTAGGGGTTTGATGATAATGTCAACCAACTGATGATGGGTATCAACATGAACAAGGTCAATGACACCTTTCTCATATTGATCCCTAAGAAAGTGAAAGCACACATCAATATTTTTGGTTTTTGAATGAAGACATGGGTTTTTCCCTACACTAATCGCACTGGTACGGTCACAAAACAAAGGCACTCTGGCAGGGAAATACAACGCCAAAATCATTCAAAGTGGAAATCATCCAAACCAACTATGAGCAGCAGCTAGCAGCAGCTACATACTCAGTCTCCGTAGTGGAAAGCGCTACTACAAATTGTTTTCGAGAAGACCAAGAAAAAAGCGAAGAACCGAGAAACTGGCAAGTACCAGAAGTCGACTTGCGATCAAACCAGCTCCCACCAAAATCAGCGTCGAAAAGCTAGATAACTCAAGAGATGATGATGCTGAATAGTAAAGACTGAGATCAGGTGCGTTAGTAAGATACCTGAAAATGCGCTTGATAGCTTGCCGATGAGATGCGTGTGGTGAAGACTGGAAACACGCTCACAATCCCACGGCGAACTGTATATCTGGTCTTCTCGCAGTCAGGTACAGATGCAATCCGATCATCCCTTGATACTCTCTCTCATTGACCTTGACGCCGCTCTCGTCCTTGTCCAGGCCCCCAGATGTACCCATGGGGGTCATCTAAGGCTTCAGCTCTCCACCAAAGTCGAACTTCTTCAACATGTCCCGCGTGTACTTGCTTTGGTGGATGAAGATGTCATCCTTGGTCTGCTTGATCTAGATCCCTAAGAAGTACTTGAGCTCACCCATGAGGCTCATTTCAAACTCGCTATGCATCTGCTCAGAAAACTTGGACACAAGCTCATTAGTCGAACCACCAAAAATAATGTTGTCCACGTAAATCTGAGCAATCAAGAAATCAGTGCCAACATGGAGCGAGAAAAGAGTTTTGTCCGCAGAACCTCGCACGTCTCGACAAGCTGCTGGGAGTTGAGGTTCCAAACACGAAAGCCTAGAGAATGCAAAGCGTAACCAAGAAAAACTCCATCCCAGCAACGAGACTCAAACTTGTCCAAATGCCCTCCCTTCTTGAGCACAAAGCACTTACAGCCAAACGCTCGGAAGTGGATCACCTTGGGCTATATGCCAAACCGCAACTCGTATGATGTCTTACCTAGGTATGCTCTAAGGAAGATCTGGTTGGAAAGATAGCAAGCTATATTCATAGCTTCATCCCAAAAGCGCCTAGGAGTCCTATGCTCATCGAGCATTGTCCTGGCCATCTCGACTAGCATGCGGTTCTTTCATTCCACAATGTCGTTCTATGGGGAGTGTAAGGAGCAGAAAACTAGTGCTCAAGACCCTGATCACTACAGAAGCTGGTGAACTAAGAATTCTTGAACTCAGAGCCATTGTCAGACTGTATTGCTCGCATCCGACCATTGTTCTCATTCTTCAACTTCAGGATCTGATCATGAACAAACTAGAAAGCCTCATCCTTAGACTCCAAAAAGAAAACCCACGATAATCGAGAAAAATCATCAACTATCACAAGGGTGTACCACTTCTCACCAACTGAACATACCCGAGCTAGACCAATAGTGTTCATGTGTAACAGCTCTCCTAGGTATGAAGTCATCACCTGAGTCACAGGTGCATGAGAAGAAACGACCATCTTCCCATGATGATGGAGATAACACACTAGATCTTTCTCCATTTTAAGCTTGGGCAATCCTCGGATGAGGTCCATAGAGCTCCATCTGACTAGCAAATCAAAGCTCAAATGACCTAACCTCCTATGCCACCTCCAAAGCTCAGAAGAGGATCCAGCAATCAAACAGCGAGAAGGGCCAAAAGAGCTAGAGAAATCAATCCGTAAAACCTTACCATAGGGTAAGATCTAGCAAAACAAAGATCCTCTAGAATCAACATCAGACGACATGCCCTTCTTAAAACAAACCTCTAAGCCCTCTTCAAGAAGTTGCGAAACAGAAACCAAATTAAAACCCAAATTTCCATCCAAGGCAACATTCTTCAAGGAGAAATGCTTAGAAATTCGAATTGAACCAATGCCATGTACCTTCACTTGACCATTGTTCCCAAATGTGATGTACTCCTTGGTGCTCGGGGAAGTGAGGCTGGAGAACCATCTGCGATGTCCTATCATGTGGCGAGAGCATCCCGAATCCATTATTCATATGTCCTCCAGGCCTCGATCCTACAAAATCAATGGTCATAAGAGGGAGCAAACGGTCCGACACCAGGTTTAGCAAAAGATCTAAATCAGTGTCGAGCCATCTGCACAAAAGAAGGAAAGCAGAAAGAATCATAAGAGTATGGACCAAAGCGCGGCTCAAAACACAGTCCTCTGTTCTACCTATAGTCACGGCGACGAGGTCCAAAGATGTATCAAGAACGACCTGGACCTCTGCCGGAGCGAAAACCACCCTCCGGAGCACAGCCGCGAAAGTCATCTCCTCTACAACCAGATACACAATGCGCCCTGGCCTCTAGCCTCTCTCCACATTGAGTGACTCTCTGTCTACCACCCTACTGGTAGAACTGCTCTTGTCCACCTAGAGCTCTCTCTGCTCTCTCAACCCTCTTCCTCTTGAAGCAGAACTCCGCAAGATGCCCATCTCTTTGACAAAACTCACAGTGATAGGTAGGCTTCTTGGGATGTGGTTGAGGCTTGGGTTTCTTGGGCTTGGTGGTGTTGGGCTTTGGGATCTAGACAGGCTTCTTGGGTGGAGCTCTAGATTGTTCTTGGAAGACTCCATCCTTGGGCTGACAGACCTAAAAAGACTCAATGGAGTGAGTCTTGGGATATCTCTACTCTGGAGTCATCTTACTCCACTCCACTGCACGACTCAGGGCACTCTCAAAGTCAGCCTTAGTGTAGGTGTAACCTACTCCAAACACATCCTGCCTCTTGAACTACTGGATCATCATGCCGAGTTGTGGCTCTCTGGCACTCACCCATCTCAGGATCTGACGGAGGTAAGAGTTCTCATTCTGAGCATCAGCTAGCTTCTCTCTCAAGGAAGCTAGCACCTCCACCTGAGACAAGCAGATCTCACACGCTCCATCAACTTGGACAGACTTCTCAGCTTTCAGCTTGATTAGTTCCAACCTCAAAGACAAGCAGTTCTCACAGACAGTGGGTGGAACTAACAATGTCTCAAGCTCAAGCTAAGTCTGCTCCAGCTCATCTCTGACTCTCTCTAACTTGCCCAATTTCTCATCTCCCTTCGCTCTCATCTCAGCTAGATCATATAAGTGGGACGAGCAGTCTCTACAGGGCATGATGATAGTGGCATGAGCATCTTTCAACTCTAGCTGAGCGCTTTCAAGCTCAGTGGCCAAAGTGTCTCTCTCATCAACCCTCTCTATGTACCTGGACTTCAGAGTCGTCAGGTCACACAACAGCACCTCGCAGTTATGGCACTCACTGCTCTCACCTAAGCAAGGGAAAGAAGATAGACTTTCAATCTTGCCATTGGCTATGGCAAGCTCACGCTCAAGCTCATCTATCCTCTTCTTATCCCCTCTAAGTAGTTTCTCCCGATATTTTAACTTCTGACGGTTCTCTTCAAGTAATTCAATGACTTCTGATTCATAGGAAGATACCTTCTCATCGTCGTTGTCATCGGAGTTGTTGGGGGAGCCCAAGAGCCATTGAGCAGACGCTCTTGCGGGATCGTTAGATGCGGTGCGAGCGGCTCTTCGGTTTGTCCCTGAAGGCCAAGAAGCAGAGGCCTGATGAATAATCCTTGTCCTTCCCCTTCTTGATCATGATCTCCTCATCGCTTGAGCTTGATGAAGAGGAAGAAGATGATGATCTCTTGGAGTAGCTTCTCTCCATCTCGGTGAAGAAGGCCTTGTCTCGCTTCTTGTTCTCATGCCGGTAGTCTGAGAAACCAAGGGTTGGTTTCAGTATTTGTGATGAGTGATTGACAGGCTTTTTACCCTCTGGTTCGAAGGGTACCTCCGAAGGGTGTTCGGAGGCTGTACCTCCGAAGGTGTTCGGAGGAGGGTACCTCCAGAGGGGTTTCGGAGGTTGTACCTCCGAAGGGTGTTCGGAGGTGGTTTGGTTGCTGCAGTTGTTGCAGCGGAGTGTGCTCGTCGGTGGGGCCCGATAGTACACGATGACTGGGTGTGTACCGAAGGCTTCGGTACTTTGGGCGGTACACCGGAGTGTGTGCCGGAGGTTGCTAACCCGGAGAGGTCTCCGGAGTACTGGATACACTTGTCTGTTTGTCTGTGGTGCGCAGGGACTTCGGAGGCGACGGACAGGTTCGCGACAGGTGAACCTGGGTCAAGCGGGAGGCTTGATGCCAGGGGAGCGGGGAGCTCCGTCACGGTGGCTGCGAAGGGGTCCGGGTCAGTCCTCGGGTCGAGGTGCGCCAGGTAAAGGCAGAGAGTGCGGTGAGGCTGAAGGTACTCCGAGACAAAGTCCTTGGAGGTGAGGCACTTCGAAGGTACTCCGGATGGAGTGACTTCGGAGTTGGATGGATCAAGTCCTCTGCGGAGGCAAGGAGTTCGAAGTGTGCTCCGGAGGGAGACATTCGAAGGTGCCCGACGAAGGTCTCAGAAGTCGAGGCGCATCGAAGGCATGGTCCGGGCGAGGCTCGTCGAGGAGTGTGCTCGGGGAGAGACACTACGACGAAGGGGTCATGGAATGCTTCGTGCGGAGGCCTTGGACGAAGGAGGGACTTCGAAGGGTGGTACTCCGAAGGTGGGGCTTCGGAGTGAGGAAGGCTTCGGAGCGAGGCTAGCTCCAGAGTGTGGTTGTCTTGTGGTGCTTCGGCCTGCATGGCTTCGGTACACGGACTGACGGAGTTCGAGCTGGGTGAAGCTGCGAAGCCGTGGTGGTCCACTCCAGAGGTGTTGGTGCGAAGGCCCAAGGGCTTTGACGGCTTCGTCTCAAAACCGTCAGTGTATCGGAGACTATCTTCGGTGAAGCGAAGGCCATCTGGCTCAAGGCTTCTCACCGAAGCTACCGCACCCCTCGCGTGCGAAGGGGGCTTCGGAAAGGTCAAAGGCTACAAGTCTGACAGTGTCTGCTCTGCAAAAAGCTGGCACTGTCCCATCTGCAAAGGCTGACAGAGAAGCCTCCAATAAAGTTGACTACCTTTTGTACCCCTTAGTTCTGTAGAGACAAATCCTTTGTAAACCCTAGGGGTAAAGTAGTCAATTCCTTTGGGTGAGCTGTGGGCTATAAATATGGGGGCTCGGTAGGTAACATTTAACACTTTGAGCATTTACTGTTGAGCTCATGTAGCCACATACCTCGCTGTATTCATCCAGAGTTCAATTTTATTGTGTTCCTTGTTCAAGCGGCGAAGCCCTGCTTCCTTGTGCTTTTTGCTTGAGCTCGTGTTACATATCTCGCTAGTTGTAGTGCACCGAAGCCTGTCTAGGCGAAGGTTGTTTTTGTGCGAAGTGTGTTTTTCAGTGTGCTGTCGCTCTGTGTAACTTGAGGTTTGACCTCACTGCTTACTAGCGAAGCCCTGATCGAATCCCGTTTTGCTTTTTGTGTCGAAGCCCTTAGCGGAGTCTGTCAGTGTGCGTTTAGACCCTTGTGTACGAAGCCCAGCACCAGTTGCTGCTGCCAAGTACTTGGTCGAAGTCCTCAGTGGGGTGTCCACTCCTGCGAAGGGTGAAGTGCGAAGCCTGCTCGAAGCACCCCGTGTGCGGAGCCTGCACTGACTTAGCAGAGTAGATTTTCGAGGGTTGTTAGTGGAGCGAAGTCTTCTTGGCTTCGAACATTTGCTCCTGCGAAGCCTGTGTTCGGAGCTATCGAAGTACCTCCGAACCAGACCTTCGAAGATAGTGTTCGAAGCCTATTCCGCAGAAGACTGGATTAAAACCGAAGGCTGTTTTTAGCCCGAAATTTTAAAATCTCCCATTCACCCCCCCTCTGGTCGCCGTTTCCGGTCCAACAATTGGTATCAGAGCAGGTTAAGATCACCAGTTGACCTTAACCGGTTTTGTGATCTGTTGGCGACATGGATAGAGGCAGTAAAATTCCTCTGTTCGATGGGACAAATTTTGCATACTGGAAGGTGCGCATGGAGGCTTACTTGTTAAGCCAAGGAAATGCAATTTGGGAGATTGTGGACTCACAATACTCCATCCCTGAGACTCGCACCTCTCAGACTGAGAAGGATCAGTATAATGCCAACTCCAAGGCAAGAAATATATTGTTCATCGGTTTGAGTAGAAGTGAGTTCGATAGGGTGCAGCACCTTAGGACTGCTAGGGAGATTTTGACAACTCTCACTGTCTTTCATGAGGGCTCTACTCAGATTAAGGCCAGGTGCCAAAGCACATACAATCAACAGTATCAGCTGTTTGTGCAGGCACCTGGTGAATCTATAGATGCCATGTTTTCTCGCTTTGACGCGGTAGTGAGTAACTTGCGATCCAACGGGACGCTTGCTTACAGTGATCATGATAGGGCTATCAAGCTTCTCTATGCTCTTGACCGTAGCATATGGGAAGTGAAGATATCCAGCATTGAGGAGTCTGCAGGTTATGACACATTGACCTGTGATGAGCTCTTCAGCAAGCTGAAGTCCACAGAGATTGCCAAGGCATCTCTTGCAGTGCACAGAAGCTCTTTGCCACAGCCATTGGCATTGGTTTCTAGCACTAGTCGTGGCACCACTGCAGAACCAAGCACATCTGGCACTTGTGTTCTTGCAGATGGTTTTGCTTTGTCCTCCCTGGTCTCCGTCACAAAGGAGCAGGTGGACACTCTAGATGATGATGAGCTTGCTCTCATTGCCCGGAGGTTCACCCGTTTTCACCATGAGAGACGGGATCAGAGGAGAAGTGGTTTTAGTGGTTGCTTTGAATGTGGCGACAGTTCTCATATTAAGGCCAACTACCCTAAGCTCAAGAAAAGAGATGAAAGTGAGCGCCCCAAATACCACAAGAAGGAGAGGAAACCTTTTGTGAAGGGCAAGCGCGGCAAGATGGCTAAGAAAGTAGCCAAGGCCGCTTCCAGAGCTTTTGTTGCTACTCTCAGCAACATCGACACATCCTCAACTGAGGAGTCGAGCTCTGAGGAGGAGGAGTCCCCAAGGAAGGAGGACAAGAAGGACAAGAAGGGACGAGACTTCACCGGCCTTTGCTTCATGGCCGACAGCGATTACAGCGGCGATGAGCTTGACTCATCTGAGGTAACTCTATCATCTGACCAGCTATTGATTAAATTAGATGAGCTGAATGAAGTAGTTCTTGGTCAGGATAGATTACTTGTGCAAACCGCTAGAGAAAGAAAAGACCTTAGACTTAGGCTAGAGTCTGTTTCTACTGAATATGCCATGCTTAAGTCTAAAATTAATGATGCTGAATGTGATTGTTGTACCACTGTCATGGGTGAGCTTGCTCAGTTGCGTTCTGTTCATGCTCAAACTCTATCTGAGCTTGAGACTGCACAGAAGCAGCTTTTGGAGAGGATTCTAGACCTCATGATGTTATTGATTGCATGAACTGCTCTTTATTACGCGAAAGCATTAATTTACGTGATAAGCATGTTCATGATTTAGAGGCTAGATTGGAGAGAGCCGGTAGTTCTAAGGATGTGCAGCCTGTGTGTGACACTTGCATCACCCTTAAGGACCAGCTAGGCACTGTTAGAGAGCGAGCTGAGAACCTCATGTCCGAAAATGAGTACCTTCTTTCTGTGGTTAATAAATGCACTGAGGGAAAGGGTAGGATGGATTTGCTCTTGGCCAAGACCAAGTTGTGTGCTGACAGAGCAGGGGTAGCTCTAGGTTTGGGTTTTGAGAGGATACCTTCAGACAGTAAGACCAAAACTGTTTTTACCTCTCCCACTACCCTAGAGAAAGAGGGAGCTCTGTTGGACACCCCATCAGCCAAAAAGCCTACCCAACCACCAAAGAAAGCCACACCTCCTGCTAAGAAAAATCCTCCCAAGAAAACCACTCAAAAGAAACCCAAGGAGCCTGTGAGAGTTGCTCCTGTGACCCATGAGAGTGCCCCGAGGAGAGTTTTTCACTGTTCCTACTGTCAGCGGGTGGGTCATTTGGTTGGGTTGTGTTTTCGTCGCATCAAGGATGAGCGACGCTCTCAGGCGATGAATTACCAGGACATGCATTACCCATCTTTAGGTATGCATGAGTCTGAGTTTTACTATCGTCCTACTTTTGAGGCTCCTCGCGCTTCTCGGAGAGGTTTTGCTCCTCGAGGTGTTCACCATGTTCCATATGGAGGTAGACCTCGGGCGAGTAGCTTTGTACCTCGTCAGAGTAGGAGACCTCGTCATGCTTTTCGATCACAGCATGTAGGTAGACCTCGCACTTTGCATCATTTCGATTTTCCTGTGCGTAGACCGTCTACTTTTACTGCGCCTACTACTCGTGTCACTCAGTGCTGGATGCCTCGTCATTATTTCACTCACCCCAGCACTGAGCGATCGAGATATTCTTATCATGTGTAGGCGACAGATCGAGGCTTGGAGGGCACGTGGATCATGGACTCCGGTTGTTCGCGCCACATGACCGGAGATGCAGCATGGTTCTCCAGCCTCACCACAACCAAGCAAAGGGAACATATCACCTTCGGAAATAATCGAAGGAGTAGAGTGAAAGGTAAAGGTGTGGTAAGAATTAACTCGAATTTCACTCTCAAAGATGTTGCTTTGGTTGAAAACTTGGGATACAATTTGCTGTCTGTATCTCAGTTGCTTGATGAGGGCTTCGAAGTGCGATTTCATCGCGATACTTCGCAAGTACTCAATTCTGATGGCGTTGTGGTCTGTAAGATCTTTAGAGTTGGGAGAGTTTTTGGAGCTGATTTTTCAGAGTCATCTGGATCTTCTCATTGTCTTGTTGCACATTCGACATCTGAGCTTTGGAAGTGGCATAGGAGATTAGGGCATATGAGCTTTAAGTTGCTCGCTCGTCTAAGCGCCCTAGGCCTGATCCGAGGATTGCCCAAGCTCAAGTTTGAGAAGAATTTAGTTTGCGCTCCGTGTCGACATGGAAAAATGATTGCCGCTTCGCATTCGCCAGTCACCACAGTGATGACTGAACAACCCGGAGAATTTCTCCACATGGACACTGTAGGTCCTTCTCGGGTTAGTTCTTTAGGCGGCAAGTGGTATGTATTAGTTATTGTCGACGATTTCTCTCGCTACTCTTGGGTCTTCTTTCTTGCCAGCAAGGATGAAGTGTTTTCACACTTTCGGAGCTTGGCTTTGAGACTTTTCACTGAACTCCCAGGTGCATTGAAATTCATTCGAAGTGATAATGGCACTGGTTCAAAAATAGTCTCTTTGTTGACTTTTGCATGGAGCATGGCATAGAACATCAATTCTCTGCTCCGTGGGTTCCTCAACAGAACGGTGTTGTTGAGAGGAAGAACCGCACTTTGGTTGAGATGGCTAGGACGATGCTTGATGAGCATAGGACTCCTAGAAAATTCTGGGCTGAGGCCATGAACACTGCTTGTTACATCTCGAACCGAATCTTCTTGCGCTCAATTTTAAATTTGACATCTTATGAGCTACGTTTTGGGAGACAGCCCAAGGTTACTCATCTTCGAGTTTTTGGCTGTCGCTGCTTTATCCTAAAACGTGGTAACTTGGATAAATTTGAGTCGCGATCTTCTGATGGGATCTTTTTGGGTTACACTACTCATGGTCATTCTTACCGTGTTTATAACTTGGAGACTAACACTGTCATCGAGTCATGTGATGTGACGTTTGATGAATCAACCCCCTCTGTTAGTTCTGCTTTTGAACAGGCAAATGAACACGACATGGAACAGACCATCTTCGAAGAAGAAGATCCCGGGGAATTCGAGGATGAACCCCTGCTACCCTCGACATCGACCCCCGAAGCTGACCCCGCTTCAACTACTTCGGCACGAGGTCCCGAAGCGACTACCTCAACATCGGTCATCTTGGACCACTCCAACGCACAAGTTGAGGGGGAGACTGCATCCCGCCACGAGGCTCCACATCATGTTCAAAGGATGCACCCTCCCGAGCAGATCATTGGTGAGCTTGATCAAAGGGTAACACGTTCTCATGCTCATTTCATTGATTCCGCTTTTGTTGCTTCTTTCGAGCCCCTAGATGTTAGTCATGCACTTTCTAATTCTAGTTGGATCAATGCCATGCATGAGGAACTTGAAAATTTTGAGAGAAACCAAGTCTGGTCATTAGTTGATCCTCCACCTAATGTTCATTTCATTGGAACAAAATGGATTTTCAAAAACAAACAAGGGGAGGATGGGACTATAGTTAGGAACAAGGCTAGACTTGTAGCTCAGGGCTTTTCTCAACTAGAAGGGATTGATTTTACTGAAACTTTTGCACCTGTTGCTCGCCTTGAGGCCATTAGGATTTTGCTTGCCTTTGCGACATCCCGGGGATTCAAACTCTATCAAATGGATGTCAAAAGTGCTTTTCTTAATGGCTTCATAGGTGAAGATGTTTATGTAAAACAACCCCCTGGTTTTGAAAACCCCAAGTACCCACATAAAGTCCTTAAACTTCATAAGGCCCCTCGGGCTTGGTATGATAGACTTAAGTCTTTTCTGCTTGAGCGAGGGTATTTGATGGGCTCTGTTGATAAAACATTGTTTACTCTCAAGCATGGCAAAGATTTCCTCCTAGTTCAGATTTATGTGGATGATATCATCTTTGGTGGCTCTTCTCATGCTTTGGTTGTCGAGTTTGCAGATACCATGAGCAGGGAATTTGAAATGTCAATGATGGGCGAGCTTACGTTTTTCCTTGGTTTGCAAATCAAGGGTTGGTTTCAGTATTTGTGATGAGTGATTGACAGGCTTTTTACCCTCTGGTTCGAAGGGTACCTCCGAAGGGTGTTCGGAGGCTGTACCTCCGAAGGTGTTCGGAGGAGGGTACCTCCGGAGGGGTTTCAGAGGTTGTACCTCCGAAGGGTGTTCGGAGGTGGTTTGGTTGCTGCAGCTGTTGCAGCGGAGTGTGCTCGTCGGTGGGGCCCGACAGTACACGATGACTGGGTGTGTACCGAAGGCTTCGGTACTTTGGCGGTACACCGGAGTGTGTGCCGGAGGTTGCTAACCCAGAGAGGTCTCCGGAGTACTGGATATACTTGTCTGTTTGTCTGTGGTGCGTAGGGACTTCGGAGGCGACGGACAGGTTCGCGACAGGTGAACCTGGGTCAAGCGGGAGGCTTGATGCCAGGGGAGCGGGGAGCTCCATCACGGTGGCTGCGAAGGGGTCCGGGTCGGTCCTCGGGTCGAGGTGCGCCAGGTGAAGGAAGAGAGTGCGGAGCGTGGCTCCGGCTGAAGGTACTCTGAGACAAAGTCCTCGGAGGTGAGGCACTTCGAAGGTACTCCGGATGGAGTGACTTCGGAGTTGGATGGATCAAGTCCTCTGCGGAGGCAAGGAGTTCGAAGTGTGCTCCGGAGGGAGACATTCGAAGGTGCCCGACGAAGGTCTCAGAAGTCGAGGCGCATCGAAGGCATGGTCCAGGTGAGGCTCGTCGAGGAGTGTGCTCGGGGAGAGACACTACGACGAAGGGCTCATGGAATGCTTCGTGCGGAGGCCTTGGACGAAGGAGGGACTTCGAAGGGTGGTACTCCAAAGGTGGGGCTTCGGAGTGAGGAAGGCTTCGGAGCGAGGCTAGCTCCGGAGTGTGGTTGTCTTGTGGTGCTTCGGCCTGCATGGTTTCGGTACACGAACTGACGGAGTTTGAGCTGGGTGAAGCTGCGAAGCCGTGGTGGTCCACTCCGGAGGTGTTGGTGCGAAGGCCCAAGGGCTTTGACGGCTTCGGCTCAAAACCGTCAGTGTATCGGAGACTATCTTCGGTGAAGCGAAGGCCATCTGGCTCAAGGCTTCTCACCGAAGCTACCGCACCCCTCGCGTGCGAAGGGGGGCTTCGGAAAGGTCAAAGGCTGCAAGTCTGACAGTGTCTGCTCTGCAAAAAGCTGGCACTGTCCCATCTGCAAAGGCTGACAGAGAAGCCTCCAATAAAGTTGACTACCTTTTGTACCCCTTAGTTCTGTAGAGACAAATCCTTTGTAAACCCTAGGGGTAAAGTAGTCAATTCCTTTGGGTGAACTGTGGGCTATAAATATGGGGGCTCGGTAGGTAACATTTAACACTTTGAGCATTTACTGTTGAGCTCCTGTAGCCACATACCTCGCTGTATTCATCCAGAGTTCAATTTTATTGTGTTTCTTGTTCAAGCGGCGAAGCCCTGCTTCCTTGTGCTTTTTGCTTGAGCTCGTGTTACATACCTCTCTAGTTGTAGTGCACTGAAGCCTGTCTAGGCGAAGGTTGTTTTTGTGCGAAGTGTGTTTTTCAGTGTGCTGTCGCTCTGTGTAACTTGAGGTTTGACCTCACTGCTTACTAGCGAAGCCCTGATCGAAGCCCGTTTTGCTTCTTGTGTCGAAGCCCTTAGCGAAGTCTGTCAGTGTGCGTTTAGACCCTTGTGTACGAAGCCCAGCACCAGTTGCTGCTGCCAAGTACTTGGTCGAAGTCCTCAGTGGGGTGTCCACTCCTGCGAAGGGTGAAGTGCAAAGCCTGCTCGAAGCACCCCGTGTGAGGAGCCTGCACTGACTTAGCAGAGTAGATTTTCGAGGGTTGTTAGTGGAGCGAAGTCTTCTTGGCTTCGAACATTTGCTCCTACGAAGCTTGTGTTCGGAGCTGTCGAAGTACCTCCGAACCAGACCTTCGAAGATAGTGTTCGAAGCCTATTCCGCAGAAGACAGGATTAAAACCGAAGGCTGTTTTTAGCCCGAAATTTTAAAAGCTCCCATTCACCCCCCCTCTGGTCGCCGTTTCCGGTCCAACATAGTCCTTCAGGGCCTTTCAAAAGAACCTCGTCTTGGGCTTGCCCTTTGTGAAGGTGGAGTTGACGTGCTTGTTGGAGTCGTAGGATCCATCGCCGGTGCCCTTCTTGTCTGTGTTCCGCTTGGGGCAGTTGGCGATGAAATGACCTGGATCACCACACTCAAAGTAACCATGTTTTGTGCCATGTCGTTTGAACATTCTTTTATAATAGACATGATGAACACGACTATTGAAAACACAAAGGTCATCATCTACCAGCAAATCCAATTGGTCCTCAGTGATAGACATCAAAGAGGGCAAAGCACAACTCAAAGCAGCAGGATCAGCAGAAGGTGTCGCAAGGGCCAGGGTTTTTGATCCAGAACTAGTGAGATTTGATCTCAACTGGATATCAACCTCTAAGGCCTTGAGCTTGCTGAAAAGCTCTACGATAGTCAATGTATCATAAGAAGCGCTCTTAATAATAGAGGATATCTTGATCTCCCAGATCTTAGGGTCCAAGGTATGAAGAACCTTGAGCGCCTGTTCATGATCTGAGACCAGCTGATCATGATCGGTCTTGTTGGCCTGAAGCTTGTTAATGATCGACTGAAAGCGACCAAACAAGGCTTCAACTGTCTCACCGGCTTCTATGAGAAGCTTTCGTATTCTCGCCGATAGGTCTGATAGAGCCTAGCCTTGACCTGAGTTGTCCCCTCATGGTGTGCCTAGAGGGTAGCCCGGATCTCTCGAGTAGTGTCAAGATGGCTAACGCACTCAAACTCACTGGAACCTAAACCAGAAAACAGTATGTTCACTGTCTTGTTGTTCAGGTAATGCAGAGCGACTATCTCAGGAGTAGTACATTCTACAGCCGGAAGAAAAGTAAAAGTAGCATGAGCACACATGTCCCATATCCCTGAGCTCTGACTCAATAGATAGGCTCGCATGCGAGTCTTCCAATAGTTATAGCCAAAAACCTAAAGGGACGGAACCAAGCCAGAAGATGTCATGATCGCAACCTTGGGTTAGAACCGGTTAAGGTATGGAAAAACCCTAACATTGCTCTGATACCACTTGTAGGACCGAGAGTAACGACTAGATGGGGGTGAATGGGCGCCTCAAAAATTCTTTCGAATCAATGGCCTTCTCCCAACACCTAATACACCTCAAGAAACAACCACACACTCACATCAAAACACAGATCAAAATAGTGTTATCACTCTCTTATCAAATATGATGTGATGTGATAGTCTGAGAGATCATAAGCGCTAAAAATAATCTAGCCTAAAAATGACTAGTGTCCTAATTGAAAAGACACCAAAAAATGCTTAAAGGCAGATTAAAACTCATGACATATCAAATGAAAGATCAACAAACATTTCAACACATCATAGGCATTTCATCAAGCGTATGATAAACATCCACAAAACATATGCATTTAATTAAAACAGGAATTAAAACAATCACAACTAAATAGAAAATATGTTGTACGCATTCAATCAATCATTTTAAAAAACATTAGGGAAGACAAATCTTACTTGACTACTTACCTGCGTTGTGTCAGTCAAAAACAGCAAGGCAGGCCGACTAGAAAAACAGCTAGCATCAGATTTCTTTGGGTTCTCCACGGGTTACTGTGTCGCTCGTTCACTGTAGCATTCCACGTGGAAGGAAAAACTTCATCGCTGGTTTGAAACAAGGACGAATCCCATGAATCCAGGTGGCGAAGGGAACGCCGCTGGCTTCGGGGTCCTCATGTGCCTTCGGCAGCGTCTGCGCTGATGCCAAGCAAAACCGATGGTCAGCCCCTTGCACAGGAACTTCAATCCGCCGCCATGCGCCACATGCAGGGATCCCGTGCCAATTCCGCTGCCACAAGAAAAAAGACCGAAGTCTCTGCCCCCAATACAAACCGGCCGGAGTAAAAACCGAATGGGAAAAATAGTGGTGGAACTATGGCGAAGACTGCTGAACAATTTTTGGTGTCTTCGATCAGTTATGCATTTCCCGGAAGCATCTCCTTCCAGCGGCTCGTCCTCTGCAAGGCTTC
Source organism: Zizania palustris (assembly GCA_019279435.1). NCBI lineage: Eukaryota > Viridiplantae > Streptophyta > Magnoliopsida > Poales > Poaceae > Zizania > Zizania palustris. The sequence goes on from JAAALK010000286.1 coordinate 27,572,857, forward strand.
GCAGGACCCCCGCTAGATGCACTTGGCCAGATAGGCCTGGAAGTAACCTTCGGAGAAGGTTTACTAGCCCGAACTGAAGAAGTTATCTTTGATGTGGTGGATGCCCCGTATGCTTATAATGTTATCTTTGGCCGAGGCATGTTGAATCAGTTCGGAGCTGTGGCGCATCACAATTACTTGTGCATGAAGATGCCCACACAATCAGGAGTTCTGACAGTCTTCGGAGATCAAGCCATAGCTCGGAGAGCAGAATATGGCCATGGTCCTCCTCTTAATCCGAGGCAAGTAAACAGTGTCCAAGATAATGGAGAAATTTTTTCAGCCTCCTCCGAAGCTTCGAAGAAGTCGTTTCCAAGACCAAGTCCCGAAGGAGAGATTGCAACGAAGATCATTGTCAAAGATGGTAAAGAATACACTTTTCAGTTTGGTAAAGATTTACCTCTCGAAGTTGCAACTTCCTTGGAAAAGGTTGTAGGAGAAAATTTGGATGTCTTCGCCTGGTCTGACGAAGATATCACCGGAGTCGATCGGGATATTATTGAGCACAGCTTGCTTGTAAACCCGAAGGCCCGGCCTGTTCGACAAGGGCTCCGGAAGATGTCCGCAGAGAGAGCTGCTCTAGCTAAGGACGAAGTTGAAAAACTGTTGAAGGCTGGGATTATCAGAGAGGTGGCCCATACAGAATGGCTAGCCAACCCAGTCTTCGTCAGGAAGAAGTCTTCCGGAAAGTGGCGCATGTGCATTGATTTCACATCTTTGAATAAAGCGTGCCCACGTGACCCCTACCCCATGCCCCGAATTGATCAACTAGTTGACTCCACTGCAGGTTCGGAGTTACTAAGCTTCCTCGACGCGTACTCCGGATATCATCAAATATGGTTGAAGCGCGAAGATGAAATCAAGACGAGCTTTGTAACTCCTTCGGGAGTCTTCTGCTATGTAAGAATGCCCTTCGGCCTAAGAAATGCCGGGGCTACTTTTTCAAGATTAGTTGCTAAGGCTCTAGGTCATCAATTAGGTCGCAATGTGGAAGCCTATATGGATGATATTGTAATAAAGAGTGCTTTAAAGCACCAACATAGCCTAGACTTAGCAGAAACATTCAATAGCCTTCGGGCATGTGGGATCCGCCTTAACCCCGAAAAATGTATATTCGGAGCTAAGGCTGGAAAGTTGTTAGGGTACTTAGTTTCAAGTAGGGGAATTGAAGCTAGCCCTACTCAAATAACTGCGCTGCAGAAGATGGCTCCTCCGGAGAATTTAAAGCAAGTGCAAAAGCTGACTGGACGTCTGGCCGCACTTAGCAGGTTTTTATCAAGGTCTGCGGAGAGGAGCTTGCCAATATTTAAAGCTTTGAAAGGGTCCGAAGATTTTGCATGGACACCGGAGTGTCAGAAAAGCTTCGAAGATATTAAAGATTATCTCAGCAATCTTGCTACACTCACGGTGCCTATTGCGGACGAAACCCTACTCCTATATCTTGCAGCTACAGGTTCAGCTGTCAGCGCAGTCCTTGTCAGAGAAGCAGATATCAATGGGAAGTTGGTCCAAAATCCTGTCTATTTTGTATCCGAAGCATTGTCAGGAGCGAAGACAAGATACTCCGAACTTGAAAAGTTCGTTTATGCTCTGATAATGGCTTCGAGGAAGCTAAGACATTATTTTTGGCTCATAATGTAATTGTACCAACTTCGTATCCTTTAGGAGATATGCTCCGAAGCAAAGATTCCACTGGAAGGATTGGAAAGTGGGCAGTAGAGCTAGCACCCTTCGGCATATCTTTCCTGGCAAGGACAGCTATCAAATCTCAAGTTCTAGCAGACTTCGTAGCAGAGTGGACTCCACCTGCGAAGTTGACTCCGGAGAAATCAGATGATGGAGTTTGGACTATTTACTCCGATGGGGCTTTTCAAGCATCCGGAGCAGGCATTGGGGCAGTATTAATTTCACCGTCAGGGCAAAGAGCAATGTACTCCGCAAGACTCAACTTTAAGTCTACCAATAATATAGCGGAGTATGAAGGAATATTATTGGGACTTCGGAAAGCACGTGCTCTAGGGGCTACAAGAATAATTATAAAAACAGATTCTCAGATAGTAGCAGGGCACGTAGACAAAAGTTTTCAGGTCCGACATCCACAGCTTGCAAAGTATTTGGAAGAAATTCGCAAGATCGAAGCACATTTCAAGGGTATTTCCATTCGGAGTATACCAAGAGCTGAAAACGTGCAAGCGGACATTTTAGCGAAGGCTGCTGCCGGAGCTGTGGATGTGCCTGACGAAGCTTTCTATGAGGAGCTCAATATACCTTCGGTGCCACAAGTTGCTTCTGCAGAGATTCTCTGCATTCCTAGTGCAGATTGGAAGGATTCAATCATAGAACTCTTGCAAGGAGGAACAAATTTGCCCGAAGAGCCCCAATTGTCAAGATTAAAGCTCAGAGCAAGAAACTATCAGCTAATCAACGGTATATTATACAAGGCCGGAGTATGTTCCCCTCTACTCCGATGTATATCTCAAGCCGAAGGCCAAGAAATTCTTCGAGAAATTCACGAAGGCCTTTGTGGAAGCCATTTAGCCCCTAGAGCTCTGGCAGGAAAAACACTTCGCCAGGGGCTTTATTGGCCCACAATAACAGCTGATGCGGAGAGCTTAGTCCGCACTTGCCAAGGATGCCAGTGGATGGGTCGACGGAGTCATCGCCCACCAACAGCTCTTCAAGTCATTGCTCCGGTATGGCCTATGGCCAGATGGGGTATGGATCTAATTGGTCCCTTTCCGTTAGCAAAGGGAAATCTGAAGTTCGCAGTGGTAGCTATTGAATATTTCTCTAAGTGGGTGGAAGCAGAACCCTTAACAGCTATCACTTCGAATAATGTACAGAAATTCTTCTGGAAAAACATTATTTGCCGGTTCGGAGTGCCTAGATATCTCACAGTTGATAATGGAACACAGTTCGACGCAGAACCCTTCAGGAAGTTTTGCGAAGACCTAGGCATTCAACTATGTTTTGCTGCAGTGAGACATCCTCAGTCGAATGGAGCAGTTGAGCGAGCCAATGGAAATATCTTATCAGGGCTAAATCGAAGAATAGTAGGATTATTAAAGGGACTGTGGACCGAAGAGCTTCCGAAGATTCTGTGGTCCATTCGGACTACGCAAACAAGGTCCACAGGTTTTACTCCGTTCAGACTACTATTCGGAGATGAAGCCATGACTCCAACGGAGCTCAAAGGAGGATCACTTCGCAGCACCGAACCAGACATCGAAGAAGAAAGACAAGCTTCGTTAGATTTGTTAGAAGAAACAAGGCTTCGAGCTGTAGCCAATTTATCAAAGTATCATCAGCAGACGAAGACTTGGTATGACCCGAAGGTTAAGCTCAGCGAGTTAAGACCGGGTCATCTTGTTCTACGAAGCATTATAGCACCAGGGAAGTTAGGCAATAAATGGGAAGGTCCATATCTAATCGTCCGCTCGGGGCGCCCTGGTTCATTTAAATTAGCTAATTTAGAAGGTGAAGAGTTAGCACATACTTGGCATGCGGAGCACCTAAAGCGATACTTCGCATAAGGGCTCCTTGTAATTCGCTTGTAATCACCTCTAAATTAATAAAGCATACACCCTGTGGCTTGCCTTCCCCTTGACGCTCCTAGTCTCCCGAGCGGACGCGCTGGGACGGAAGTCGTTCGAGAGGGAAGTGTATTAAGCAGGGCTGTATTTCCGGACTTCGAACCCTTAAAGTCGAAGCCTCCGGTGTGGTGGCTGAAATCCATCCGGAGCCCAAGCTGATACCTTGTAGGCATCCGTAAAAGAGCCAATACCACATTCTACGGAGTCCAAGCTTCGGCTGGTAGACTTCCGTAAAAAGAGACGAAGGTGGCCAAAATCTGCGGAGTCCAAGCTGCAGCTTGTCAGACTTCCGTAAAAAGAGCCGAAGGTGGCCAAATTCTGCGAAGTCCAAGCTTCGGCTGGTAGACTTCTGCAAAAAAGAGCCCAAGTGGCCAAATTCTGCGAAGTCCAAGCTCCGGCTGGTAGACTTCTGCAAAAAAGAGCCCAAGTGGCCAAATTCTGCGAAGTCCAAGCTCCGGCTGGTAGACTTCTGCAAAAAAGAGCCCAAGTGGCCAAATTCTGCGAAGTCCAAGCTCCGGCTGGTAGACTTCTGCAAAAATAGCCGAAGGTGGCTACAATTTCTGCGAAATCCAAGCTCCGGCTGGTAGATTTCTGCAAATAACAGCCGAAGGTGGCTAAAGCAAAAACAGCATTTAAGCCATGAGCTTCGAATGTCTGTTCATATGCGTCCAAAGTGGCAAATTTCTTAAGACACTAAAGTGTCCTCGAAGTTATCTTAATTGATTTCTTTCGTAAAGCAAACAAGGGTACCAAGTTACCATTCTTTTGACTACAAATAGTCGAAGATATTTCATAAGGTTTCAAAAGATCTTTAAAATGACAGAGGGGCTCCGAACCCCCAAAAAATTGTACTCCGAAGTTTTTTCTTTGCGCATAACCATCTTTGAATACAGTTCGAAGTTGCTTATACCCAAAGAGGGGCTAGTAAATATGGAGACAATTTTAAATCGGCATTCATTATTGAAACAAATGTGTTTACAGATTACATTATGAAAAATTGGTATCTATACCAAGAAGGAATCGGAGACCTCTTCGGTCCCGAGAGCTAGGGGTGGAACGACTAGTTCCAACATCGGAAGTTCTAAGAACTTTACGTTTAACTCTCTTTCTCCCCTTCGAAGCTCTAAAATCCTTCTGTTCTTGTTGAAGTTCGGCCCAAGTTCGAAGCCGCTCGGGGCTTCTCTCCCAGCTTCTAAGATCTTCAGATCTTTTATTTTGGGCTTCACCTTCGTCTTCGGACCAATTAGTGTCTTCAGAAGACGAGGTGTTTGCGTCGCTCTCTTTATCTTCCTCTTTAATATAAGACAATACGTCTTTGATTACTTCGGGCGCAATAACGCCGGAGTCATCTCGAGGGATAAGAAATCGAGGACGCTTATAACTCTTTAGAAGCTCGAAAGTGTTCCACAATGAGCGAAGTTCGCTGTTAAGCTCTAACACTTCGATATCTTCGATAAGAGGCAAAGCCTAAAAATATAACAAACAAGATTTTCATTGATAAATGATTACAAGCACAAAGCTTTACACGGTTAAAAATCCTAAAACATTCCTAAACCTGTGGGTTTGAAGGAGGTTGGCTGCTCGAAGCTTGGCTTCGAACATGCTTCTGGCGTTGGCCTTCATCAATCCAAGCCTTGATCGCAGATCGACCTTCGGCTCTCCACGAAGTTTGGAAGGCCCGCCAAGCAGCAGCTACGCCTTCGGAAGGTTTGAGAAGTCGGTCGTCGTCGAAGGTGATTGGACCTCTTCCTGCGTCCGGAGTTATTGATCGGCCCAAATCCTCGTAATAGCGAAGCAGACCAACAGCAGACACATGTCCGGAGAGTTCTCCGTATCTAATGCCCGCCGTCTTCATCTGCTTCGCCACCCCTTGGATCCTTTTCAACCGGCGCAGAAGGCTGATGTTATCATCAGAAGGGAGAATTCCAGTAGTACCGAAGTACTCCAAGACTTCTAACAACTGATTCATAATCTCCGCAGCCACCTTCTCAGACTTCAACTTATCTTCATTCAGCGCATCCTTTGCCGAAGTAACTTCGTCCAAAACCCCAGAAAGCCTAGCATTCTCAGTGGTCAAAGTATTTTTCTGTGTCAACAATTGGCTAGCTTCCTCTTCAAGCCGGACGAGCCTAGATCCTGCAGTAGCATGCTCCGTCCGTAGTTTGTCAACTTCTGCTCGAAGCACAATCCTTTCCGCTTCGAGCTCTTTCTTTACAGCCTCCAAGCTTTGCCTGGCCCTTCGCTCTGTTAATATTATATTATCCATTTGAGTCACTCGACTTTCAGAGATGTTAAAATTCCTTCGAAGAGTGCTATTTTCTTCCCGAAGCCGAGCGATTTCTTCGTCATTGCATAGACTTGCAGCTCGGGCCAAGACAGTTTGCTGCCAAAGTAAAAATCAAAGTAAATATTCATTCGAAAATAAATTCTATAATAATTTGCAGTTGTTTCATACCTGATAAGCTGTACGTTCAATAATGGCATTAAGCTCCGTCCTGTCAGCCTTGCGCAGGATGGCCACTAATTCAGTCTCCCCTATCTCACGACTAGCTCGATCCAAAGGTTCAAGCAAAGTCCGAAGACCAGTTGTTTGCCCTAAGAAAGGAGCCAGCAAGGGGAGCATGCTTATTGCCTCTTGGTCATCTTCGTTCAATGAAGGACCGGAGCTTTGGCCTGCGGACTTCGGAGCCACTGGAGTTCGAACCTCCCTGGAAGATTGGCTCTCGTCTGTTGAATCAGACGGAGTTGATTCGGAGCTTATAGCAGGCAGGGGCTCTATTTGTCTTTTGCCTCTTCCAGGCCCCTTTTGAGTAACTCTTGGGGCTGGCTCCGAAGTCGTCGATGGTTCGGGAATTATTTCCT
>JAAALK010000286.1:27580350-27643978 GCA_019279435.1 Zizania palustris
GGAGTGCGAACGTCGTAGGGTGCCGTTAAAAGTGGCCGTTACAGCGCAAGTAGCCGTTACTCTCTGTGGAAAAGGTAACGGTCGATTTTTACAGCGGTTATGCGCCGTTCCGATTACCGGGCCCACGCGTCGGTGACGGGAGCCGAACCTGCAATGTGAATACCATCGAAGAGTAGTACTGGCCGCGCGGTTATAAAAGGGAGAGATAGAGATCAACTGGGATTTTTTACCGCATTCATCACCTGCTATTCATCTTTCTCCCCATCCTCCAGCCTCTTGAGCACTTGAGCGCGATGGCGAGAACTAGCCACACCACCCCAGCGGCGGCCAATACTTTGGCGCAAAGGCAGGCATGGGCTGCATCGGCAGCAGCGTCAATGGCGGGGGCTCCGAGTGGGGCTTGGCCGAAGAATCCTCGGGTGCTCCGTCCGCCTTCCAAGAAGAAGATTGCGCAAAGCTTCATCATCGGCCAATCCTTAAGCACTGCTGAGTCCATAGAAGAAGCAGTGGGAGGAAAGCTGGGAACTGGAATGAGGACCCGAGTTCCTGGGACAGAATCAACTCCACGACCGCGGAGCGGAGAGGTGGTGGTCTTCGAAGCATTCTTCGAAGCGGGTCTGGGACTGCCAGCTGTGGATTTCTTGGCAGAGGTGTTGGACTTGTTCCACATAACCCTTCCTCAGCTGTCCCCCAACGCGATCATCTGTTTGGCTGTCTTTGAATGGGCGCTTCGGGCGGAGGGATGCGAAGGCCGCTCCGAAATCTTCGCGGCGACCCACGAGGCCATCTGCCAACCGAAGCCTCAAGACGGGCCAGGGGACTCCAAGGTGACGATAGCCTTCGGCAGCGTCAACTTTCAGCTGCGGAGGGAGCATGCCCTCCACTTCCCTGCCAAAGCCATAAACGACCGGTGGTACACGAACTGGATACTTCGGTGGTTCTACGCCGAAGTCGGAGAGGACTCCCCTCTCTCGGGTCCTCTCCAGGAGATCTGGTTCGGAAGGAGGCAGACATCTCCCCTAACCCTAGCTTGCTCACGACGAGGCTGGGGTTGCTTGCTTCGGTGGCCCGTCGTATGAGCATGCGCGACCTGGCCGAGGAGTTCGTCGGTCTTCGGATCCCTCCCCTCGGAGCCAACTAGCCGATCGTAATCCCACAAGCCTCGGAGGGGGACCTCCGAAACTTAGGTACACCTTCTTCCTGCTGCATCATATATATGAACAAGTTAATTATACTCATACTTCTATACCTCTTTCTTTCGGCGGCGCCTCTGGCATTGGCTCCGGAAGACATAGTTCGGGCCACCGAACGAATTCTCGGAGCCCCTTCGGTGGCCGAGAGGCAGAGAAGGCTGGAGTTGGTGGGGAGTTGGGAGCGATCCAACAGGGTGTGGAGAGCCCTCGGCATGGAGCCCCCGCAGCTTCCTGACTTCGCCCCAACCGGAGCGGCTGGCCGCAAGAGGAAGGCCGCGGCCGAGCCCTCCAAGAAAGCTGGCAAGCATCCGCTTCAGAAGAAGGCAGCGAAGCAACCTCCACACTTGACGCCTGCTTCGTCTTCTTCGTCGCCAGATGCGCGGAGCCCATCCTCCGAAGGGGTAGAAGACTCCGATGGCGAGATGGCGGCGGCCTTCGAAGCCTACCTCCTGGCTGACGAAGATATGGGGGAAGTCCCTCCAAACACCTCCGCCAGGGAGGGGGTTAGCGCAACTCCAACGGCTCCTCCCGCGCCCGCCGTCGTGCAGGTGGAGTCAGACTCTACTCCCGACTTGCCCACACCCGAGGCGGTCCCTGCGGAGGTCGCGACTCTGACAGAGAATACCGAGGGCAGGACCTCGGGGGATGACTTTGCCAACATCCTCCAGATGTATGAAGTCTTGGGGGATCCAGCGATCCTTCCTCAGGAGACTCTCAGAGGTCTTTTTCCGAAGCTCCTCCTTTTTTTTGTCAATACTCGCCTGCTATCTGTAAAACATGCTCATTAATCTTGCTATTGAAGTAGGTACCTCTTCGGGTATCGATGCTTTGGTGGCGCCCGAAGTCCCCGCTTCTTCGGAGACGGCTATTCGAGCGGACCCTTCTGCTCCTCTGGGGGCTCCGAGCCTGGTGGCAGAGAATGTGTCCTTCGGGGCGGACGACGTGCTCGCCGGGACGGAGTTGGCTCCTGTCGCAGCCACCTCGACCACCGAGGTCGCCTCCGGCAATGTGGTTCTGGCCGAAGAGGTGGTGGCCGGGGGTGAGGAGCCATGCTGAATAGCGTGGGCCTCATGGCTCTAGAAGTGATGAGTCATTGTCAACGATAGTCAACGAGGACTGAAGAGAAGAAGAGATCTGCTGTTTCATGGGCCGCGTGTGACTCAGGTACACGGGCAGCGAGCGACTGTCGGGCAGAGGAGGCTGCGAAGTCGGGCTGGCCCAATCCGGGTGCATGGGTCAGAAGCAGTAGAAGACCCACTAGGCTGTTGACCAGGATTGACTCAGGTACACGGGCGGTGAGCGATTGCCGGGCTGAGAGAGCTGCGGAGTCGGGCCGGCCCAATCCGGGTACCTGGTGCAAAGCTGGTGGAGGCTTTGTCAGTTTCGGCGTAAAACTAACAACCGTTGATTCTGTATCCGACTGTCCAGAAGAGTAGCTTTAGGATATGTCATCTGTTACTCTAGGCCCACAGTCAGTCAGTTGTGTCTGTAAAAATTCCTAAGGGCAGTAGAGTCTTTTTCTGTATTTTTGAGTCTGTAAAAACCCTAAGGGGCTGGTAGAATATTCCTAGTGTTGGGCTGCCTATAAATAGCACCCCAATCCCTAGGGTTTGGACTACCCTTTGTGCTGAAATCAAATCCACCTTTTGGGTCACTTTGTCTCCTCCCTTCTCTCTCCTGTGTGCGCCGCCAGGGGCTTCCCTTTCACTGTTCTTGCATTATTTTGTCTCAAATCTGTTGGATGCATTTAATCCTTGGTCTCTGGTGAATTTATTGCTTGCATCTTGTTCGGTTTGGGAAGTTAATGCCTTGGGCACGAGCTGGTGATTTTATTTCTTGAGGAGAAGCTTCTTCTGTTGCTTGTGTTCTTCACGGTGGGAGTACTAGTTCTTGCTGTTGCAAGTAGTACCGCTTTGCTGTAGCTAAAGTGTTCTGTATCAGCTTTTCACCTTCTATTGCCCAGCTTTTTGATCGAAGCTGACAGTCCTTTTTACCTTTTTCTGGGTGTGTCTGGCGAAGCTCGTCTCAGTGCGAAGCCCCTCAACTCCGTGAGGCAGGCTTCGATCGAACATCTTTAAAAGACTTCGCTCAGACTTCGAACTTCGGTTTTTGTATCTGAGTTGCTAGCTTCGAAGTTCTTCCTGTTTTGGACAGCATCGCATTCTTCGAACTAGCATACTCCGAATCTATCTGTTCAAAGTGCACACTTCGTTAGGCTTCGAAGTTGGGTTCGAAGTTTTTCTTTTCTGATAGACTTCGATTGGATTTCTTTGTGGCGTGTCAGCCTTCGATTCTCCTTCCGAAGCTTTCCCTGTTCGAAGATAGAGTGTAGGCTTCGGACTTGATTTTCTATCGCGTGACAGACTTCGCTTCTTTGTTCGAAGGTAGTCCGTCTGTTTTGTGTGTTCGAAGTTTTTGTCTTCAAAGTCCTCACTTCGAAGCAGGCTCCGACCTTGTCACCTTGCTCCGAAGCTCTTGGTTCGAAGCTGTGTTCGAAGTCTTGTCTTCGAAGTGCTTACTTCGAACCAAGCTCCGGCACTGTTTTTACTTCGCTCCGAAGTACACTTCGCTTCTTATCACTTCGAACTAGGCTAGACAGTGACACCTTCGGCCCTTCGGACAGACTCCGTCATCAACCTCCGAAGCAGACCTCGACGTGCGAAGGGGGCTTCGCCAAGACCCGAACAGGAGACAAATTTGGACAGTAACTTCTCCTTTCATCTTACACATACTTAGATCATTTCATTGAGAAGTTTTAAGCCTGTTACAACTTGTACATCTGCCTGGTTGCACTACTTTAGTTTTACTTTATTGATCATCAGTTGCCTCTAGGTTAGAAACCTTTAGACTTAGGCCTTCTGTTTATTTTCTGCTGCGTAGTATTTTTGAGGCGCGTTGGGTATTGGGAACAGGCCATTGATTCGAAAGAATTTTTAAGGCGCCCATTCACCCCCCTCTGGTCGCTACTTTCGGTCCTACAAGTGGTATCAGAGCAAGGTTAGGGTTTTTCCATACCTTAACCGGTTCTAAACCCCAGTAGTGACTATGACGTCTCCAGGCAAGGTCCCGTCCTTGGAAGCCTATGGCTATAATTATTGGAAGACTCGCATGCGAGCCTATCTCATGAGCCAGGGTTCGGACATATGGGACATTTGCGTTCACACCACATTTGTCATTCTGCCAGTTACTGAGCAAGGTACTGCTGGTATCATTGCTCAGCATCTGAGCAACAGTAAGGCTGTGAACATTTTATTTTCTGGCTTAGGTCCCACTGAATTTGAGCGAGTGAGTCATCTCTCCACTGCGAGAGAGATCTGGGCTACCCTCAAGGCACACCATGAGGGAACAGCACAGGTCAAGGCTCGGCTCTATCAGACCTACCGGTGTGAATATGAGAATTTCACACAGAAGCCGGGTGAATCTGTTGAAGCCTTGTTTGGTCGCTTTCAGTCGATCATTAACAAGCTTCGGGACAACAAGGCTGAGGGTGCTCAGTTAGTCTCAGATCATGAGCAGGCGCTCAAGGTTCTTCATACCTTGGACCCAAAGATCTGGGAGATCAAGGTATCATCTATCGTTGAGAGTACTTCATACGATACCTTGACCATTTCTGAGCTATTTAGCAAGTTAAAGGCCACTGAGGTAGATATCCAGTTGAGATCAAATCTCACTGGTTCTGGATCAAAATCCCTGGCCCTTGCTGCACCTTCAGTTGATCCCTCTGCGGTGAGCTGTGCTGGGTTCTCCTTGATGTCTATCACTGAGGACCAGCTTGAGTTGTTGGGAGATGATGATCTGTGTCTATTTAACAACCGGGTGCGTCGTGTCTATGATAAAAGAATGTTCAAAAGACACGGCACAAAATCCGGATGCTTTGAATGTGGTGATCCAGGACACTTCATCGCCGACTGCCCCAAGCGCAGTGGATACAAGAAGGGCGCCGGCAGCAGCTTCCACGACTCCGGCAAGCATGAGAGCCCCTCCTTCAACAAGGGCAAGCCGAAGACTCGGTTCTTCAAGAAGGCCCTGAAGGACTATCGGCGAGAGAACAAGAAGCGCGACAAGGCCTTCTTCGCCGAGATGGAGAAGAGCTACTCCAAGAGATCCACGTCTTCTTCCTCTTCATCGAGCTCAAGTGATGAGGAGATCACCATCAAGAAGGGGAAGGACAAGGACGATCCGGCGGGCCTCTGCTTCATGGCTTTCGGAGACAAGCCGAAGAGCCGCTCACACCAGCGCCAAAGATCCCGCAAGAGCTTCTGCTCCATGGCTCTTGGGGATAGAGAAGAAAAGAGCTCCTCCGACGACTCCGACGACGACGATAGCAAGGTATCATCTTATGAGCGCGAAATTGTTGATTTACTTGAGAGCAATCGTCAGGAGTTGAAGTATCAGGAGAAACTGCTTAGGGGGGCTAAGAAAAGGATAGACGAGTTAGAGAGTGAGCTTGCCGTGGCCAACGGTAGGATTGAGAGTCTATCCTCTTCCCCTTGCTTGGGTGATAGCAGTGAGTGCCCGAAGTGTGAGGTGCTTCTGTGTGACCTGTCGACTTTGAAGTCCAGGTACACAGAAAGGGTTGATGAGAGGGACGCTTTGGCCACTGAGCTTGAAAGCGCTCAGCAGAAACTGAAAGATGCTCAAGCCACTGTCGTCGCACCCTGTGTTGATTGCCCATCTCATCTAGCTGCCTTAGCTGAGCTGAAATCCAAGGGCAATGAGCATTTGGGTGATTTGGAGAGGTTGAGAGCTGAGCTTGCCCAGACTAGGCTAGAGCTTGAGACACTGTCAGTTCCACCCACTGTTTGTGAGAACTGTCTGTCTCTTAGAATGGAGTTGATTAAGCTAAAAGCCGGAAAGTCTGTCCAAGTAGAGAGTGAGTGTGAGACCTGCTTGTCTCAGGTGGAGGTTCTAGCTTCCTTGAGAGAGGAGCTAGCAGATTCTCAGAATGAGAACTTTTACCTCCGTTCTATCCTGAGTTGGATCAGTGCCAGAGAGCCACAACTTGGCATGATGATCCAGCAGTTCAAGAGGAAGGATGGGTTTGGAGTAGGTTACACCTACACCAAGGCTGACTTTGAGAGTGCCCTCAGCCGGGCAGTGGAGTGGAGTAAAATGACTCCAGAGCAGAGGTATCCCAAGACTCACTCCACTGAGTCTTCCCAGGCTTGTCAGCCCAAGGATGGAGTAATCCATGAACCACCCAAAGCTCCACCCAAGAAGCCTATCTGGGTTCCTAAGCCCAAACACCTCCAATCTTCTCTAGATTCTCTTCCTGGACCCTCTCAGCCCAAGAAGACCACACCAAACACTACCAAGCCCAAGAATCCCAAGCCTCAACCACATCCCAAGAAGCCTACCTATCATTGTGAGTTCTGTCAGAGAGACGGGCATCTTGCGGAGTTTTGATTCAGAAGGAAGCAGGTTGAGAGAGCAGAGAGGGCTCGTAGTGATCAGGTGCAGTTCTACCAGCAGGGTGGTAGACTGCGGGTTCCTCGGCGCGGGGAGAGGCTGGAGGCCAGGCCGCGTCGTGTTGATGGTGGTAGAGGAGACGGCTTTCTTGCCCATGCTCCAGGTGGTGGTGTTCGTTCTGGCAGAGCTCCAGACCGTGTTGGCTACGGTTCTGGACCTCGTGGCCGTAGGGTTAGGAAGAACCGTGGACCACGCTTTGAGCCGCGTTTTGGTCCAAACTCTTTTGATGGTTTTCGCTTTCCATCTTTTGAGCAGATGGCTCGACACTGGTTTAGCTCTTTTGCTAAACCTAGTGCCGGACCATTTGCTCCCACTTACAAACATTGATTGTGCAGGACCGGGGACTGGAGGATGTTTGGATCATGGACTCAGGATGCTCTCGCCACATGACGGGACATCGCAGATGGTTCTCCAATCTCACTCCCCCGAGCTCCAAAGAGTACATTACTTTCGGGAACAGCGGTCAAGGGAAAGTAAGTGGCATAGGCTCAATCAGCATCTCAGACCATTTCTCTTTAAAGAATGTTGCTTTGGTTAAAAATCTGAACTTTAATTTATTATCTGTTTCGCAACTTCTTGAATATGGTTTGGAAGTGCGTTTTAAGAAGGGCAATTCTTCTGTGGTTGATTCTAGAGGGTCTTTGGTTTGTCAGATTTTACCTTTCGGTAAAGTTTTTCGAATTGACTTTTCTAGTTCTTTTGGCCCTTCTCGCTGTTTGATTGCTGGATCTTCTTCTGAGCTTTGGAAGTGGCATAGGAGGTTAGGTCATTTGAGTTTTGATCTGCTAGTCAGGTTAAGCTCTATGGACCTCATCCGAGGATTGCCCAAGCTTAAAATGGAGAAGGATCTGGTTTGTCATCCCTGTCGTCATGGGAAAATGGTTGCCGCTTCTCACTCACCTGTGACTCAGGTGATGACTACGTATCCAGGTGAGCTTTTACATTTGGACACTATAGGTCCAGCTCGGGTTCGCTCAGTAGGTGGGAAGTGGTATGCACTTGTGATTGTTGACGATTTTTCTCGTTTCTCGTGGGTTTTCTTTTTGGAGTCTAAGGATGAAACTTTTCAATTTGTCCATGACCTGATTTTGAAGCTGAAGAATGAGAACAATGGTCGGATGCGAGCAATTCGCTCCGACAACGGCTCAGAGTTCAAAAACTCTCAGTTCGTCAGCTTCTGTGGTGATCAGGGTCTGGACCATCAGTTTTCTTCTCCTTACACTCCCCCACAGAACGGCGTTGTGGAACGAAAGAACCGCACGCTAGTTGAGATGGCCAGGACGATGCTCGATGAGCACAGGACTCCTAGGCGTTTCTGGGCTGAAGCCATGAACACGGCTTGCTATCTGGCCAACCGCATTTTTCTTAGAGCTTACATTGGTAAGACATCATATGAGTTGCGGTTTGGCAGACAGCCCAAGGTGAGCCACTTGCGAGCGTTTGGCTGCAAGTGCTTTGTGCTCAAGAAAGGAGGGCATTTGGACAAGTTTGAGTCTCGTTGCTGGGATGGTGTTTTTCTTGGTTATGCATTGCATTCTCGAGGCTTCCGTGTTTGGAATCTCGAATCCCAGCTGCTTGTCGAGACGTGTGAGTTTTCATTTGATGAGTCCTTGCCTTCTTTGACTCCTTCTTTTGAGCTTTCTGGTGATGATGAGCTCGGAGAATCCATCTTCGAGGAAGATGAGGATACTCCAGCTGCTGTTGAGGGCGGGCCTTCTGCATCCCCCGCAGAGCCCACACCTTCTGAGATTTCGACTGATGATGAGGGCGGACCTCTGATCACTTCTTCCACTTCGATCGAGCCCCCTCAGTCGAGTCCAGAGGTGCCAGCTGCTGACTCCGGTGAGGTGACTTCAGATCACCAGGGAACCCGAGCAGTTCAGCGTGACCACCCCTCAGAGCTCATCATAGGTGATTTGACTGAGAAAACTTTGCGTTCTTCTACCTCTCTCGCTGTGTTTGCTGAATCTGCGTTTGTTGCATCTTTTGAGCCCAGAGATGTTTCTCATGCTCTCTCTGATTCTAATTGGATTAATGCTATGCAAGAAGAGCTTGAGAATTTTGTCCGCAATCGGGTTTGGACATTGGTTGAGCCGCCACCAGGATGCAACCCCATAGGCACCAAGTGGGTATTCAAGAACAAACAAGGTGAAGATGGGGTTGTGGTGCGCAACAAGGCTCGACTAGTTGCCCAGGGTTATTGCCAGAAGGAAGGTATTGACTTTGAAGAAACCTTCGCTCCTGTTGCCCGTCTTGAGTCCATTCGCATTCTTTTAGCCTTTGCTGTTTCGAAAGGTTTTAAGCTTTTTCAAATGGACGTTAAGAGTGCTTTTCTGAACGGGTACATAGAAGAGGAGGTTTATGTTAGGCAACCCCCCGGTTTTGAGAACCCTAAGTTTCCTCGACATGTTTTTAAATTGCACAAAGCTTTATATGGGTTGAAGCAAGCCCCCAGGGCTTGGTATGACCGGTTAAAGCAATTTTTGTTGGGGAAGGCCTTTGTGATGGGTTCTGTGGACAAAACTCTTTTCTTGCTCAGAGATGCTTCAGATTTTTTAGTTGCTCAGATTTACGTGGACGATATTATCTTTGGCGGTACCACTGATTCTCTTGTGTCCAAGTTTTCTGAGCAGATGCACAGTGAGTTTGAGATGAGCCTCATGGGTGAGCTTAAGTACTTTTTAGGGCTCCAGATCAAGCAGACCAAGGATGGCACCTTCATCCACCAAGGTAAGTACACTCGTGATATGCTTAAGAAATTTGACTTTGGTGGTGAATTGAAGCCGCAGATGACCCCGATGGGCACTTCTGGGGGTTTGGACAAGGACGAGAGCGGTGTCAAGGTCAATGAGAGAGAGTTTCGAGGGATGATCGGTTCGCTGTTGTACTTGACGGCAACAAGACCGGACATACAGTTCGCCGTGGGACTTTGCGCGCGTTTTCAGTCTTCACCACGCGCGTCTCACCGGCAGGCTGTCAAGCGCATTTTCAGGTATCTCACCTATGCGCCTGATCTAGGTCTTTATTATTCAGCATCATCATCACTTGATTTATCTGGTTTTTCGGACGCTGACTTTGGTGGGTGCCGGTTGGATCGCAAGTCGACTTCCGGTACTTGCCAGTTTCTTGGTTCCTCCCTTGTATCTTGGTCTTCTCGAAAGCAATCTGGAGTTGCTCTTTCGACCACAGAGGCTGAGTACGTAGCTGCTGCTAGCTGCTGCTCACAGTTGGTTTGGATGATTTCCACTCTACGAGACTTTGGGTTGCTCTTTCCTACCAGGGTTCCATTGTTTTGCGACAGCACGAGTGCTATTAGTGTAGGGAAAAACCCGTGTCTTCATTCAAAAACCAAACATATTGATGTGCGCTTTCACTTCTTGCGGGATCAATATGAGAAAGGTGTCATTGACCTTGTTCATATTGATACCCATCATCAGTTGGCTGACATTTTCACCAAACCCCTAGATCAGTCTACATTTGAGCGTTTACGAGGGGATTTGGGTGTTGTGTATCCTTTCTAGGATATTTTGCGTCAGTTTTTTCTTTTTATTTACTCTTTTCTTGAGTCTTTTTGTGTGTATTCATATCTTGCATATTCACGTATCACACTTTGGAGATGCTTCTGTTATATGATTGAACTGCTTTACTTATTCTAGCAGGTACATGCGTTTGATTACATGTTTATGATCATGCTTTGTTTCAGCTCGCTTGACATGTCTGATATCTGTCATATGCATAGCTTTTACGCTTTCCACTTGAAAAATGATCACCATTGTCTCTGGTAACTAGCATGTGTAGGCTGAGTGCTTTTGCTATCTGTTACATGCCCTGTAGCTAGTTCATCACATAGATGCAGATATGCAACTTGGACATCTTTATGCTTTAACATGGAAAATGTGCTATAAAAATGATAAAAATCAGAAATGAATGAAAATTCCATGCCTTTTTATGCGTAAGTTGAAAAGATCCAAGTGGGTTTGCTTTGTCGCATTATATTGTTCTGGATTGCTTACCATAGCACTTTGGTATGAACTAGGACAGTGTAGTGTATGCCGAGACCAATGTCTTAAGCTTCTGATGGCTCAGTTCTGGCCTAGGCTTGACTTGGTCGGTTAGCATAAGGTTTGACATGCAAATAACCCTTGGCACAAATGACAAAGGAAAATGAAAAGCCTGAACTTTAAAAGGATAACAAGTTTGCTGAAGCACCTTGTTTTGAACAATGCTTATCCTGGTAGATATCAGTTAGCTTCTGCATCTCATGCCTTACCTTGCTTGTTTACTAGAACATGTGGTGATGCTTTTGTTTGCAAAAACTGACAAATGCGTGCTAAATGACTTTCTTTAGATATCATCTGTTGCACTGATCATGCCATGTGTCTTAGACAGTATCTCTTTTGCTATACCTGTTAGATACTGTATTTGCAGTCAATCATATCTGAGAAGCATGCTTTCTCCACTCCACCTGCACCCCAGTTGCATTCACTGCATATTTTGAGGGGGAGTTGCTTTTCAGGGGGAGTCTGTGTCTCTTTTTGAGTGCTTGATGAGTTCACTTGTCAACAAGGGGGAGAAAATTTGGGATCAGAGTTTAAGGGGGAGTTCTTACTCTGTTGATCTCCTTGTTGTTCTGAAATCGCACTCATTTTGAGCTTTTGTGTTTTGGTTAACCATAATGACCGTTTCTTGCTTTTGTTTGGCTTTTGGTCATTAAGGTTAAACTTTTACCTTATTTTTCTTCTTCTTTGTTCTCTTGTGCTTTGTTTTCGTGTTTCCACATTTGTTCACAGGTGCTGAAGAGCTTAGAATTGAGGAGTGTTGACAATGCTCTCATCAAGGGGGAGATTGAGGAGCCATGCTGAATAGCGTGGGCCTCATGGCTCTAGAAGTGATGAGTCATTGTCAACGATAGTCAACGAGGACTGAAGAGAAGAAGAGATCTGTTGTTTCATGGGCCGCGTGTGACTCAGGTACACGGGCAGCGAGCGACTGTCGGGCAGAGGAGGCTGCGAAGTCGGGCTGGCCCAATCCGGGTGCATGGGTCAGAAGCAGTAGAAGACCCACTAGGCTGTTGACCAGGATTGACTCAGGTACACGGGCGGTGAGCGATTGCCGGGCTGAGAGAGCTGCGGAGTCGGGCCGGCCCAATCCGGGTACCTGGTGCAAAGCTGGTGGAGGCTTTGTCAGTTTCGGCGTAAAACTGACAACCGTTGATTCTGTATCCGACTGTCCAGAAGAGTAGCTTTAGGATATGTCATCTGTTACTCTAGGCCCACAGTCAGTCAGTTGTGTCTGTAAAAATTCCTAAGGGCAGTAGAGTCTTTTTCTGTATTTTTGAGTCTGTAAAAACCCTAAGGGGCTGGTAGAATATTCCTAGTGTTGGGCTGCCTATAAATAGCACCCCAATCCCTAGGGTTTGGACTACCCTTTGTGCTGAAATCAAATCCACCTTTTTGGGTCACTTTGTCTCCTCCCTTCTCTCTCCTGTGTGCGCCGCCAGGGGCTTCCCTTTCACTGTTCTTGCATTATTTTGTCTCAAATCTGTTGGATGCATTTAATCCTTGGTCTCTGGTGAATTTATTGCTTGCATCTTGTTCGGTTTGGGAAGTTAATGCCTTGGGCACGAGCTGGTGATTTTATTTCTTGAGGAGAAGCTTCTTCTGTTGCTTGTGTTCTTCACGGTGGGAGTACTAGTTCTTGCTGTTACAAGTAGTACCGCTTTGCTGTAGCTAAAGTGTTCTGTATCAGCTTTTCACCTTCTATTGCCCAGCTTTTTGATCGAAGCTGACAGTCCTTTTTACCTTTTTCTGGGTGTGTCTGGCGAAGCTCGTCTCAGTGCGAAGCCCCTCAACTCCGTGAGGCAGGCTTCGATCGAACATCTTTAAAAGACTTCGCTCAGACTTCGAACTTCGGTTTTTGTATCTGAGTTGCTAGCTTCGAAGTTCTTCCTGTTTTGGACAGCATCGCATTCTTCGAACTAGCATACTCCGAATCTATCTGTTCAAAGTGCACACTTCGTTAGGCTTCGAAGTTGGGTTCGAAGTTTTTCTTTTCTGATAGACTTCGATTGGATTTCTTTGTGGCGTGTCAGCCTTCGATTCTCCTTCCGAAGCTTTCCCTGTTCGAAGATAGAGTGTAGGCTTCGGACTTGCTTTTCTGTCGCGTGACAGACTTCGCTTCTTTGTTCGAAGGTAGTCCGTCTGTTTTGTGTGTTCGAAGTTTTTGTCTTCGAAGTCCTCACTTCGAAGCAGGCTCCGACCTTGTCACCTTGCTCCGAAGCTCTTGGTTCGAAGCTGTGTTCGAAGTCTTGTCTTCGAAGTGCTTACTTCGAACCAAGCTCCGGCACTGTTTTTACTTCGCTCCGAAGTACACTTCGCTTCTTATCACTTCGAACTAGGCTAGACAGTGACACCTTCGGCCCTTCGGACAGACTCCGTCATCAACCTCCGAAGCAGACCTCGACGTGCGAAGGGGGCTTCGCCAAGACCCGAACAGGAGACAAATTTGGACAGTAACTTCTCCTTTCATCTTACACATACTTAGATCATTTCATTGAGAAGTTTTAAGCCTGTTACAACTTGTACATCTGCCTGGTTGCACTACTTTAGTTTTACTTTATTGATCATCAGTTGCCTCTAGGTTAGAAACCTTTAGACTTAGGCCTTCTATTTATTTTCTGCTGCGTAGTATTTTTGAGGCGCGTTGGGTATTGGGAACAGGCCATTGATTCGAAAGAATTTTTAAGGCGCCCATTCACCCCCCTCTGGTCGCTACTTTCGGTCCTACAGGGGGTCGGAGTGCTCCTGCTTCTCCCCCCTTCGTGCTGGGGAGGGGTAAGAGCATTTCTAGCCTCGGTCTTCTTCCTGGCCAGGCCGCACCCTCCATCGGCAATTCGGAGGACGAGACCGCAGCGGACGACGCCCAAGCTTTGTCTTGGCTTCCTCTGCTGGCTCCTTTCGTGGAGAACCGGAGCGGCCTTCGAAGACTCATGGAGCCCCTGGCTGAGAGAAGCCAAGACATTGCTAATTCGGAGTTGATCTCCGTCTTGAGCGAGGCCAGGGCTTCGACACTCAACACGGCCCTCGAAAGGGCTGCCCTTCAGGTATGAAAAAGACACCATAGTTGCTTCGTATTAACGGTCATAACTTCTTTAGTGCTTACCTAGTTCTCTTTGCAGCAATTTGCCCTTGCTAGAGCGGCAGCGACTTCCAACGAGGTCGAAATTAATCGACTCAACCGGAAGGTCACTACCCTCCAGACGGCCCTTAACGACTCCACCGGGAGATCCCTGAGGCTGGAGAAAGAAGTTTTGGAGGAACGGAAGGCTAGGGCAGCATCTGACGAAGCCCTCGGAGCCCTCCGTTCGTCAGCCCAGGAAGTTGAGGCCGAACGCGTTGTCCTCCGTGCGGAGGTTGAAAAACTCCGTCAGGAGGCAGCTACTTCGAGCGCACAGTTGGTGGAGCTTCAAGGGGCTCTTAGCCAGGCGATGGCCCTCAAGAGTTCTTTGATGCTCCGGGTGGCCGCTGTGGACGCGACTGCTGCGAACCTGGAAGCGGCGGAGAGGAAAAACTCCAGTACTGCTGATCGTACCTTGGAAGCCCTTCAGGGTACGCTGGAGTACTTCGGCACTATGTGCCCTTCATCCTCCGCCGCGGCCCATGAGCCACTCGACCGGAAGCTGACGAGGATCCAGGTTGCTTCGTCGTTGATGAAGAACTCTGGCATTCGGTACGGGGAGATCCCCGGACAGTGTGCTGGCATCGGGGTTCTTCGTCATCTTGAATCTCTTCGGATCCCCCTTGGCTCGGTCGGAGGCTCGTCTCCTGGAGGCTTCATGACGATGACTTGCTGCGGCCATCTTCGGAGGTGGCTTCGGCTTGGGAAGCCTTCAGGTCAACCTGGAAGACGGACCATAAGGTCGCTGCCAAGGCCTGGATCGACGAGGCTCGCCGGCAGAAGCAAGCTCAAACGAAGCCACCACTCCCTGCTTCGCCAGCCCCTCCGGTTCCTGCTCCGCCATCCGACCCACAGGTCTAGCCGCTTAGGACTGCTGTGTACCTGAGGCCCTGTAAACCTTGTTTTTATTAATGAAAAAGTTATAAACAGTACTTGTCTTGGGTGTTCTGCTCTTTTTTAGGTTTTGTCATGCCCTTCGAGCCCTGACTTTGAACTTCTGGAAACTACCGGCGATCTCCGAAAGGAGTGGGCAGTCCTCGAGAGTTTGAGACCTTATCGCCGTTCCCGCTTTTCTGTTCCTCGCGGAGACGGGGGGGAGGTTACCCTTGAAGTTCGAAAGGACGTTTTATCTTATATTAAAGAGGAAGAGAAGACGGAGGGGTCTTCATCTTCTGAATCTATTGACTGGTCCGACTCGGAGTACCGAGTTGACAACCCCGCGGAAGCAGACTTTGAGAAGCTCCTGACTTGGGCTGAGCTTCAAGAGGCACAAAAGAAACTGCGGGCTTCGAAGAAGAAGAGAAGCACTCGGACTAAAAGGACGACTTCGGTGGCTTCGAGCTCCGAAGGGAATCTTAGCCGTAGGGGTAGCTCGAGGGGCCGAAAGGGTCTCCGGTTTTATTTAGGCTTAGATGAAAATTTCTCTTAATGTACTATTATAATGATTTTATGTGAAATGCCTCGAAAGTATGCTGTGTGACTCGTACCCTCCGACCCCCCCCCCTTGTGGGTGGCGGAGCCTTTATCATAGAGAAGGGTTCGCTAGGCACAATGACTGTCGAACACCTGCATGCTTTTGCGGACTAAAATTTTGCTCGCTTTTTTCTAAGTCTTTAAACTCTTTTATGGATCCTAACAAGCCAGAGCCTGGAATCCGTAGGTTGGCCACCTTCGGCTCTTTTACAGATACTTCGAACCCGGAGGCCGAAAATCTGTTTTTTTTAAGTCCTTAGACTCTTCTATGGATCCTAACAAGCCGGGGCCTAGGATCCGTAGGTTGGCCACCTTCGGCTCTTTTACAGATACTTCGAACCCGGAGGCCGAAAATCTGTTTTCTTTAAAGTCCTTAGACTCTTCTATGGATCCTAACAAGCCGGAGCCTGGAATCCGTAGGTTGACCACCTTCGGCTCTTTTATAGATACTTCGAACCCGGAGGCCGAAAATCTGTTTTCTTTAAAGTCCTTAGACTCTTCTATGGATCCTAACAAGCCGGAGCCTGGAATCCGTAGGTTGGCCACCTTCGGCTCTTTTACAGATACTTCGAACCCGGTGGCCGAAAATCTGTTTTCTTTAAAGTCCTTAGACTCTTCTACGGATCCTAACAAGCCAGAGCCTGGAATCCGTAGGTTGGAGGTGGAGCCGTTGAACCAATGGTTCGAAGGCAGCCTCCTGGGTTTTGTGAAAAGTGCTTGGCTCTGCCAGTATCGCCGTCATCCCAATGCGTCCATTAGGAGTAAGGGATATTCGAAGAGCAAAGCAGAATTCAACCCTTATCTTTATTGATAAGAAGGAAAATTTTACAGAGGATTACAAGGAGCCCCTAAGCATAATACCGCTTAAGGTGCTCCGCATGCCACGCATGCTTCAACTCTTCCCCTTCTAGATTATCTAATTTAAACGATCCGGGGCGTCCTGAGCGTAAGATAACATATGGTCCTTCCCATTTGTTTCCTAGCTTCCCCGGAGCTACTACACTTCGCAATACTAGATGACCTGGTTTTAATTCATTTAGCTTAACCTTCGGGTCATACCAGATTTTGGTGTGCTCCTGGTATTTAGTCAGGTTGGCTACAGCTCGGAGCCTTGTTTCTTCGGACAAATCTAACGAAGTGCTCCGGTCATCTTCGACCTCAGGCTGAATTACCCGAAGCGATTCACCTCTAATCTCCGTAGGAGTCATGGCCTCATCTCCGAAGAGCAATCGGAATGGTGTGAAACCTGTTGATCTGGTCTGAGTGGTTCGAATGGACCACAAGATTTTGGGAAGCTCTTCGACCCACAGCCCCTTGGTCAACCCTACGATCCGGCGATTTAGCCCGGAGAGAATGTTACCGTTGGCTCGCTCGACGGCTCCGTTTGACTGTGGATGTCGGACTGCTGTGAAGCATAGCTTAATGCCCAGTTCTTCACAAAATGTTTGGAAGGTATCAGCTTCGAACTGGGTTCCATTATCCACCGTCAGCTCCCTGGGAACTCCGAACCTGCATATAACATTCTGCCAGAAGAATTTTTGCACGTTCCTCGAGGTGATAGCTGTTAACGGCTCCGCTTCAACCCATTTTGAGAAATACTCGATTGCCACTACCGCAAATTTCAAACCACCTTTTGCCACTGGGAAAGGACCTATGAGGTCCATGCCCCATCTGGCCATCGGCCATACTGGGGCAATAGCGTGAAGTTGGGTTGGCGGGCGATGACTCCTCCTGCCCATCCACTGGCAGCCTTGGCATGTTCGGACCAGCTCCTCTGCATCTCTTACTATCGTCGGCCAATAAAACCCTTGCCGAAGTGTTTTGCCTGCTAATGCACGAGGGGCTAAATGTCCTCCGCACAAGCCTTTGTGAATGCTCCGAAGTATATCGTGGCCTTCGGGTTGTGAGATGCATCGAAGTAAGGGTGAACACACTCCGGCCTTGTACATCACTCCATCGATGAGCTTGTAATTTCGCGCCCTTGCTCGCAATCTTCGAGCTTCTGGGGCTTCGGAAGGCTCCATGCTATCCTGCAATATGCTCATTATTGGAGCTCGCCAATCTTGACTTGGGATGCACAACACCTCCACAGAGGTTATTTGAACAGTCGCTGGCTGTGCTAGCTCTTCAAAGAAAGCACCTTCCGGGAGGTCTCCTGCTCCTGCTGCAGCTTTTGCAAGAATATCTGCCAGTTGATTGTCTGCTCGAGGAATACTTCGAAATGTAAATCCTTTGAATGCTGCTTCGGCCTTGCGAACTTCCTCGAGGTATTGGGCCAAATGTGGATTTTTTGCTTGAAAACTCTTATCAACATGCCCCGCGACGACTTGGGAATCTGTCTTGATCAGTATTCTTGCGGCTCCGAGCGCTTTAGCCTTTCGGAGGCCTAGGAGGATTCCTTCATACTCGGCGATGTTATTGGTGGTTCTGAATTTAAGCCTTGCGGAATACATGGCTTTCTGCCCTGATGGTGATATGATAACAGCCCCTGCTCCAGCACTTGATGCTTGATAAGCTCCGTCAGAGAATATTGTCCAAAAACCTTCGGAGGGCTCTTCGGGGTTCCATACTGCAGACGGGGTCCATTCTGCTACGAAATCAGCTATAACTTGAGATTTGATAGCTGTTCTTGCTGTGAAAGAGATTCCGAAGGGTGCTAGTTCGACCGCCCATTTTCCGATCCTGCCCGTGGAGTCTTTGTTCCGGAGCATATCTCCAAGGGGATACGATGTAGGGACGATGAGGTTGTGTGCCAAGAAATAATGCCTTAACTTCCGCGAGGCCATTACTAGGGCATACGCAAACTTCTCGAGCTCGGAGTATCTGACCTTGGCTCCGGATAATGCTTCCGACACAAAGTAAACTGGGTTCTGGACCAGCTTCCCTTTAAGCTCAACCTCTCGGACCAGCACTGCACTTACCGCCGAACCTGTTGCTGCTAGATACAAAAGCAATGTCTCGTCCGGAAGGGGAACAGTTAAAGTTGATAATGTGCCGAGGTATGCTTTTATCTCTTCGAAACTTTTCTGACATTCTGGCGTCCAGCTGAAGCTTTCGGACCCCTTTAGTGTTTTGAAAATTGGGAGGCTTCGCTCTGCCGACCGAGACAGGAACCTGCTGAGTGCTGCGAGCGTTCCTGCTAGCTTCTGCACTTGTTTCAAATTCTCTGGCGGAGCCATCCTTTGCAGCGCGCTTATTTGTGTTGGGC
Source organism: Zizania palustris (assembly GCA_019279435.1). Lineage (NCBI taxonomy): Eukaryota > Viridiplantae > Streptophyta > Magnoliopsida > Poales > Poaceae > Zizania > Zizania palustris. The sequence goes on from JAAALK010000286.1 coordinate 27,598,870, forward strand.
TAGCTTCGATCCCCCTGCTCGAAACTAAGTACCCTAGCAGCTTTCCTGCTTGCGCCCCGAATACACATTTTTCGGGGTTGAGGCGTACTCCACATGCTCGGAGGCTCTCAAATGTTTCAGCTAGATCTAAGCTATGCCGGTGCCTTTGAGCACTTTTTATTACAATATCGTCCATATAAGCCTCGACATTGCGGCCCATCTGATGACCTAGCGCTTTAGCTATTAGACGGGAGAAGGTGGCTCCGGCATTCCGTAACCCGAAAGGCATTCTTACATAACAGAATACTCCGGAAGGAGTTATAAAGCTTGTCTTAACTTCGTCTTCGCGCTTCAGCCACACTTGATGGTACCCGGAATAAGCGTCCAGGAAGCTTAATAATTCGGAGCCGGCTGTGGAATTTACCAATTGATCTATTCGGGGCATTGGGTAGGGGTCTCGCGGGCATGCTTTATTCAATGAGGTGAAGTCAATACACATGCGCCACTTGTTTGAGTCCTTCTTTCTTACAAAAACAGGGTTAGCCAACCACTCAGTATGGGCTACCTCCCTGATGATGCCAGCCCTTAACAATTTTTCTACTTCGTCCTTGGCTAGGCTTGCTCTTTCTGCTGACAGCTTGCGGAGCCCCTGGTGCACCGGCTTGGCCTTCGGGTTGACGAGCAGACTATGCTCGATGATGCTTCGATCGACCCCGGTGATGTCTTCGTCGGTCCAAGCAAATATGTCTAGATTTTTCCTGACGACTTCTTCTAACGAGGCAGTTATTTCTGGAGATAGCCCCTTGCCAAATTTCACTGGGTACTCTTTGCCATCTTCCAAGATTATTCTTGTCTCGACATCACCCTCTGGGCTTGGCTTGAGCGAAGATCCCTTCGGAGGGTTCAAGGCCTCCGGTACTTCTTCGGCGCTTTCCGCCACATTATGCACTTGTCGGGGGTCCAATGGCTGCCCATGGCCATACTCTGTCCTCCTGGCTACAGCCTGGTCTCCTGAAATAGTAAGCACTCCACCTTGCGTGGGCATTTTGAGACAAAGGTAATTGTGATGTGCTATAGCCCCGAACTGGTTCAACATCCCTCGACCGAAGATAGCATTGTAAGCGTAAGGGGCATCAACCACATCGAAGATCACCTCTTCTACTCGGGCCAAAGGCCCCTCTCCGAAGGCAACCTCGAGGCCTATTTGGCCGAGGGCATCGAGAGGCGGTCCTGAGAACCCTTGAAGTGGCCGTGCTGCTGGAAGCAGATGCTTCCGAGGTATGCACATCTGGTCGAAGGCCTGGGCGAAGAGTATGTCTGCGGAGCTCCCACCATCTACTAGGATCCTTCGAACGTCTGCTCCTGCTATATCGGCAGAGATGACTAATGGATCAGCATGGGGGAACTTCACCCCCGCCACATCGCTGGCTGTGAATGAGATGGGCACACGGGACCATTCTGACATCCCTTCGGCGGAACTCGAAGTCCCAATGTGCCCGACCTCGCGGACGTACTTGCGGCGCTGTCTCTTGGACATGCTTCCGAGGGTCACCCCTCCGGAGATGGGCAGGACCACTCTCTTGCCGCGGTCTTGCGGGTCTTCTTGCTTTGGTGGTGGCATAATACTGGCCACCGATATCCGCATGGGGGCTTCGAGGGCACCGGCTCGGGCCATAGTTTGAACAGGCTCCGAGCGTGCCGATGGTGGGGCCCGATCCGAAGTACCCCGCCCGGTATTTCGCTGAAGGTAGTCGCCCCGAAGGGCCAGTACTGCCTTGCAATCCTTTGTGTCATGGCTTCTATTGTCGCCATGCACACAACAGAAAAAACTCTGGCGCCTGCCAGGCATCCTTTCTTGAGGCTTTGGTGGCCCAGCCTTGAAATTTTTCACCTGCTGGAAATTGGCAGGTGCCTTCGAGGCTGAAGGTGCAATGTTTAGCACCTCCGAGCAGAAATGCTTCTTCCCTCGCTTGTACTCGTTGAAGCAGTTGTCTTGTGGAAGTTGTAGTGTAGCGGAGGCTTCAGGCTCCCTTTTGACTTCTCGGAGGGTGGGCAATGGTGCTTCAGCTCGCCGAAGACATCCTTCCTCTGCCTTGGCATACTGTTCGAAGTATGCCATGAGTTGTGCCACAGACGTCACCGGCTTCCGATGGAGCTTGCTGAGGAGGTCGGGGTTCAGCACCCCTTCGCGGGCAGCATCAACTACTGAGGAGGTAGACAGGCCCTTGATCTGTGACTTGGTGTGGGCGAAGCGCGTGAAGTACTCCCGGAGGGTTTCTCCCACTCGCTGCTTTACCTGAAACAAACTTCCTGTGGACATTGGGGCCACGAAGGTACCTTGGAAGTTGCTCACAAATTTCTTTTTTAGCTGCTCCCATGAACTGATCGATCCTGGCTTTAGGGACCAGAACCAGCGGAGTGCCACGCCTTCGAGAGCGAGGGGGAAGCATTTTGCCATGGTGCTTCGCACCCCTCCGCTTGCTTCTATTGCCAGGGCGTAAGAGCGGGCGAACTCTCCGGGGTCCGACCCCCCGGAGTACTTGTGCAGCTTCGAGGCCTTGAATCTGGGGTCGAAAGGCACTCTCTGCAGATCAGGGTGTAACGGAGATTCGTTATCGAAGGATGCATTCTCGGCTTCCTCCGGGACTTGGATAACTTCTGGGGGATTGCGGGTTCCGTCGTCTTGAGGGCCCCCTGGAGTTTCGGTGGAGGCTTGAGTGCGGAGGCGATCGGCGGCCTCTTGCCTCCACCTGGATACCTCCTCCTGAAGCCTGGCTAGCTGCGTAGCCTCTGTTTCGGGAGGGCCTTCGTCTTCGTCGGAGGGTACTTCTGGATCCCGGCTAGCCGCGTAGTCGGTCTGAAGCACCGTAGGAGGAGGCAGAGGGCCCCGGGGCACTCGACGCCCAGTGGTCTCGGTAGGAATCGCCGGATTAGCTGAGGGTCTGGCTCCATTGGTCCGCGGGGACCTTCGAAGAGGACCCGAAGCCTAGCTACGCTTCGGAGGCATAGCTAGCCGTGAAGATGTCTTGGAGATGGAGGACTTCGCACGACTCGAGGGGTCGAAAGAAGGCCCTCGAGCTGCACTAGGAAGCCTTAACTGAAGGGTGCACAGAGTCTTGGGACTCTGAGGCTCCCTCCGTAAGTGCTCTTCGGAGTGCAGTCAGTAGTAGAGAACAAGCTTTTAGAACTTGGTTCCCCACGGACGGCGCCAACTGTTGGCGCAAATGTTACGCCAACAGGTTCTCGGTAATCAAGAACGGACAAACAGGAAATTTGTGTTTTAGGACTAGCTCGAGCCTCCGAAATGGATAATAGCTCAAGTGGTCCGAATGATTGTAGATGAACAACTTGTTCTGGATCCCCCTTTACAAGGTATAATGGGGGGTATTTATAGGGGAAAAACCATAAGGAAAAGGCCTATTTGCCTCTAGATTACAACCGCCATAGTGGAAACGATTCATTATTATACACAGGGTTATACATGGTAAAGTACTGCAAGGTAGATGGATAAACAAGACATCCAATAAATCATATCCTTCGGCTTCGAAGTCTCCATCCTCCCTTCGGAGAGTTCTCCAGGGCTTTGCACCGTGGTGCTCTCCGATCTTGACGACGCATACTTCGAACAACAGCTTGCCAACATCGGGGCCATTATCAGCCTTCGGAAGGTTTACGCCTTAAGCCTGGAAAGTGGAATAATTTCCCCCAACAACAGTATTTTTATTTAGATTATTTTTAATAACATTTTAATTAGGACTCCGGTCATTTTTAAGCTAGACAACTTTAATTCCTGTAATTTTCTTTGCAAATATTATTTGTCTCGTTAAGTTCATTTGGGTGTTGGGTTTAAAATATAGTTTAGACGGAAATTTTTAGGGGCCCATTCACCCCCCTCTGGTCGCTACTTTCGGTCCTACAAGTGGTATGAGAGCAAGGTTAAGGTTTTCTAATATCTTAACCGATTCTAAACCTAGGTAGTGACCATGACGTCTTCTGGTAAAATCCCGTCCCTAGAAGCTTTTGGCTACACTTATTGGAAGACTCGCATGTGAGCATACCTTATGAGCTAGAGCTCGGACATTTGGGAGATTTGTGTTCATCCTACTTTCACCATAAGGACTATTGCTGTGGATACTGATGCAGATGTAGTTACACAGCATCAAAATAATAGTAAAGCAGTGAACATTTTATTTTCTGGTCTAGGTCCTAGTGAGTTTGAGCGTGTTAGCCATCTCACCACTGCTCGAGAGATCTGGGCTACCCTCCAGGCACAACATGAGGGGACAGCTCATGTTAAGGCTAGGCTATATCATACCTACCGGCGTGAGTATGAAAATTTCTCACAGAAGTAGGGTGAGACTGTTGAGGCTTTGTTTGGTCATTTTCAATCGATCATTAACAAGCTTCGCGTTAACAAGGCCAAGCGTGATGTGGTCTCGGATCATGAACAGGTGCTTAAGGTACTTCATACCTTGGACACTGAGATCTGGGACATCAAGGTTTCTTCTATTGTTGAGAGCGTGTCCTATGATACCCTGATTGATTTTGGCTCCAAGACTCTGGTACTTGCGACACCGTCTGCTGATCCTAATGCCATGAGTTGTACTTCCTTTTCCTTGATGTCTATCTCCGAGGAACAACTTTATACTCTAGGAGATGATGAGTTGTGCTTGTTTAACAACCAGATGCGACGTGTCTATGATAAGTGAATGTTTAAGAGACACGGCACAAAATACGGATGCTTTGAGTGTGGTGACCCAAGTCATTTCATCGCCGACTGCCCCAAGCAGAAGAATTACAAGAAGGGCATCAGCAGCAACTCCTACAACTCCGGCAAGTATGACAACTCCACAAAGGGCAAGCCCAAGACAAGATTTTTTCGAAAAGCTCTAAAGGATTACAGGCGTGAGAATAAGAAGCGATACAAGACCTTCTTCACCGAGATGGAGAAAATATACTCCAAGAGATCCACGTCTTCCTCCTCGTCTTCAAGTTCAAGTGATGAATAGATCATGATCAGGAAGGGTAAGGACAGGGACAATCTAGCAGGCCTCTGTTTCATGGGCTTCGGGGACAAGCCGAAGAGTTTCTCACGTCACAGCCGAAGACCCCACAAGAGCTTCTGCTCAATGGCTCTTGGGGAGAAGAAAGAGAAGGACTCCTCCGACGACTCCGACGATGACGATGATGAGAAGGCATCTTCCTATGAACAAGAAGTTGTTAATTTATTAGAACAGAACCGTCAGGAGCTGAAGTATTGGGAGAAACTGCTTAGAGGGTCTAAGAAGAGGATAGATGAGCTTGAGAGTGAGCTTGCCATGGCGAATGGTAAGATTGAGAGTCTGTGTTCTTCCCCTTGCTTGGGTGATAGTGATGAGTGCCCTAACTGTGAGGTGTTGCTGTGTGACCTGACGACTCTTAAGTCCAGGTGCATAGAGAGAGTAGATGAGAGAGACGCCTTGGACACTGAGCTTGAGAGTGCTCAGCAGGAGCTAAAAGATACTCATGCCACTGCCGTCACACCTTGTGTAGACTGCCCATCCCATTTAGCTAGTATAGCTCAGCTGAGAGCCAAGAGTGATGAGCAGTTGAACGAGTTAGCTGGAGTGAGAGCTGAGTTAGAGCAGACTAAGCTAGAGCTTGAGACCTTGATAGTTCCACCCACTGTTTGTGAGAACTGTTTGTCTGTGAGAATGGAGTTGATCAAGCTAAAAGTAGATAAGTCTGTCGATATTGATAGAGAGTGTGAGATCTGCTTGTCTCAGGTGGAGGTGTTAGCTTCTTTTAGAGAGGAGCTAGCTGATGTTCAGAACGAGAACTTTTACCTTCGTCAGATCCTGAGTTGGATTAGTGCCAGAGGGCCACAGCTCGGCATGATGATCCAGCATTTCAAGAGACCGAATGGGTTTGGGGTAGGTTACACCTATACCAAGGTTGATTTTGAGAGTGCTATTAGCCGAGCAGTGGAGTGGAGTAAGATGACTCCTGAACAGAGATATCCCAAGACTCACTCCACTGATTCCTTTAAGGATAGTCAGCCCAAGGCTGGAGTGTTCCAAGAACAACCTAAAGCTCCACCTAAGAAGCAAATCTGGGTCCCAAAGCCTAAAACTCTCCACACTTCTCTTGACTCTTTACCTGGACCCTCTCACACCAAATATGATACACCAAACACCACCAAGCCTAAGATTCCCAAGCCTCAACCACATCCTAAGAAGCCTACCTATCACTATGAGTTTTGTCAGAGAGACGGGCATCTTGAGGAGTTTTGCTTCAGGAGGAAGCGGGTTGGGCGAGAAGAGAGAGCTCGAAGTGGGGAGGAGCAGTTCTACCAGCAGGAATGTACACAGAGAGTTCCTTGACGTAGAGAGAGGTTAGAGGCCAGGCCACGTTGTTTAGGTGGTGGTACAGGAGACGATTTTTATGATCGTGCTCCGGAGGGTGATTTTCATTCCGGCAGAGTTCCAGATCATTATGGATACGACTTTGGACCTCGTGGCCATGATTTTAGGAAGAACAGAGGACCACGCTTTGATCCGCGTTTTGGTCCAGACTCGTATGGTTCCTTCTGCTTTCCTACATACGAGCAGATGGCTCGACACTGGTTTAGCACTTTTGCTAAACCTGGCATTGGACCATTTGCTCCCACTCATGATTATTGATCTTGATTTGGGAGTTGTGTATCCTTTTTTGGATACTTTGAGTCAGTTTTTCTTTTCTTCTTTATTTTTATTGAGTCTTTTTGTGTGCGTTCATATCATGCATAATCATCAATCACAGTTTGAGTTTGCTTCTGTTATATGATTAATCTGCTTTACTTTCTCTAGCTAGTATATGCTTTTGATTACTTGTCGATGATCATGTTCTAGTTCAGTTCACATGATATATCTGATATTTGTCATATGCATGACTTTTATGCTTTAAAATTGAAAAATAATCACCATTGCTTCTGGTAACTAGCATGTGTAGGTTGAATGCTTTCGCTATCTTTTACATGCCTTGTAGCTTGATCCTTACTTATATGCAGATATGCAACTTGGACATTTATGTGCTTTAAATATGAAAAATGTGTTATAAAAATGAATAAAAAATTCAGAAAATTTAAAAATTTATGCATTTTTATGATTATTGGAAAATATCCAGGTGGGTTTGCTTTGTCGCATTGCATTGTTCTGGACTGCTTACCATAGCACTTCGGTATGAACTAGGATGGTGTAATGTATGCCAAGACCAATGTCTTAAGCTTCTCATGGTCCAGTCCTGACCTAGGCTTGACTTGGTCGATTAGCATAAGGTTTGACATGCAAATAACCCCTAGCAGAAATGAAAATAAAAAGAAAAAGAAAAAGTCTGAAAAATTTAAAAAGATGACAAGTTTGCTGAAGCACTTTGATTTGGACAATGCTTATCTTGGTAGATATCAGTTAGCTGTTGCATATCATGCTTTACCCATACTTGTCAACTAGAAAATGTGGTGATGCTTATGATTGCAAAAATCGAAAAATGTGTGCTAATGGCTCCCTTTAGATATCATCTATTGCACTGATCATGTCATGTATCTTAGACAATATATCTGTTGATATACCTGTTAGAAGTTGTAATTGTAGTTAATCATATCTAAGAAGCATGCTTTTCACTCCACCTGCACTCCATCTGCATTCATGGCATATTTTGAGGGGGGCTGCATTTCAGGGGGAGTCTGTGTCTATGTCTCTTTAGAGTGCATTTAGTCTCACTTGATGAGTCCAATTGTCAACAAGGGGGAGAAATTTTGGAGTACATTTTTTAGCTTTCTCTAGGATTTATTTCAGGGGGAGTTCCTTGTTGGTAATTTTAAAAAATTCTGAGATTTGCACTTGCTTTTGAGTATTTATTTTTGGTTAACCATAATGACCATTTTCTTGCTTCTGTTTTGGATTTTGGTCATTAGGCTTAAACTTTTGTTTTCTTTATTCTATTTTCTTTTGTCTTTGTTTTCCTGTTTCCACATGTTTTGTAGTTTCTGAAGATGAGCTGAAGAGGGTGTTGACAATGCACTCATCAAGGGGAGATTGAGAAACCATGTTGAAGAATATGGTTTTGATACTCCAGATGTGATGAGTGATTGTCAACGGAAGTCAAAGAAGAAGAGAAATGAAGACCTGTCGAGTATGAGGCGCGTGTGACTCAGGTACACGGGCAGCGAGCGACAGCCGGGCAGAGGAGCTGCAGAGTCGGGCTAGCCCAATCCAGGTACATGGCTAGGAGCGGCAGAGGATCCACCGGTCTGTTGACTGGGTTTGACTCAGGTACACGGGTGGCGAGCGATTGCCGGGCTGAGGAAATTGCGGGGTCGGGTCGACCCAATCCGGGTACCCGATGCGAAGACGGTGGATGATTTGTCAGTTTCGGTGCAAAACTGACAACCTATGATTATTTTGTTTTTAGGGTATTAATATTTAGTTTTTAAGTTTAGAATATTTTTAGTTGAGTCAGGTGATTTTTCTAAGAATATTTTAGTAATGTTTGGAATTTATTTTAGAGTCAGTATTAATTTACCCTAGGGGTAAATTAGTCTTTTCATGTATTAGGAGTCACCTATAAATAGGCCCCTACCCCCCCGGGGATAGATGACTGTTTTCTAGTAGATCAATCTACTACACTCCAATCTCTCTCGGGTTTTTCATCTTCCACCGAAAAATTTTCGCCTTTTTTTCACGAAGTTTTTCGCCGGCGATTCTCTTTCTCGGTTTTCGCGTGGGATCTCCAGTCGCACAGAAGCCACAGTGGCCCGAGAATCTTCTCATGCGCGGCGGCTTTGGCTCTGTTTTTTCGTTTCTCTGGCGTAGGTCTTGGCAGCTGCTTTCGGTGCTCCCAGGCATGGGGCCCGCCACACGCAAGCATGGCAGGAACACACAGCGGCCGCGAGAGTCCCGAGGCGCTAGGTTGTGGACTTGCTTGCGCACGGCTCGGTTCTTTTCAGCATTGAAAGTGGCACAGCACCTAACGCGGCATTCGAGTTTCATCCTCACGCGCGCGGGGCCCACGTCCAGGGCATTGCAGCCGAGCGGAACGTGTTGCTCGTCCTTCAACGCAAGCTCGCATGCGCACAGTCTTGCTGACATCTCATGATAGCTTCTGCGTGCGGTAGAGCCACGGAGTAGCAGGTTTGTTGCAGCGGTACGTTAGGATTTTTGATGCATCTTTCGGCGGAGATCTGTAGCAGCCAAGAACATCATCACGAAGCCAGGTGTGAGAAGCAGTAGACGGCTGCAGATTTTTAGGCCGGACCTTTTGCGCACAGGCGAGATGCGGGTTTGTTATTCATCTCCTGATTTTTAGTTAGAATAAATAAGTTAGTTATCTATTTTAAATTAATCTAGAAATAATAATTTCACAATTAATATTTTTATCTATTCAATTTTTTAGTCATCTCGTATTATTTAGTTAAGTGTCTTTATCTCGATCTTAAATAAAATATTATATCATTAGTATTCGCAGTAAAATTTTTATTCTAGTTTTTACCTACAATATTTTCGGTTTAATTCTGAATTAATTTTTTAGTGATTCATGTTCTATTAATTTGATTAGTATTTTATTTCTAGACTGAAATATAAATATTTTGTAATATTTTTAGGTGTTTTTATTTACTGCAGTATTTTTATTTAGATTATTTTTAATAACATTTTAATTAGGACTTCGGTCATTTTTAAGCTAGACAACTTTAATTCCTGTAATTTGCTTTGCAAATATTATTTGTCTGAAGTTCATTTGGGTGTTGGGTTTAAAATATAGTTTAGCAAGAAATTTTTAGGCGCCCATTGACCCTCCTCTGGTCGCTACTTTCGGTCCTACACTTAGTGCACCTTGACCCGAGGACCGACCTTGACTCAACCCAACCTCCGTGACCGAGCTCCCTGCTCACTTGGCATTATTTCCCTGCTTGACCCAGGTTCACCTACTACAAACCATCCCGTCGCCTCTGAAGTCACCTGCACACCACCGACAAGCAGACAAGAGTGTCCTGTACCCCAGAGACCTCTCCGGGTAAACAACCTCTGGTACACACTCCGGTGTACCACCCAAAGTACCAAGCTCCTTAGTACAAACTTCTCATCGTATTCTACTGGACCCCTTCGACAGACATACTTCGCTACAACAGATGCAGCCAGAAAACACCGAACCCTTTGGTAAACCACCTCCGAACCCCTTCGGAGGGACCCCTTCGCCCATAAGGTAACTTGTCAATCACTCATCACAGACTGGAAACCAAGGCATATTTCAACTTGGTTTCTCAATCTCCCCTTGATGAGTGCATTGACAACTAGATTCAAGTTCAAGAAAAGTTGAAATTTTTCGGCGCACAAGTGGCCATAAAAACTCAGAAAAGAGCCAAATAATGTCACTTGATAAAATAATCTCTTCCCCCTGACTCATGAAAAACCATTTGGCAAAAACTCCCCAATCGGCATAAAAATTTTCTCCCCCTTTGAACTTCATCATTTGTTCTCCCCCTTTGGTAGGCAACAAGGCGCATTCTCTCCCCCTTTGTTAATGCAAGAATCAAGGAGCAAGAAAAGATGAAAGGCTTCGAAATGATGAAAAGTGTGAAGACATATAGTGCAATAATATGCTAAATCACAATGTCAGGCTCAGATGCTCAACTCAAGTTAACATATTCCAAATTCAATATTTGAGGCATGAACTTTTCAGATTGTTGAAAATAAAAGTATCACCACTAAGACTAGTCATATAGACAAGTGAAAGCAATAATTTCTAAAGCTAATCAATTCCTACACAGGAAAGCAAGTCCAATTTTATGGAGCATTTAGCAAACTTGATAAGCAAATGATTCAGACTTTGCAATTCTTTTTATATTGCTAGGGGTTATTTGCTTGTCCACCTTATACTTTCCAATCAAGCCAAGCCTAGGTCAAGAAAGACCATCAGAAGCTTAAGGAAGTGATTTTGGCAAACACTAAGTTATCCCAGTTCATACCAAGGTGCTATGGTAAGTAGTCTAGAATAAAAAAGTGCGATAAATAAACCCGCCTAGATCTTTTCATTTTTTAGCACAAAAATCATGGATATTTATCTTTGCATCCAAAGTAAAGGATTCTAGCTACCAGGCAGATAAAAGATAGCTAAAACAATTATGCATAACACATGGTTTACACAAGACTAAGCAGTGATCAAGTTTGGAATTTTGTAAATTAAATTCATGCTCATAAGGATAATAGATATATTAAACAGAGCTGAATGCATCATGATAATGACAATTATGCAAAGGCATATAAAATCTACTAAATGCATCAACAAATAATCATAAAGAAGCCAATGCATAACAATTTAAGCATGATCCCCCTCAAAAAATGTCATAAGGATGGCAAATACCAAGTTCCCCACTCAAATAAGCAAATCGAGACGCGTCAAGGGGTTTTGTAAAGATGTCGGCAAGCTGGTTCTAGGTATCAACATATTGAAGCTCAATATCACCTTTCTCATTGTGATCTTTGAGGAAGTGATATCTCACATCAATGTGTTTGGTTCTAGAGTGCTGAACCTGGTTGTTTGCAATGCAAATAGCGCTAGTGTTATCACAAAACAGTGGAACACTCTTATAATTTAACCCGAAATCCCGCAAAGTGGAAACCATCCACAAAATCTATGAGCAACAACTAGCTGTAGCAACATATTCGGCCTTAGACGTAGATTGTGCAACGCTAGCCTGTTTGCGGGAAGACCAGCAAACAAGAGAAGTACCCAGAAAATGACAAGTACCGGAGGTACTCTTCCTATCAATTCTACACCAAGCAAAATCCGCATATGAATAACCACGAAGACACGGAGAGGAAGATGTAGAATACCAAATGCCAAATTCAAGGGTATGCTTGAGATACCTGAGAATGCACTTTACCGCTTGGCGACGCGAAGCTCATGGCGAAGCCTGAAAACGAGCGCACGGACACACCGCGAAGTGTATGTATGGCCTCGTAGCAGTCAAGTAGAGGAGAGAGTTGATTATGCTTCGGAACTCCTTCTGATCTACGGCTTCTCCATCCTCGTCAGGATCGAATGCTACCGAAGTAGCCATTGGAGTGGCAAGGGCTTCGCATCAACCATGTCAAATTTCTTGAGCAAGTCCTTGGTGTACTTCATCTGGTGGACAAAGGTACCTTGTTTGCTTTGCTTTGATTTTCAAACCAAGGAAAAATGTGAGTTCACCCATCATGGACATCTCAAACTCCCTGCTCATAGCCTCTGCAAACTCGGCAACCAAAGCATGAGAAGAGCCACCAAAGAGGATATCATCAACATAAATTTGAACTAGGAGGAAATATCTGCCATGCTTGAAGGTGAAAAGGGTTTTATCTATGGATCCCATCAAATACCCTCCCTCAAGCAGAAAAAACTTAAGTCTATCATACCATGCCCGAGGGGCCTGCTTGAGTCCATAAAGAGCCTTATGAAGTTTAAGGACTATATGGGGTTATTTTGGGTTCTCAAAGCCAGAGGATGTTTTACATAAACATCTTTGCCTATGAAACCATTTAGAAAAACACTTTTAACATCCATTTGATAAAGTTTGAAACTATGGGATGCCTCAAATGCAAGTATAATTCTAATGGCCTCAAGACGTGCAATGGGTGCAAAAGTTTCAGCAAAATCAATCCCTTCAATTTCTGAAAAACTCTGAGCTACAAGTCTAGCTTTGTTTCTAACTACAGACCCATCCTCCCCTTGCTTGTTTTTGAAAATCCATTTTGTTCCAATAAAATAAACATTAGGAGGGGATCTACTAGAGTCCAGACTTTATTTCTCTCAAAAATTTCAAGTTCTTCATGCATGGCATTGATCCAACTAGAATCAGATAAAGCATTACTCACATCTAAGGGCTCAAAAGAAGCAACAAAAGCAGAATCAATAAAATGAGCATTTGAACATGTTACCCTTGGATCAAGTTCACTAATGATCTACTCGGGAGGATGCATCCTTTGGATTTGATGAGGAGTCTCGCGGAGGGATGCAGTCTCCCCCTCAACTTGTGCCGATGAGTGGTCGAAGATGACCGATGTTGAGGTAGTAGCTTCGGGGCCTCTCACTGAAGTTGTCAAAGCGAGTTCGGCTTCAGGGGTCGATGTCGAGGGTAGTAGGGGATCATCCTCGAAGTCTTCAGGATCTTCATCTTCAAAGATAGTTTGTTCCATATCGTGCTCACTTGTCTATTCAAAAGAAGATCTAACACAGGAGGTTGATTCATCAAAAGTCACATCACATGACTCGATGATACTGTTAGTTTCCAAATTGTAAACACGATAAAAATGACCATGGGTATTGTATCCCAAAAAGATCCCGCCAGAAGAACGCGACTCAAACTTGTCCAAATTTCCATGTTTTAGGATAAAACAATGAGGAGCCGTGTTGAAGATCATGGGCCTCATCGCTCCAGAAGTGATGAGTGATTGTCAACAGAAGTCAATAGAGAGACGTGAATAGGAGACAAGACATGTCGTGTCTTGGGTCGCGTGTGACTCAAGTAAATGGGCGGCGAGCGACTTCCGGGCAGAGGGGTCGTGGAGTCGGGCCGGCCCAATCCGGGTACATGGGCCAGGAATGATAGGGGATCCACTGGTCTGTTGACAGGGTTTAACCAAGGTAAACGAGCGACGAGGGATTGCCGAGATGAGGGAGCCATGGAATCGGGCGGCCCAATCCGGGTACTCGGTGTGAAGACAACGGACGATTTGTCGGTTTCAGTGTAAAACCGATGCAACTATCCAGACCACCCATCAGAGATCAGACGGTCTTGCAGTGAAGTCGTAGCTTCTACGAAAGCTCCACATCAGGATAAGTTACCTTTAGATAGGATTTTACTATTTTGCCTTTTAGGCTCACAGTCTGTGTTAGTCGAGTCTGTAAAATTCTAAGGGCATTTTGGTCTTTTCTATTTTATTTCAGCATCTGTAAAAACCCTAAAAGTATATTGAGATTTTCCTGATTTATTGGGCTGCCTATAAATAGGGCTCCAATCCCCACTAGAATTTCTTAACTCACCTAATAGAAAAATCAGAGTTCTGAGTTTTCACTTTCCCCAAATTTTTCCTGTTCATCTCTTCCGCCGCCATCCTATTAGCGCCGCCATCAATCTGTTGTTTGGGCGTGTTTTTTGTGCGGCCTCAAACTGGCCTACCGCTGCCTACTAAATTCTTGGCCATCACTGGTGTGCGAGTTTTTTGCTCCATTGTTTTTTATCGTCATCATTTGTTATCGGTTTTTTGTGCTGCCCTGTTTCCTGCATTGGTTCTTGGTTCGCGTGCTTGTGCTCAGAGCGCAGGCATCTGCCATTTATTTTCAGCACTAGTACGCTCCATTTTTAAGCTACATCCAACCATGCACTGTGCATGCTATACCACTGGCTTCCACTAAACCATCCACCGATTTACGTGCAAAGGCTTGATATATATTATGTTTCTAATTTAATCGTCGTTGCTGCACGGTTTCTGTTTTTGAGGCCACTATCTCATCAAGCTGCACATTGTACTACTCATATGTGAGGCTACAGAGTGCAGTTTCATTTTTGTTGTTTATGCACCTGCATTGCTGTAGTCCTTTTGGCTGAAATTCCCGAAGTGTTGCCTGGCCATCATGTTTTCACAGAGATATTTTTCTTTGGTTCTTCTATAAAAACTTTGTGCTCTGTGCTCAAGATGCGTTCTGAAGGTCTACTGCAACCTAGCACCTGCACCTATACACAAGGGCAGCACGTCAAAGTTTTGTCGGGTTGCACGTCTTCTCTGCTTCTCTCTGGTCTGTATCAAGTCTTCAACCTCGTCAACTTGAAGGAGTTGCAGGCGTGTGTGGAAGCTACAGGCGCAAGGCAGAAGCACCACGCTGCTCACAATGCGTGAAGCTGCAAGAAGAGTACTTTTTACCTAGTACAAGATGTTCAGCACATCCTCATCAACTTGAAGGTTTAATCCATCATTCTTTTACTACTTGAAAGCATTTCGTTCTCATTGTTTTAATTAAGAAAATTAATATGCATGTCAAGTGATTTCTGAGTTTCGGATGTACTCTATTTTTTTATTAAATGTTTTGATTAAATGCCCTTCCACCTTGGATGTCACGCCTATTGCTAGGAGCCCAGAGCACATTCCAGAGAAGCACATATTCCTTGATTAAAGAACACTAATTAACTTTCTAGCTATTTGTGCATTTACGGTTCTTATCATTAAATGATTAATTTATTTGCTTCAGATCTTTTACTTTAGATTACACATAATATTTTGGAATAGATTAATTAACTGCTAGCACATTTTATTTACTGCATTTATTTAGTCTAGTTTAAATGCATTGAATATTGTGCTTACACATATTTATGAACTACCTGTAATGTCTGGAATGTTCCGCACATGCTTGATGAATTGTCTGTGATTTGATGGGATTTTTGTCGAGGTGATATTTACATTGTGAGCAATCTAAATTTGCCTTTAAGCACTTTGGTGGTGTCTATTCGATTAGGACATCGATCATTTTTAGGCTAGATTATTATCATTATTTGAGATCTGTTTATTTCCGCTGGTTTTCTTTTGAGGTGTGTTGGGTGTTAGGAGAAGGTCATTGATTCGAAAGAATATTTTTAAGGCGCCCATTCACCCCTCCCCCCTCTGGTCACTATTCTCGGTCCTACAAACAACGACAACCAAATACTCGAAGATGAGTAACTTTGGGTTGTCTCCCAAAACAGAGCTCATACGAAGTCAAGTTCAAGATTGAGTGCAAGAAAATTTGGTTTGAGATGTAACAAGTGGTGTTCATGGCCCCAGCCCAAAACTTTCTATGAGTCCTATGCTCATCGAGCATCGTCCTAGCCATCTCAACCAAAGTGAGGTTCTTTCTCTCAACAACACCATTTTGTTGAGGAACCCACAAGCAAAGAATTGATATTCTATGACATGCTCCATGCAAAAGTCAACAAAGAGATTATTCTTGAACTCGGTGCCATTATCACTTCGAATGAACTTCAATGCACCAGGGAGTTCAGTGAAAAGTCTCAAAGCTAAGCTCCGACAGTGTGAAAACACTTCATCCTTGCTAGCTAATAAGAAGACCCAAGAGTAGCGAGAGAAATCATCGACAATGACAAGTACGTACCACTTGCCACCTAAAGAACTAACCCGAGAAGGACCTACAATGTCCATATGGAGAAGTTCTCTGGGTTGTTCTGTCATGACCATAGAGATAGGTGAATGCGAAGCAGCTATCATTTTCCCATGTCGACAAGGAGCGCAAACAAAATTGTTCTCAAATTTGAGTTTGGGCAATCCTTGAATCAGACCTAGGGCACTCTAACGAGCTAGCAACTCAGAGCTCATATGCCCTAGTCTCCTATGCCACTTCTAGAGCTCAGAAGTAGAATGTGCAACTAAGCAATGAGAAGAACCAGATGACTCAAAAAATCAACTCCAAAAACTCTCCCAACTCTAAAGATCTTACAAACCAAAACGCCATCAGAATTGAGTACTTGCGAAGTATCACGATGAAAACGCACTTCGAAACCCTCATCAAGAAACTGAGATCCAGAAAGCAAATTGTATCCCAAATTTTCAACCAAAGCAACATCTTTGAGAGTGAAATTCAAATTAATTCTTACCACACCTTTACCTTTCACTCTACTCCTTCGATTACTGTCGAAGGTGATTTGCTCCTTTTGCTTGGTTGTGGTGAGGCTGGAGAACTATGCTGCGTTCCCAGTCATCTGACATGAACAATCGAATTCCATGATCCACGTGCTCTCCAAGCCTCTGTCTAGTGCCTACACAAAATGAGAAAACCTCGATCGCTGAGTGCTGGGGTGAGTGAAAATATGATGAGGCATCTAGCACTAAGAGATACGAGCAGTAGGCAAAGTAAAAGTAAACTATCTACGCATAGGTAAAGTAGAGTGATGCAAAGTGTGAGGTCTACCTACATGATGCAATCTAGACACACTATGAGGTATCCCAACCTATCAAGGTACAAAGCCCCCTACACGTGGTCTAACACCATATGAGATATTGTGTACACCACGAGGGACATAACCTCTCCAGGAAGCACGGTGAGCCTCAAAACCAAGACGTGAGTAAAAGTCAGGCTCATGCATACCTAGAGAGGGGTAATGCATGTCTTGAAAACTCAACGCCAGTGAACGTCGCTCATCCTTGTTGCAACGAAAGTAAAACCCAACAAAATGACCCTCCCGCTGACAGTAAGAACAATGAAACACTCTCGTAGGGGCACTTGCTGGGTCATATGAGAAATTCTCACAAGCTCCTTGGCTTTCTGCTGAGGGTTTTTCTTGGGTGGAGGAGGTGGAATTTTCTTGAGAGGCTAGGTAGGTTTCTTGGCTTTCTATGGAGTGTCTAACTGGGCTCTCTCTTTATCTAATGTAGTGGGTGAGGTAAATACAATTTTGTTCTCACTGTCTGGAGGAATTCTCTCAAAGCCCAATCCTAGAGCTAACCCTGCCCTGTCTGCACATATCTTGGTCTTGGCCAAGAGGAAATTCATCCTACCCTTTCCCTCAGTGCATTTGTTCACCACAGAAAGAAGGTATTCATTTTCAGTCATGAGCTTTTCAACTTGCCCTCTAGCAAAACTGAGTTGGTCCTTAAGGGTGATGCAGTTGGGACAAGCAGGCTTCACATCCTTAGAACACTCAGCACTCTCCAATCTAGCCTCTAACTCCTTAATATGCTTGTGTGCAGTATCAAGCTCATCAATAGTTTGAGCATGCACAAAACACAACTGAGCAAGATCACCCATGACAACAGTGCAAGATTCACATGCAGCATCATCAATTTTAGACTTAAGCATGACATAATCAGTTGAAACAGATTCTAGCCTAAGTCTAAGGTCTTTTCTATCTCTAACAGCCTGAACAAGTAATATATCCTGACCAAGAACTACTTCATTCAGTTCATCTACTTTAATGGAAAGTTGGTCATAGGATAGTGGTACCTCGGATGACTCAAGCTCATCGCTGATGTGAGTGTTGTCGGCCATGAAGCAGAGGCCGGTGAAATCTCCTGCCTTCTTCTCCTTCTTTTCCTCCTTCCTTGGAGTGGCCTTGATGTGAGAAGTGTCACCACATTCAAAACACCCACTAAAGTCACTTCTCCGCTGATCCCGTTTCTCATTGTGAAAACGAGTGAATCTCCTGGCAATGAGAGAAAGCTCTTCATCATCCAAGGTAACTGGTACTAGGCTTCGCACTTAGGAGTGTTGTAATAGAGACACAAAAATGACTGCAATGAGAAATTAGGCTCTAGGAAGAAAACAGGCTTCGAGCCAAACTTCACAGGGTGCTTCACTAGTAATCAGTGAGGTCTAGCCTCCGATTTACACAGAACGAATCAGACACCAAACTCACAAAACTCTCATGTATGGGGACACAGCACATTGTATGAAATAACACAGAGAAAGAACTCTGATTCACTACAAATGAAATGAAGGGCAGACAACTCAACTCATACAATGCAAAGAAAACAGATACAAGTTTATGCAACGTGAATCGATGTGAAACTGAATGTTCATTGCATAAACAGGGAACACAAAAGAATCACAGAACTGAGTACATGAGAATGGTGGCTGGCTCTAGAAGCTCAGGAGAGATTTATCAAAGTGTTACCTAGACCTAGCCTGCATCACTGTTTATAGTCACAACTCAGTCATGCGAATAGACTACTTTACCCCTAGGGTTTACAGTGATTTTTTCTCTGGTAGACACGAGGGTACAGATGGTAGTCTACTTTATTGGAAGATCCTTTTGTTAGCTTCGCAGGGCAGACAATATTGGCTTTTGCAGAGTAGACATGATCAGTTTTTGCAAAGTGGAATCTTCTGGAGCCCCCTTCACACACGAAGTGTGTAGAGGCTTCGGTGACAAACTTCGAACCTAAAGGCCTTCGCTTCACCGAAATAAGTCTTCGATACAATGATGGTTTTGAGCCAAAGCCATCAAATCCCTTGAGCCTTTGCACCATCACCTCTGGAGTGGACTATCACGGCTTCGCAACTACGCCCAGCTCAAACTCCGTCCGTCCATGTACTGAAGCCATGCATGGCGGAAGTACTTCGTCATCCACACTCCAAAGTCCCACCTTCGAAGTATCTTCACCACCTTCTGAAGTCCCTCCTTTGTCCAAGGCCTCCGCACGAAGCACTTCCATAAGCACTCCTTCGCAGTGTTTCCGCCCAGAGCACACTCACGAAGAGCCTTACCCGGACCATGCTTTCGTGGCACCTCGACTTTTGAGACCTTCATTAAGTGTCATTCCAAGTGTCTCCGTCCGGAGCACACTTGAGAGCCTTGCCTCATTCTTGAGGACTTCGTCCGCTAACCTTTGAAGTCACTCCTTCAGAGTCACCCTTTGAAGTGTCTCGCCTCCGAGGACTTTGCCTCGTGGTACCTTTAGCCAGAGCCACCATCCGCACTTTCTGCCTTTGCCTGGTGCACCTTGACCCGAGGACTGACCTCGACTCCACGCAGCCTCCGTGACTGAGCTCCCCGCTCGCCTAGCATCAAGCTCCCTAGTTGACCTAGGTTCACCTACTACGAACTATCCCATCACCTCCGAAGTCACCTGCACACCACCGACAAGCCGACCAGCGTGTCCAATACCCTAGAGACCTCTCCGGGTAAACAACCTCCGGTACACACTCCGGAGTACCGCCCAAAGTACCAAGCTCCTTGGTACAGACTTCTCATCATATTCTACCGGACCCCTCCAACAGACATACTCCACTGTAATAGCTGCAGCCAGCAAACACCAAACCCTTCGGTAAACCACATCCAAACCCCTTCGGAGGGACCCCTTCACCCAGAAGGTAACTTGTCAATCAATCATCACAGACTTGAAACCAAGGCACATTTCAACTTGGTTTCTCATAGATATTGTGATTTGGACGATGTTGGTATAAGATTTACCGGATCGACACAATTTATTAAAAAAGTTATCTCATTACCAATAGTGTGATTTTACCCTAGCCCCATCGATCATAGACTGTGGAGGCTACCTATGGTGTAGAAAAAATAGTACCAAGGGGAGCATTGCACCTTAGCCCTTAGCCTTTATATTGCGAAGCCCCTAGCCTCTTGCCTGCGAAGCCCGTGGTCAGGATGTCGAAGCCCTAGGCAGCGAAGGCCACAGCGAAGCGCTATGGTGCATTCGACCTCTGCCCTCCATCGGAGAAGTTGGTGTAGACTTTGGAGCTAGGGAAGACGAAGTATACTCTGGAGTCTATCCGTGAAGTTTGTGCGGGAAGGGTTTCGAAGAAGGTGGACCTCCACGTGTCGAAGACCGACACAACACCTACTTCGCATGATGATGAAGTCGTGGTCTGCAAAGCGGGGCTCGGGTTCTCGGCTGAAGACTTGCTTAGCAAAGTGATGTAGATGTACCACTTGGAGCTCCCTCATCTATATCCAAATGTAGTAGCCTGGCTTGCAATTTTCAAGTGAGCAATGAGGGCCAAAGGATATGAGGGTCGAGTGGACGTCTTCACAACCCTTCATGATGCCAATTGCCAACCTAAGAAGCAGACTGGAGAAGATGGAGTGGTCAGGGAAGTGGCATTTGGCAGCGTCAACTTCCAACTCCACAAGGAGTACAATGATTCCTTTCCGGCGAAGGCTGTCAACGATCGTTGGTACTCGAGGTGGGATCAGAATTAGTTTTACATTGTTGTTGGCGTGGACTCTAGACTTCGCAGCACCAATGCCCTCATCGCTTATCGCTGTGACGCCAAAGTGGACACGGACTCCACCATTATCTCATCAAGGATCTAGTTGTTGCAAAAGGTGGCGTGGAGGATGAGCATGAGGGACCTCGTAGAGGAATTCATCACCCTACGTATCAGCCCCCTCAGATGACAATGGCCGAAGGATGTCTTTAGAGACTCCCAAGATGATGACTTGAATGAGATCTCTCTAGAGTTCATTGGTGAGTCTTCGAAATATTGTTATTGTACTATCTACACTTCGCTCAATTCTTTAATTTTTTGGGATCCGTTATCTTGTAGTCAAGCGGGAGATATTGATGCTAGAGATTGCAGTTATAGCGGTGGAGCGCATTTTGATGGCTCCATCTAAAGACGAGCGAAGCCGGTGCCTCACACTGGTTGGGACCTAAGAAAGGTGCCTCTCCATTTTATTCCTTCGCTTTTACATTTCATTCGTGACTTTTTTCTTTTATTTAGGTGTTGTCGGAGGAGTCTAGCACCAGCGGAGGGGTCCAGCAAGGATGGAGAGGAAGACGGATGGGCTGGTGCTGGCGAAGCATCTCGCCCAGCTCTTCTAGATGTTCTATGGGAGGTAACGGAGCAGAGCCCATCTTCAGAGGAGTCCACAAGCCTAGTGACTTTGTTAAGGCCCTTCATCCCACCTGGGGTGCATGCCAGTGAACTGTTGTCCCACTTCTTTCGAGGCATCAAGGGCCACGCCACTAGCAACTTGGTAGCGGAGATGGGACACTACAGCCACGCGGACCTCGCTGCGGCCATCGAAGAGGCTATCCTTCAGGTAAACGGAGCTTGTAAAGGGTTCGTCAGACCCTTAGCCATTTTCTTGCTTCTAACAATTTCTTTTGTTCTTGCTTCCTCAAGTCTTCGCACTGCTTTATGGTGCTGCCATTGCCATAGACCGTGAAGAGGGCCTCATGGTGGAGGGTATTGAAAACCTTCGCCGTCAGGCTTTGGAAGCTACCCGACGGCAACAACAAGCCAAAGTGGCTGCGGAGGCATCGAGGGCCAAAGAAGCCAAGTCCCGCAAGGTTGCGGCCGCAGCGTCTTTGGAGATTGAGGGACTTCGGCAAGACCTCTAGGCTTCGAAGGATGAGGCCCATGAGGTTGCGGTCGTAGCCTCTTTAGAGATTGAGGGCCTTCGGTGAGACCTCAAGGTTTCGAAAAATGAGGCCGCGAGATTTAAAGCAACGGCCTCTTTGGAGGTTGAGGGCCTTCGGCGAGACCTCCAGGCTTCAAAGGATGAGGCTGCGAGATTTAAAGCAACAACCTCTTTGGAGGTTGAGGGCCTTCGGCGAGACCTCTAGGCTTCGAAGGATGAGGCCATGAGATTTAAAGCGGATATCGATAAACTTTGTGCCCAGTACAAAGCAATAAATGCTGAAAAGGCCTAAGTTATCCATGGGATTGATGAGGCCACCTCCGTCCTAACTAGAATTATGTAGCGTGTGGAGACTCTGTGTCGGATCCCATCCTTTGGATCCCAAGATCCTACGTTACGCTGACTTGGGTTTTACCATACTGCCACTCGTGTTACGGAGGATGTTTTTGTCAGGTTTGCAAAGACTGTCAGAAGGGTTGCGTTCCAGGGAGTGCTTCAAATGCTCCACGAGGTGGGGTGCTAGGACCTCCAGGCAGCGACCTCCATCAAGTCGGTGACTTTTGGGGGACCCCGCTGTCTTCGTCGGCTCTTGAGGTCCTCGAGGCCTAGCGCCGACTTCAAGAGCCTTGGAAAGCCCAAGCATGCGAAGCGGCCCTCGAACTCCAGCAGTTTGACCGCACCCATCGCGCAAGGCCACGCACGCCTCTATCGGGATCAAACCCTCCTCCTCTGAAGGTTTAGATCCCTTAGGCTTCATTTGTAACCTTTAGTCGTATGCCTGTAAAGAAAATTTATCAGTTTATTTATGAAGAAATGCGAGGTTGTTTTGGACTTGCCTGGGCTCCTTCGAATATTGATGTTGATATCGAAGTCCTTGAAGATTCGGAGGCACTTCGTCAACACTAGGTAGTGCTTGAAGTGGCTATATCCGAAGGCCGCCCTCGGTTCAAAATACTGTGTGGTCCTAAGGGTGAAGTCATACCCGATGTGGTCCAGAATATAATATCCTTCGTAAAGGCCGAGCCCATTCGTAGCTCTTCGTCTTCGCCTAATTTATGCATTTTTGAAGAAGTTTATGAAGACGAAAGGGTCCACCCTTCGAGCGCATATGCTCCCCACGTCGAAGCCTTAGACTTCTCCGCTTTTGATATGGAGCAGCGTACGACTTGGACATGGACCAATTTGCAAGAGGAAAGGAGGGCTCTACGGGCTTTGAAGCATGGATGGCCCAGCTACATACGGGTCCGGCCACGGACAGTCCGGCTCTGGCGAGGGTTCGTCTAGCGTAGGGGGCCCTCACCGCAAGTCGAAGTAGGGGTCGACTGTTTCGGCATCGTGTGCCCGTTTTTACTTAGGTATTGATACTTCTTATTCGTAGTGTAATTTCCAAAGTATATATCGATGTACTTTGCTATTATATAAATGAAATTCATTTTTATTCGTACTTCGAATGCTCAAATCGAATGTACAACTATCAAAGCATAGCTCACAGGCATTGTTAACGGTTCCTCCTTGCACGTGACGGTTAGGGACTTCGGCAAGATCAAGTGTGTGCGATAATATGACGACAATGTTTTTTGTATAAGTGGAGGAGTGCGTACGGCTACGTAGCTTCGAAATCGCTATCATAGATGTCAAGGGGTGCAATAATATGGGCTAGATGATTCATGTCGGATTGGCCTATGAAGCCAAGAGATGCGAAGATGGGCTCCGATTGAGGATGGAAGCCTTGTTAGAAGCTTACACCAGAAGTAGGCTTCGCACATCCATGCTAGGCGGAGCCCGGATTGCCTAAGAGGGATTACAGTCCTAATATATATAGTAACTTCATAATTAGCTCTTGACCACGATTGCTCTGATATCACGCCTTCACACTTGCCATACTCCCAAATCCCTTTCCCATCTCTTCCACGCTGCAATTTGGCAACCAATCAATTGGGAGCCCTCCTTCCATCTCTAGCAATCGCCTATAAATTCTATCGTCCCCATTCTCTATTTAACAATTCAAAAACTGGTCCTCACTTTAAGGATGAGCCCTACTCGCTCTGTCCTACTCCGCAGCTTTTAATTCCATTATATCCGATATTGTTCATCGCCAGCGACTGCCATCCATCCCTCCGTAGCTTATATTCATTGTATAAGGGACGAGGAACATATACTTCATAGAGAAGGTGGAAAGGTTTTTTTGGATAACACGTTGTTGATAGCAAAAAATGGAATTAATGGTCAAAATTGTCAAAAAGATCAAAATTGGTGATTTGGACCGAAAATATGCAATTCCTGGCATAGGCCGGTATGATCGGCCATATACCATCGGTTTGACTAGCCCCACATCAGTCTGACCGGCCCTATAAGGCCGGTCTGATCGAACCAGTCTAAGTCCGAACCACATTGATATGTATTCCCCAAACTCTTACTACAGATCAGGGTGCTTCATTTGTTTCTAAAGAAGTGCGTGATTTTGCTGAATCTTATGGTATAAAGTTGATAAACTATTCACCATACTATGCTCAGGCCAATGGTTAGGTCGAGTCTAGTAATAAAACTGTGATTAAACTTATTAAGAAGAAGATTGAAGAGTTTCATAGAAGATGGCATGAAGTGCTTTCTGAGGCGTTGTGGGCATGCGGAATAGAGAAGCACGGTGCTACCAAGGTAAGTCCATATGAGTTGGTGTATGGACAAGAAGCCGTTTTACCAGTAGAGGTGAATCTTGGCTCTTTAAGATTGCTTAAACAAGATGGCTTATCGATCGGTGATTATGAAATTCTCTTAAAAGACAATTTGAAAGAAGTGACCAATAAGAGATTATGGGCTTTAGAGGCTATAGAAAGAGACAAAAGAAGAGTGGCTGGAGCTTATAATAAGAAGGTGAAAGCAAAATCATTTCAGGTTGGTGACTTAGTTTGGAAGACGATTTTGCCTTTAGGCACTAAAACCCCAAAGTTTGGTAAATGGTCGCCTAGTTGGGAAGGTCCTTTCAAAGTTGTTGAAATCGCTCTAGGTAATGCATATTTGCTAGAATCTTTGCAAGGAGAGCGGTTTCGTAGAGCTTTGAATGGTAGATATTTGAAAAGGTACTTCCCAAGTGTGTGGCAAGATGCTTAAGGTGTCATAAGGCCGATATGAAGTATATCACCCTTAGCCCATTGAGCTTTTGGCTCACTAAGTTTACCAAAAAATGGCATTAATGGTCAAAATTGTTAAAAAGATCAAAATTGGTGATTTAGACCGAAAATATGCAACGCCTGGCACTGGACGGTCTGACCGACCATGTACCGTCGGTCTGACCGACCCACTTCGGTCTGACCGGCCCTATAAGGCCGGTCTGACCGAACTAGTCCGAACCACATTGATCTGTTTCAGGTTTTTTTGATCTCTAATTAAATCCTAACGACTTGGACGCGTAATTTATGCAATTAGAAGCCTAGGAACATCAAGGACCAACCCCTATATATATAGGGGCAATGCCGATTCAAATGGACTCTCACTGAAACCCTAATAGATCCAATCTACTATTCCCTTGGATCGTTCTTTTTTATCTACTGCTTTTCTTTGCCCTGGGATTAGCTATAACGTACATCTTTGTTGGTCTGCATTGTAAACCATCCGTCCATCATGTCGTAATCATGGTAATCCTTGTTGACTCACTTGTGCATCATCCGTTCAATCGACGTAATGGATTTTTATCTATTTCTACGGTTACTTTTGGGTAATTCGGTCCCTAGGCCGAATTGCTTCTGATTTTCTTTGTTTTGCATGGGACAAGGCCTTCATCTTCATCAGCAAAGTTCCCTGCACCAAGTCCTCTTCATTGGAGCCATCGCCGGTGAACCAGATAGGCTGCTGCCCTAGCCGTCGGTCTGACCGACGGTATAGTGACAGTCTGACCGGGCCGTGCTGGGCTTGTCACCTTGCGCACTGGCAATGTGAGGCGGTTGTCGCCCATCACTTTGGTCTGACCGACG
Source organism: Zizania palustris (assembly GCA_019279435.1). Classification (NCBI taxonomy): domain Eukaryota; kingdom Viridiplantae; phylum Streptophyta; class Magnoliopsida; order Poales; family Poaceae; genus Zizania; species Zizania palustris. The sequence continues at coordinate 27,624,679 of JAAALK010000286.1, forward strand.
TAGAGTGGTTGGTGTGATCGGACCATGCCAGGTTTGTCATCCCGCGTGCCAGCACCCGATGGTTCGACCGGTGAGACTTTGTCGATCTGTCCAGCCCTTCTAGGCTGGTCCAACCGCCCCTTACACCTCGGTTAAACCGGCCCTGACTTGGCCGGTTTAATCACTTTTTCCACACTTTGACCAATTGGATCGTATCTTTGGGTGCAGTTTATTGCCTAGCGACTCCACTCCCTTGTCACGGTCAAAGGTCGTCAGAACATAGCGTCAGTGTCGTGAGACGTTTAGGGCCACCCCTAGGCATCTACACACTTTTGGATCTCCGAATCAACATCAGTGTGTTTGGCGCTTGATCGACGGATTTATTGTCAACACACGTTCATTTCTATCCTGGTTAACCATGATGGTGACCCTAACGAGGTCTTAAATTACAAGGGAGATGATAAGCTCGGTAAAAGGGTGGACAACTATTTGCAAGCTTACATGGTAAACTAATGACGTGGTTCATATATGATAGTACAGTGATCAATGTATAATATAATGCTAACGGTATCTAGCAGTTATCAATTCAAAGAAATGTGAGATACATATACTTGACTTAGTTGGACAAGAAATAAAAGACCACAGAGACCACGAAACTACAATTAGTAATTATTCTTTTTATTTACTTACAATACAATTACGGTAAGATATTTGTTTTGTTGTTACATTATTGTTAATTAATATTGTGATGTTACATATATTAATTAAAACAGTTGAAAGGATTAGAAAGACAGATCAAGTTTGTAGCATAACATAAAGAGGTTAATCAAAACAAATGGCCAAACCACGACGTTGCATCATGGCCGGTTGTAGAGAAGATCACAGAGAGAATGCAAACAGATGGGTAAAGTTTAAGTGGCTTATAACACTCAAACTTGATTGAGTTTATTTGTATATATGTAGAATCTAAATAAGCATTTTGTAATTTAATTTGTATATATAGAGTATCAAGTGGTCTGCAGATGATAAACTATATGGAATATTGGACTAGATCTTGTTTATCTGACAATGTAACCCAGGTACGTCAAGAAAGATCGTCTTTCATGGTATGTATATATATACATGTATGTACGAATGTTTAATTATATCTTATACTATTATGCAATTTTAGATTTAATTTGCCCTCATCTTGTGGGAGTTGAAATTAAATAAAAATAAAGGACAACAAGAACCTGAATAGAAAATTGAAGATACAAAGGGTTCAACTGATGTTGAGATTATTGAAACTACATTTAAGGCACCTAAACTGTCATACACAGCAAATACAAATAAAGGACAAAAAGATCCTGAATAGAAAAATGAAGATACAAAGGGTCCAACTAAAGTTGATACTAAAGCTGATATTATTGAAACAATGTTTAAGGTACCTAAATGTAACGCCCGAAATTTAATAGTTCTGGAATTTATTAAATTTCCAAAGAAAAACAAAAAATACAAGATGTCCATCACATGACCATGTCTTACGACAATCAATGGTAGCTTGCATGCACCCTTTATTACACAAATAACCACGTCTTCTCGATGAATATCTTCTTCTAGTCTCGCGCCTTGACTGGGACAACTAATCCAGAACATCATCTTCGTAGTATGCAGCCTCTGAGGTTGTGTCAACAGGGGTGAGTACAAAACGTACTCAACAAGACACCGAAATGCAACATAATGCAGGGATAATAACAAAGGAAGGCATGTGGCTTAACTTTGTGGAAAGATACAATTTGTTATTAAGCATTTAATGTGAACATGTTAATTATGCAGAAAGTAAATCATGAGTACAAACGGTTAGCCATCATTTCCCCCAGCGTGGGATGATTGGCAGACGGCAGCCCTGATTGGCGCTAGCCCGTTGCACCCCAGTTGGGCACAATGCTCCCGGGCAGGCCGTTGGCAGACCCCTCTTAGTTGTTGGAACCCGAGTTCTGGTTGTCAGCCATTTTCTGAGGACAACAATATTTCCAAGTATAAGAAAAAGACTTTAGAAAGTTTTTCCCCAAAAATAATTCATAGATGATTTTATAAGGTGCAGTACTAAATTGTTCATTACATTGAAGCTCTTATTTTTATGCCATCTAGAGCACAAATCGTCGTAGATGGTACCACAATCAAGAAACAAAAATAAAGCAATCAACGAGAACTATCATCTGATGGAATCTACTCGTTGCCCGAGGCAGTCTCAGTGCTCTCGGAACCACGAGTATCCTGGGGGATGTTGGGCTCGGTGAAGTTCTCGATCAGTGGGTCGGGGATGATGGTGGGCCTAAAAGCAGTGGCGCTGGAGCTGGATGGTCTTGTGGGCTGCAACCAATTGGTCACTGCTTCCACGATGGTCGGGTCCACTGCTATTCCTCTGCAGATATAACATGGCCAAGAAATTTCACTTCGGACGACCAAAACTTGCACTTGTTGTACTTGGCATACAACTGTTGTTCCCTTAGCTTTCCCAAGGTCAGACGGAGATGGGCTTCATGTTCTTCCTTGGTCTTGGAATAGACGAGGATGTCGTCGATGAACACCACAATGAACTTGTCCAAGAATTACATGAATACATTGTTCATCATGTTCATGAAGAATGTGGGGGCATTCATGAGTCTGAAAGATATCATAGTATACTCGTATAATCCATAGCGGTACATGAATGCAGTCTTGGGGATGTCCTCCTCTCAGATTCTCAGCTGATGGTAACCTGACATGAGGTCGATCTTAGAGAACACCGAGGATCCTTTCAACTGGTCAAACAGGTCATCGATCCGAGGCAACGGGTACTTGTTCTTTATGGTCACCTCGTTCAAGGCTCTATAATCTACGCACATCCTCTTGGTATTGTCCTTTTTCATGGCAAAGATGACCGGTTCACCCTAAGGTAAGGTACTCGGTCGGATGTACCCCTTCTGTTCAAGCTCCTCAATATTGCTCTTCACTTCAGCTAGCTCATTTGCGGCCATACGGTATAGGCGCTTGGAGATGGGTGTGGTTCTAGGTACCACCTCAATTCTGAACTCGATGTCCCTCTTGGGTGGCATCCCTGGTAGATCCTCTAGGAAGACGTCTAGGTATTCCCAGGCCACAGGTAATTCTTCTAATGTCATCTGGTAAAGTGACACTCCTTTCAGGCCATGGGTAGCCATCTTAAAGGTGACAGACTCCTCCGAAACTTGTCACTATGATGGACTTGCTAGCGCAGTCTATCATTCCCTTGTGCTTCATTAACCAATCCATCCCTAGGATGAGGTCTAGTCCCTTGCAATCTATAAGGACTGGGTCGGCCCAAAACAACACCTCTTGGATTTCTATCCTTATCCTTGGGCTGAACAGACTAGCTAGGGTTTTCTAGCCGAGGGTGGTGATCATCATGGGTGTGGACAGAGGGAGTACTTATAGGTTATATATTTTCACAAAATCTTCGGATACAAAAAATGTGTTGGTCGAGAGTCAAATAATACTACCGCGGGTATGAAATTTGTTGTGAACATACCGAGAACGACTTCGGGGGCCCCCTGGGCTTCTTTAGTGTTGATGTGGTTGACTCAGGCGTGAACAGCCTAGTTGGGCACAACGCCTTGGGGTTGCTTGGGGTGAGGGCACTGGTTGGAGTAGTGCCCCTCCTTTCGGCAGTTAAAGCAGACGACCGGTTTGCCATTCTGGTCTCTCAGCATGGGGCCTTCGTGGCTGGTGCTGGTGGGGAGGTTGGAGCGGGTCGATTGTTACCAGCACTTGAGCCACTAGCAGTGTACGGTGGCCTGTAGATGGGTCGAGGATGGTAGGTGGGCTCTTGAGGTGGAAGGACGAAGCGGGGTCTCTGGATATTCCCTTGGTGATGCTTGAAGGCAGTCATCTTTCTCTTCTTGAGATCCAACTTGTTCTATTCGATCTCTTGAAGAATAGCCTTGTTTACCAACCGTTGGAAGTTGGCATAGTCCGTGGCACCGAGTTGTATGGAGATCTCATCCTTCAGTCCCCGGAGGAACTTGGCCTGACGAGTGGTATCCGTTCGAACTTCCTCTGGCAGGTATTGGGCCAGCCGGTTGAACTCATGGAGATACTCCATGACGGTCCGGTTTCCTTGTTGTAGGTCCCAGAACTCTTGTTGCTTCACAGCGATGACTCTGGTGGGGACGTGATCGGCTCAGAAGGCAATGGTGAATTCCGCCCACGATACCTCGTGATCCTCGAGTTGAGATTCACGATAGTTATCCCACCATTTTGCGGCGGGTCCCTGAAGTTGGTGAGCAGCAAACGCCACTCACTCTCGGTCCGAGCATGGGAGGAGGTCCAACTTCTTTCCAATGGTCTTGAGCCAATCGCCGGCTTCCATTGGGTTGGTTGTGCTTGAGAAGATGGGGGGCCTCACGCATAAGAACTCGGAGAGTTGAGGCACAGGGGCGGGTGCGGGGGCTTGCTGACGAGGGGCTGGCTCTACGTTCTACTGTTGTAGATGATCCAACTGAGCCTACTGCTGCTGCATCTATGTCAGGAGGGCGGTGATCAGCTGGTTCATGTTAGCCATCATTTCCGCCAGCGTGGGATGATTGGCAGACGCCAGCCCTGATTGGCGTTGGCCAGTTGCACCCCAGTTGGGCACAACGCTCATGGGCAGGCCGTTGGCAGACCCCTCTTCGTTGTTGGAACCCGAGTTCTAGTTGTCAGTCATTTTCTGAGAACAACAATATTTTCAAGTATAAGAAAAAGACTTTATAAATTTTTTCTCCAAAAATAATTCATAGATGATTTTATAAGGTGCAGTACTAAATTGTTCATTACATTGAAGATCTTATTTTTATGCCATCTACAGCACAAATCATCGTAGATGGTACCACAATCACAAAACAAACATAAAGCAATCAACGATAACTATCATCTGATGGAATCTACTCGTTGCCCGAGGCAGGCTCAGTGCTCTCGGAACTATGAGTATCCTGGGGGATGGTGGGCTCAGTGAAGTTCTCGATCAGTGGGTCGGGGACGATGGCGGGCCTCGGAGCAGCGGCGCTAGAGCTGGATGGTCCTGTAGGTGCTAGAGGCAGAGTGATCCTCTTAGGCTGAGGGGCGGGCTCCCGGATGGGCTTCTTCCGCCTCAGGATGAGGGGAAGCATCTCTACGATATCCTTCTGTAGTTGGATGTTCTTGCGCTACAGCTCGTCGTTTTGCTGAATCAAGCTCTTCGTCTCGTGACGAAGGAACTCAACCACCTCGTGGTTCTCCTCGGTGTTGAGCATGGCCTCGGTGTGGAGATCATCCATGGCCTGGAGGAGGCGAGTGTGTCTGGCCATGACCGGGTCGTGGTCGGAGAGGAAACCAACGCAGATGCTGCTGTGGGCGCCGGAGGTACGCATCAGCACAAGGCGGAAGGATGAGTCCTGCAGACAATCATCCTCAGCTCCGTGAGGGCCTGGAGGGCGGCGCGCTGGCAAGCGACGTCGAAGCTCATACCTCCCAGTGCCGCCATGAAGAAGGGTAGGTGCTCGTCGGATGCGTGGATTGTGACGGAAACATCACAAGGACCCACGAACTCCTCCATATACACCCCATGGAACTCTGGCTCAAAAGTGAAACCGAGGAAGGTCACCATCATCCGAAGCTCCTGGATGAATCCCTCGTGGTCTCAGCAGAAGTTGTGGATGTGGTGGACAGGCATTTACAAATAAAACAAGTTTAAAGAGTAAGGGAGAGGAAAAAATTATGAAGTAAGTTTTTTATGAAATAATTTTGCAAGGCTAAGTGTTAGGCTATTTCGTTTGGCTTCCTACAGTCAAGTCGGCTCTGATACCATCTTATGTGGCGCCCAGATTTAATAAAATCCAGACATTATTGAATTTCCTCAAAAAAATGATAAAAACAAGATTTCCATCATGCGACAATGTACATACGGTCAATCATCCGTGGTTCGCAGACCACATTATTACATAAGTATAAAATTTAAAAGAAACTATGAAAATAAAACTACATGATGAACATCTTTGCCAGTCTCGTGTTCTTGACTGGGTCGCTACTCCAGACCATCCTCCTCATAGTACGTAGTCTCTGAAGTGTTTTCCAATGGGTATGAGTACAGAAGTACTCAAGAAGCCACCGAGAATGCAATAATAATGTTGGGTAATAACAAGGGAATGATAAGAGTTTAAAGTGCGGAAAAGTACATTTTCAAGTTGCAGCATTAAATGTAGTCAAATTTAATTGTACAGGATAATAAACATGAACAATGCAACATCATCTAACTCGAGGAGTACATTTTCCCTCCTCGCTCAACAGTCCTCTCATGCCAAGTCATCATGCAACACTCATAAATATAAACTAACTGCAAGATGTCACACAACCCGCCCTTAACCGTGTGCTCGGCTTTTCGAAAAGATTTAAACTCTGATCAGAGGTGTACTTCTGTACCCACAAGGCACGCACTCATCCCCCACACCAAAGTGTAAAGAGATGACTCATACCACGAGAACTCATGCCAAAACCTTAGCATGAGTTGCTCCAATCCGATAACACCCGCTCTAGGTTTCGTCGGCGCACCAACGTACTAGACAACGTCGCACCCCCTTTTACGCCACGTCGGTACAAGCCACCCGCAGGTGCTACTTGACCCATCTCCAAGTGGTGCCTCGAGTTGGAACACCCCATACCTCAGTTAGGACTTACCCACTAGACTTGTGGTTAGTACGAAAGTGTATTGCAATGGATCCCATAGACCGGTCCTTATAGTGCCTCGGGTGTGCAGCTAACCAATGTCCTCGCTTGCACCCGGAACCCACCATGTTAACATACTAAACCATAACTCCAAGACCGATAGAATTCCAGGGGTGAGAGAATGACGGGGATCATATAAGAGAATCCAAATCTCTACGACTCGTTTTTATCCTATAGCAGTTGTGTCGATACATTGGACACTATCTAATAATAGTACTATTATGGTGACAAGGAGTTTTTGGGCTCAATAGCATGGCTTGGGTTTGCACTTCAAGGTCAGGGATCTAAACAAATATAATGTAAGGCTTTTAATTTGACTAATGCATTTATAACCTATGGGTTTTAGAGATATTTAAATAAAACTAGGTTCAATATGCTCAAAAATTATGTTTGGTGACTTTCCTTGTTCGGCAAAGGGTGATGGTGGAACTTCCGGGTTGTATTCCGGATCTTCGACGGTGTCGTAGTCTTCGCAGCACACAAAACAAAAACAACAATCAATTTAAACATACAAAGATAAACAATACAATCATTTCATTTAAATTGGCTAAAGTTGTAGAAAAAACAGAACAAAAACTTCCTAAAATATAAAAGAGGAATTTCGGAGTTAAAATGGGCTAAACTTGAATTTTTAAAGATTAAGACATTACTTTTGGTTTTATTTTTGGATAATAATCATTATAAACATGTCAAATAAATTGGTCCAGGATGTAGAGAATAAAATAGTGAATTTTCTAAAATTTAAATGGTAAAATTTGGAGTTAATTTGAAGAAGTTATGAATTTTTGAAGTTTAAATCAATTTCTGGAATTTAATTTAAACCCTAAACAGATGTCGGTCCACGGTGAGCCGAGTCCCCGAGAACCCGCGCACTATGCGCATGAGCCAGATCGTGGATCACCGTTGGATCGCGATCGGACGCACGAGGGCGAGGCGGGTATTTTAAATGAAAACAGACGACTGAGATTAAAACAACCGAATCAGTGAGGATCTACGGTCCAGATTTAATGAAGATCTAACGGCTGAGAGCGCGTGATACCATTTCGATCAAATGAGCAGTCCAGATCGAACCTGAGCGGGTTTTAATCTCGACCGTTAGGATCTGATCGAACGACGGAGATTGAATCCAACACGACACGGGTAATTACTCGTGCCGGTCATCTTCTCCAGCGATGGACGATAGGTGGCGATGAGCTAGCAGCGACGGCGATAGCTGGCGGTCCCAACTAAGTACAGAAATGGAAATGGGACAGTGAGGGGAACGTGATGGTACCGCTGTGGGGTCCTGAGGTCGTCGGGCGGTGGTCGGTAATGTGCGGGTGCGGCAGAGAGGTCTTGGGTTGATGGCGGGACCGCGCTCCGATGGGCTTTGACGACGACGGAGGGGTGTCCGGGGTCGGGGACGGGTTGGCGATCACAAAGTGCGGTCGTCGGTGGCGGAGGAGGGCTCCAACAATGGAGAGTGGTGGCTGGAGTCCGAGCATAGGCGTGACGCTAAAAAGTGGAATGCGGGCGTTTCGTTCGGGCGGGCACAATTTCAAACGAGGACCGAATGCGATGGTGGTCGGTGGTCTTTATAGGGGCGCAAGGCAGTAAAGATGGCAGTCGTATACATGAAAACCCGAGGAGCATTTTCCAAACTCCGACGAGCTCTTTCCATGCATGCGCACGACATTTCTGGGGCGATTACGCGTCGGTGTCAAGGGGGGAAATGGTCAGGGAATCACGGGGAGTTTAATGCCGGCGTCATTTCGTTGGAAGGGGGCCGACAATGGCGGGATCGTGGTGCTAGGGTTTCAGCCGGCACAATTTGGGGGCGGGGCGACACGGGGAAGACGAAGCTGAGAGTGGGGGCCCACTGTCAGCAGGTGCGTGCTGGCACGGGAGCGGCAATGGTTGGCGCTGACCAGTGGGGTCGCCTTGTCAATGAGCTAGTGAGGGCTAAGGAAATTGGCGTCGATGGGTGGGGCCAGGGGCCTGGGCACGTACGCGGATAGGGGGAGAGGACACTAACAGACGGGGCCCGCTTGTCAGTGAGGGTCACGGGGATAGAGTGGGCTGGGCCGGCCTGTGGAGGGAGAAAGGGGGGAAACGGCCCAACACTATTGAAATATATTTTCTGAATAAAAATAATTGCTGAAATTGGTTTAAAATTTATGGGCCACTTGCCAAGGTTATAAAATTTTGTAAAAATTCTCAAAAATAGGTCTTGCTCCTAAGATCATAACAAAATTTTCTTAGACCTTGGTTTGTATTATTCCCCTAGATTTTATTTTCTTTGGGCATTTTCAGCTTTATAGGAAATTCAAAAATAATTGCTTTTTCTAAAAAGTATAATTAAATTATATTTTTACCTTTGAAATTTTGGGCTGTTAGAGGTACAGTGGAAGAAGAGGTTGATGAAGCACGTCAAGCCTATCCTCGCTTTGTCCGAGTCATTCCTCGTTGATCCAATCGATGAAGAAGTCACCTTCCTCATGGTGACGACCACGAGTGTCGCTTATGGAGCAACGCCTCAACAGAGTCCACACATACAGGGATGGAGTTCCTCCCACAGCAGCGTGCTAGCACCACACGTGAGAGACGAGGATCCTTTATCTCAACGTTTGAGATCAAGAAAAGAAGGAGAGGACTCTTGGGCGACAGGTCTAATCTAGGTTTATTGCTTGCCCCAAGACGTCCTCCTCCTCTCCATTTATAGGGCTAAGAGCCCCTTGGTCGTGCTCATCCCGAAACCCTAAAAATCGTAACAAATCCAATTTGTTTTCCAACGTCGGAACTTCCAATCCTGGATCGGAACTTCCGACAGGGTATTTTAGGTCTCCTGATACAGTACGACACGCAACAGATCCAATCTGTTATCGCCCACCTCAAAACTTCCGATACCATATCGGAACTTCCGATCAGTACAAAAATTCCCCGATTTCGAATCAAAACTTATGGCTCATCAGAACTTCTGATACCATATCGGAACTTCCGAAGCAACATTTGCTCTCTGTATCGAGACCAGAAAATAACCGGAACTTCCGATACTCCCTATCGGAACTTCCGATTCTTGGAATTTTCTTGGGCATAACCTTCTATCTCCCACTTGCACAAGAACCAATTCTTTGCATGTTTTAATCCATCCCCTTAAGTGTGTGACCCGATAGGTTCACACACTAACGGTTGTTTACTAGAAATCGTTTCTGACTCACTGATCAATAGTGGTACCTAGCAGCACATATTGACCCCCGAAAGTGTACAAAATCAAAGTTTCATGAACCTTGATATACACAAGCACTAGTCCCTTTACCACGCGCCGTCAGTCAAGCTCAAGGCAAGATACGTGTCACCCTTGTTGGTTAAATTGACATTTCACTCGATCAAGTATCATATTCAAATCATGACTAACTCTTTACACATAGTGGCATGGCCATGTACTTTTCCAATCCAATACCTTGAGGGGCCTAGAGACAACTCTCCCATTATTAGGAGGGGTAAATTTCATCTTGATCGCTCATATCCCAAGATATGTTTCATAACACACCTGAAAACAACCCTTATTACTACCCTGTTATGGAATAGCGTTAGGAAGCATCTAAGTGTGTCACTACGCATTCTGGAATCAAATGATGATCTCAAGTCTAAGGACACTGCAGGTACACCATTTGAGACGACAATTGTTGGCACATAACAATCTCAACAGTAATTCAAGTGGGTCTGTCCAACACCATATTCACCATCATGTGTCCACATCACTGATTTGACATCTCTATGTCTATGATCTGTGAAACACAATCATCAATCAGTCAGATGTACTAATCCATGTATCATTATTGTCCCACATGATGATAAGATTAGGGACCCTTTAGAATAACATCGTCATAAAGCAAATAGTTCCACGTAACAGGTCAGACTCATTAATTAAATGCAAACGATATTTATTCAAGGAACAAGACAACAATTATCCTCATACATTAGCATAGACATCACTAGCAACTCCCATATACACATGACTCATGCAAGTATCCCATACCCATGCAACACAAATACGCCTCATACTTGGGGCGTCGAAGTGGCTTTCTCAACGGATCTGCTATGTTCAAATATGTGTGCACCTTGAAAATCTTCATATCACCTCTCTCTATGATCACTCGGATCAGGTGATATAGCCAAAGTACACGTTTGAACTTCTCGTGTTATCTAGGTTCCTTGGCTTATGCAATGGCACCACTATTACCATAATAGAGGTCCACTGGACTGGACACACTAGAAACAACACTCAGCTCAGAAACAAACTTTCTGATCCAAACAGCCTCCTTCGCAGCTTCCAAAGCTGCAATATACTCAGCTACTATTGTAGAAGAGGCCACCACCTATTGCTTGGAACCTTTCCAACTCACTACCCCTCCGTTGAGGCAGAACACAAACCCATATTACAATCCAGAATTATCTTTTATCGGTCTGAAGGCTAGCATCGGTGTAACTCCTTACATCGAACTTCTCTTTGTTATCATGTCCTAGGAACATATCCTCGGTTCTTCTCAAGCACATGAGGATCCCTTTTACGATTGCCCAGTGACTCTCACCTGAGTTTAACTAGCACCTACACGTTTGTGCGTGTACATGGCACATATGATTGACCCGATCGTGGAGGCATACGGGATCACACTCATATTCAGCATTTTGATACTGTTTCAAAACCTTGTCAATGTGCTTCATCATGGCCTAATCTAATTAGCCATTTCAATCTATCTCCATAAATCTTTATTCCCAAAGTGCATGCTGTGTCTCCAAGGTCCTTCATTGAGAAACCATTTTTCAATAAGGTCTTGACAGCATTCTACAAAGGAATGTCATTTCTGATCACCTATATGTCATCCAAATATAAAACCAAAAATACAAGTGTACTCCCACTAGCCCTTTTGCAAACAAAAGACTCTTCCTTATTCTTGACGAAGTCAAACATTTTGACTACCTCATCAAAACAAAGATTCCAACTCCGAGAAGCTTGTTGTTGGGGGGAAATATTCCATCTTCAGGGTTATTGTAGTGACGAGATAAAGACTGGTGATTAAGACGAAGACTTCCAACATATAACTTCCGAGATGCATTAAGTCAAGTTCGAAGTATGATGACGGGCTCTAGTTCGGAGTATATCTTCGAACTTGGACTCTTCCGGGAGCTTCTTTGCCAGCTAAGATGGAAGACTTATATTCTTTCTCATTAGATTAGTCTTTTACCATTTTAGCCCTATTAAGGGTACCGAATAGTTGTCACTATGTCGGTTGTAATAGAGGGGTAAAAAGGTCTTTTCCTTAATGTTTGGGCCTATAAATACCCCCCGTTTTACCCTGTAATAGGGACCGAATACAAGTTATTCAATACACACTTTTAAACTATTCTAAGTTATTATCCTTTCGGAGGCTTGGAATAGTTTTCCTTCGCAAACACTTCATTTGTTAGTTTCTAATCCTCAGAAACCTGTTAGCGTAATCTTTTACGCCAACAGTTGGCGTCGTCCGTGGGGAACCTAGTCCAAGAAACTTCGTTCTCTACCAACTTCTTACACCATGCCTCCTAAGTGGAGCGCAGACGGTAATCCTGTTCGGAGGTCCCCTCGGACCTCCGGAGTAAGATCTTCAGATATAGTTGAGGTCGGAGGACCTTCGACGTTTCCTCCACCCCAAACCCCAGAAGGGATTTCCCTGCCTCGAGCATACGGAGTTCTCCACCAACTCCATCCATACTTCGGCCACCCAGAGTCCCTCTTCCACCTCAGGTTCCACTTCGAACTGATCCCTACAGTTCTCAAGACCCGGAAGATCCTTCCGGAGGAGATGAAGACAATCTTGGTGATATGGCCGCTCAAATGACCAGTCTCCAAGCCGAAGTTGCAAGGTGGCGGCAAGAAGCCGCGAATAGGCTTCGCTCTCAACCCACCCCAACCATTCCCGAAGTGCCTGAAGACGACGAGGTTATTTATCCTGAAGCCCCAGAGAATGCCTCCTTCGATACCGAGTCTCCGCTGCATCCCGAGTTGCAGAAAGTACGCTTCGACCCCAAGTTCAAAACTTTGAAGATTTGCAAGTATGCCGGAGATGAAGATCCTGGAGAATTTGTTCGTTCTTATGCTCTAGAAATTGAAGCTAGTGGAGGAGTGCGGGACACCATGGCAAAATGCTTTCCCCTAGCTCTTCAAGGAGTGGCATTGCGGTGGTTCTGGTCCTTGAAGCCAGGATCAATTAATTCATGGGGGCAGCTGAAGAAGAAGTTCATAAGCAATTTCCAAGGCACCTTTGTGCCCCCAATGTCAACGGGAAGTCTTTTCCAGGTGAAGCAGCTCCCTGGAGAGACATTGAGACAATACTTCAAGCGCTTCACTCTTACGAAGTCGCAGATCCGAGGGTTGACTACGTCTTCAGTAGTTGACGCAGCTCGAGAGGGAGTCATTCATCCAGGCCTCCTTGATAAACTTCACCGGAAAAGCATATCTTCTGTTTCTCAGTTGATGTCATATTTCGAAGAGTATGCGAGGTCAGAAGAAGGATGGCTTCAGAGAACCGCTGCAACCCCGTCGATATTGCAAGAAGTGAAATTGGAAGTGAAAACTTCAGCACGGCAGCAAGAGCCTAGCTTCGAGGTTCAACATGATAGGCGTAGGGGGCAAAAGCATCCTCGTTCAGAAGTTCTGAACATTGCACCCCCGCAGAAGTTTGCCCAAAGAGCTCCGCAACCATCAGGAACCAAGACCAGCGGCTGGAGGCCGCCAGGGAAACCGGCTGGCAAAGGCCAGACCCTTTTCTGCTGTATCCATGGTGAAAACTGAAGCCATGCAACTGATACTTGTAAGGCTATACTTGCTCTGAGAGGAGAGTATTTGGAAAGAACTTCAGGTCGAGGCACTACTGACTGAGTTCTAGCTGAAGTGCGTCCGGAGCCCATCCAGGCTGTGGCGCGGATAGAAAACTTCGATTCGGCAAGACGCCCTCCGGTGGTCAATATTATGCCACCTCCGAAGCAAGAAGAGGGGCAAGACCGAGGAAAAAGAGTAGTCCTCCCCATCTCCGGAGGAGGTACTCTAGGAAGTATGTCAAAGAGGCAAAGAAGAGAGTATGTCAGAGAGGTGGGCCATATTGGAACCTCTTCATCTGCAGCTGCTATGCTCGAATGGTCTCATGTGCCAATATCTTTCTCCGCAGATGATGTAGTTGGTGTTAAATTCCCACATGCAGACCCACTTGTCATCACTGCTGACATAGCAGGAACTGAGGTTCGGAGAGTGCTAGTTGACGGAGGGAGTTCGGCGGATATTATTTTGTCCAAGCTTTTGAACAACTCTGTATTTCCAGAAAGCATCTTCTCCCAGCAGCCCGTCCTTTGCAAGGGTTTGCAGGACCCCCTCTTGATGCCCTCAGCCAAATTGGCCTAGAAGTTACTTTCGGAGAGGGGCTAATGGCCAGGACAGAGGAATTGATCTTTGACGTTGTAGATGCTCCATATGCATGTAATTTCATCTTCGGAAGAGGCATGTTAAATCAATTCGGAGCTGTGGCGCATCATAATTACTTGTGTATGAAGATGCCCACACAAGCAGGAGTACTCACTGTCTTCAGAGATCAAGCCACTGCAAGAAGGGCAGAGAATGGTCATGGCCCTTCTCTTGACCCAAGGCAAGTAAACAGTGTGCAAGATGATCCGGAGAATTTTTTTGCTCCTAGCGAATCCTCGAAAAGATCCTTCCCAAGACCAAGTCCTGAAGGAGAGATTGCAACGAAGATTATTGTCAAAGATGGCAAGGATTATTCATTTCAATTTGGTAAAGATTTGCCTCCAGAAGTTGCTGCCTCCTTAGAAAAAGTAGTTGAGGAAAATTTGGATGTCTTTGCTTGGTCTGATGAAGATATCACCGGAGTCAGTCGGGACATTATTGAACACAGTTTACTTGTAAACCCGAAGGCTCGACCTGTTAGGCAAGGACTCTGGAAGATGTCTGCGGAGAGAGCTGTCCTTGCTAAAGACGAAGTTGAAAAGTTACTGAAGGCTGGGATTATCAGAGAAGTGGCTCATACGGAGTGGTTAGCCAACCCAGTCTTCGTTAAGAAGAAATCTTCAGGGAAGTGGCGCATGTGTATTGATTTTACATCTCTGAATAAAGCATGCCCCCGCGACCCCTACCCCATGCCCCGAATTGATCAGTTGGTCGACTCCACTGCTGGTTCGGAGTTATTAAGCTTCCTTGACGCGTATTCCGGCTACCATCAAATTTGGTTGAAGCGTGAAGATGAAATCAAGACAAGCTTCGTAACTCCTTCAGGAGTCTTTTGTTATGTAAGAATGCCCTTTGGCTTAAGAAATGCCGGGGCTACATTTTCGAGGTTAATTGCTAAGGCTCTAGGTCATCAGCTAGGTCATAATGTAGAGGCCTACATGGATGATATTGTAATCAAGAGTGCTTTTAAGCACCAACATAGCCTAGACTTAGCAGAAACATTTAATAGCCTTCGGGCATGTGGGATCCGTCTCAACCCTGAAAAATGTATCTTCGGGGCGCAGGCTGGAAAATTGTTAGGGTACCTAGTTTCAAGTAGAGGGATCGAAGCTAGCCCCACTCAAATAACTGCGTTACAAAAGATGGCTCCCCCAGAGAATTTGAAGCAAGTGCAAAAGCTGACCGGTCGTCTAGCAGCACTTAGCAGATTTCTGGCAAGGTCTGCGGAGAGAAGTTTGCCTATTTTCAAAGCATTGAAAGGGTCCGAAGATTTTGCATGGACACCGGAGTGTCAAAAGAGCTTCGAAGATATTAAAAATTATCTCAGTAATCTTGCTACACTCACGGTGCCTGTTGCGGACGAAACCCTACTCCTCTACCTTGCAGCTACTGGCTCTAATGTCAGTGCAATTCTTGTCAGAGAGAATGATTTCAACGGGAAGTTGGTACAAAATCCAGTTTACTTTGTGTCCGAAGCATTGTCCGGAGCAAAAACAAGATATTCCGAGCTTGAGAAATTCGTTTATGCTCTGATAATGGCTTCGAGGAAGCTAAGGCATTATTTTTTGGCACATAATGTTGTGGTACCAACTTCGTATCCTCTGGGAGATATGCTCCGAAGTAGGATTCCACTGGAAGAATTGGGAAGTGGGTTGTTGAATTAGCACCCTTCGGCATATCTTTCCTTGCAAGAACAGCAATTAAGTCACAAGTATTGGCTGACTTCGTAGCAGAGTGGACTCCCCCTGCAACATGGTCTCCAGAGAAGCCAAGCGAAGAAATTTGGACTATTTACTCCGATGGAGCTTTTCAAGCATCTGGAGCAGGTGTCGGAGCTGTGATAATTTCGCCTTCAGGGCAAAAGGCTTTGTACTCCGCAAGACTCAACTTTAAGTCTACCAATAATACAGCGGAGTATGAAGGAATTCTGTTGGGACTTCGCAAGGCACGTGCTCTAGGGGCTACAAGAGTTGTTATTAAAACAGATTCTCAGATTGTAGCAGGGCACGTAGACAAGAGTTTCCAAGTCCAACATCCGCAACTTGCAAAGTACTTAGAAGAAATCTGAAAGATCGAAGCAGCATTTAAAGGGATTTCCATTCGAAGTATACCTAGAGCAGAAAATATGCAAGCGGACATCTTAGCGAAAGCTGTAGCCAGAGCTATGGATATACCGAAGAAGCTTTTTATGGAGAACTTAATACACCTTCGGTACCACAAATTCCTGCTGCAGAAGTCCTTTGCATTCCAAGTACAGATTGGCGAAGCTCAATCATGAAAGTATTGCAAGGAGAGGCAGATATGTACGAAGAGCCACAACTTTCAAGGTTAAAGCTTAGAACTCGGAATTATCAATAATCAACGGTATTTTATACAAGGCTGGAGTATGTTCCCCTCTACTCCGATGTATATCTCAAGCCGAAGGTCAAGAAATTCTTCGAGAAATCCATGAAGGACTTTGCGGTAGCCATTTGGTCGCTCGAGCTCTGGCAGGAAAAACACTTCGCCAGGGCTTTATTGGCCTACAATAGTAGCTAATGCGGAGAGCTTGGTCCGCACTTGTCAAGGATGTCAGTGGATGGGACGAAGGAGTCATCGCCCACCAACAGCCCTTCAAGTTATAGCTCCGGTATGGCCCATGGCCAGATGGGGTATGGATCTTATTGGTCCCTTCCCAACAGCAAAAGGAAATTTGAAGTTCGCAGTGGTAGCAATTGAATACTTTTCAAAGTGGGTCGAAGTAGAGCCCCTAACAGCTATCACTTCGAACAATGTACATAAATTTTTCTAGAATAATATCATTTGCCGGTTCGGAGTGCCTAGACAACTCACAGTTGATAATGGAACACAATTCGACGCAGAACCTTTCAAGAAATTTTGCGAAGATCTAGGCATCCAGCTATGCTTTGCTGCAGTGAGACATCCACAATCTAACGGAGCTATAGAAAGAGCCAACGGTAATATTTTGTCAGGGCTAAATCGAAGGATAGTAGGATTGGCAAAAGGACTCTGGACCGAAGAACTTCCGAAGATTTTGTGGTCCATTCGGACCACTCAAACGAGGTCCACAGGTTTCACTCCATTCAGACTATTATTCGGAGATGAAGCTATGACACCAACAGAGCTCAAAGGAGGATCACTTCGCAGCACCGAACCGGAAGTAGAAGGAGAAAGACAAGCTTCGCTGGATTTAACAAAGGAGATAAGACTTCGAGCTGTGGCAAATTTATCAAAGTATCAGCAGCAGACGAAGGCTTGGTTTGACCCGAAGGTTAAGATTAATGAACTCAGGCTGGGTCATCTCGTTTTGTGAAGTATCATAGCACCAGGAAAATTAGGAAATAAATGGGAAGGTCCATACTTAATTGTTCGCTCCGGGCGTCCTGGTTCTTTTAAATTAGCTAATTTGGAAGGTGAAGAGTTAGCGCATACATGGCATGCGGAGCACCTAAAGCGATACTTCGCATAAGGGCTCCTTGTAATCATTTGTAAGCACTTTCCGAATTAATAAAGCATATGGTTCAAATAATGCCTACCCCTCATAAACTTCCCACTTCCGAGTGGACGCACTGGAATAGCGGAGTTGACCGAGAGGGAAGTGTCATTAATTTGAATCATATTTTCCGAGGTGGTGGGCTGACATAATTCGGAGTCCAAGCCATCGGCTTGAAGACATCCGTAAAAGAGCCCGAAAACCACAGAATGCGGAGTACAAGCCACCGGCTGGAAGACATCCATAAAAAGAGTCCAAGGAGACCAAATAATGTGGAGCCCAAGCCACCGGCTTGTAGGTATCCGTAAAAAGAGTCCAAAGAGACCATTGCGAACTCCAAACCACTGGTTTGACAGAATTCACAAAAAAGAGCCGAAGGAGGCCAAAACAAAACAGAGTTTGAGCCATGAGCTTCGAATGTCTGTTAAGAAAGTCCAAGGTGACAAATTATCTAAGACACTAAAGTGTCCGGAAAGTTATCTCAAGTGATTTCTTTCAAAACATAAGGTACTAAGTTGCCAATCTTCAGACTACAAATAGTCGAAGACATTTTATAAGATTTTAATCGATCTTTAATTACTGAGGGGCTCCGAACCCCCAAAATTGTACTCCTAAGTTTTTCTTTGCGCCTAACCATCTTTGAATACAGTTCGAAGTTTCTTACACCCAAAGAGGGGCTAATAAATAGGGAGACAATTTTAAATCGATATTTATTATTCGAGCAAATATGATTACATCATGAAAAATTGCTATCTATACCAAGAAGGAATCGAAGACCTCTTCGATCTCTAGAGCTAGGGTTGGAACGACTAGTTCCAGTGCCGGGAGTTCTAACAACTTTGCGTTTAACTCTCCTACCTCCCTTCGAAGCTCTAAAGTCTTTTTGTTCTTGTTGAAGCTCGGCCCAAGTTCGAAGCCGTTCGGGGCTCCTTTCCCAGCTTCCAAGTTCTTCAGGCTTTTTACCTCGAGCTTCATCTTCGTCTTCGGACCATATAATGTCTTTAGAAGATGAAGTTTCCATGTTAACTTCTTTTTCTTCCTCTTTAATACAAGATAATATATCTTTGCTTATTTTGGACGTAATCGCTCTGGAACTATTCGAGGAACTAGAATCGAGGGCGCTTGTGAAGTTTTAAGATATCGAAGGTAGCCCATAATAAGTGAAGTTCATCGTTAACATCTAACACTTCGACATCTTCCATATGAGGCAAAGCCTAAAAACATGATAAACAAATCTTCATTCATAAATGTACAAAGCATAGTGCTTTACATAGTTGAAGATCCTAAGGTAATTCTAAACCTGCGGGTTTGAAGGAGGTTGACTGCTCGAAGCTTGAGACCGAGCCTGCTTCTGGCGTTGTCCTTCGTCAATCCAGGCCTTGATCGCAGAGCGACCTTCGGCTCTCCATGAAATTTGAAAGGCTTGCCAAGCAGCGGCCACACCTTCGGAGGGAGTAAGAAGCTGGTCATCATCGAAGGTAATGGGACCCTCTCCTGCGCTCGGAGTTATTGATCGGCCCAAATCTTCGTAGTAACGAAGTATGCTGACAGCAGCCACTTGTCCGGAGATTTCTCCGTACCGAATGCCTGCTGTCTTCATTTGCTTTGCTGCTCCG